>SJYW01002888.1:364338-411775 GCA_006410735.1 Raphicerus campestris | reverse complement strand
ACAGTCTTTTTGCTAATTCACACAAAAGTTGTCCTTTTGGAGTAGCAGCAGGGCTGTTTTTACATTCCTCTTAAACAATCCAATATCCCAGTGAAATGAAAACCATGTTCACATTTACAGTCAAGTCACAGCTTCAGGAATGTCAATTCCTAGTTATATGGAGAAAAGTAAAAAGGTTGCTTTTCCATATAAGGACATTTCTATTGGGATTTAAGGTAAAGGTTGGTTTTGGGTGGTGAATTTATTTAATGAGTGATTATAGTAGTGATTACTTAGGGAGATTAGCATTTTAAATAATTTTATGTTTTTTGCTTTTTGGTTAAAGGACTGAGAAAGATTGATTGCTGTTTTTATTTCTTCATAAAATCACTGTGTACAATTTTGTGAAACACTGATATAATAATGGAAAACAATTTTTCCCTTAAATGTCTGATAAGGATAATTTTCGTGGAATACTGTGTCAAGTATTAGAATCACTGAATTATTGGAACTGAGCATACTGACCATGAGTGAAGTCAGTATGGAATTATGGAGTATGGAAGTCAGTGTGGAATTATGAATGGTGTTTTAGTATTAAATGTATTATAAGTACAGTCAGTCCTTGAATAACATGGGTTTGAACTGTGTGGTTCTGCTTATAGGCAGATTTGTTTTCAGTAAATATGCAATCAACCCTCTCTATATATGGACCCTGCATCCATGGATAACAGTACCTGTGGATATAGAGGACCAACTATGGGGCTTGAGCATCTGCAGATTTTGGTAAACTTCGGGGCTGCTGGAACCAGTATCCTTTAGGTCCTGAGGGATGACTGTAAAGCACTTAGATTTAGACATTTGAATCTTTATGATATGACTCTTCAGGGAACAACTCATGAATTTGAAGAATATTGCCTATTTTTATTTAATTCCAAAATATATAATTTAAATGAAATTTAATAAGTTGTCAACTTATGGCCTGAACAAAATAGTTTTGTCTTTATAAGGAACATTTAAAAATTATAGATGCCCTTTAAAGAAATAAAATATATGAAATAATTTACTTTGCTTAGTTATCCAAAGATTCCTTTAAGACTTTGAATCTGGAAGTTTAAATGAAACTTACTTTGTCCTGAAGTCAACAGTGCCGTTTTACTCAGGCCGTGCTTGGTTTACCTTCTGGCTCTAATTCTCTAACCTTCTTAGAGTCATAACTCACTTATTTTGGAAGCAAACCTAACTCTGCCTCATTCATCTCAGGATGTGGGCTTGTCCCTTCGGTCATTTCTTTTTTAATTTGTGTTTGAACATCATTTAACTTATTGGAACTAATGATCAAGAGGTTAAGTAGTATAAGTAAAGAGGATAGTATTAAGGAGCCAGCAGTATGAAAAACAATCTTCTGTTGGGGCTCTTCTTTTAACTAGTTAGCTTTAAGTGCCTTCCCAGGAATCCTGTTGTAAAACTTCCTTTAATGTGGAATAAAATTCACTGGTGCTTTATAATTAGAAACTACAACTACTTTCTTCTTATAGAATAATATACAGATGGAATACTACTGGAAGAAAGTAGAGCCAGGTGTTAATTCTGAACTGTGAGGGGATGGAGAGGTTGTCCCCCAACCCCTCGAAGCCAGTGATTTTTTAACACGGCATAGTATCTTTAGGAACTTGCCAGTTATTCAGGTAACTTATTTGAATAGTAGATAGAAAATGATGTGTTGTGGGCTTAAATGACTTTATTGCAATGTTATCTCTTATTGTCTTACAGTGTCTTCTTTTTTGACTGCTTACAGTAAAATTCTTGATGTAATCCATTTTTGGTTGTAATCATATTTTTATGTGTAGTGTACAGGTTTTGTTGACTTGAGTTTTACTTTGAAGTACTCTAATGTTTCTAAAAGGGCTCCCTGGTGGCTCAGTGGTAAAGGATCCGCCTGCCAAGTAGGAGATGTGGGTTTGATCCCTAGGTTGAGAAGATCCCCTAGAAAAGGAAATGGCAACCCACTCCAGTATTCTTGCCTGGAGAATCCCATGGATAGAGGAGCCTGGTGGGTTACAGTCCATGGGGTCATAAAGAGTCAGACACAACTTAGCATCCGACTACACGCAAGTATTTCTTAAACTGGAATTTGAGGGCCTTCTATGGGAATGTTAGACTGACCCTGAAGAGTACTTCTCTTAAATTCAAATGCCTTTTTCATCTAGTGAGCCAAAAATTTATCTTGAGTAATATTAATGCCATCACTTTGTGTGGGGAGGTGAGTAGGATAGTAGAATTTTAAAGCATACTCGTTAATGTAGCATATTAGCAATGAAACATTTTATTTTGAACTAAAACGATTTCTTTGTCAAAACATGTCCATCCTCCTTAATTGATGATGTGAAGTTATGAAAGCATTTATTTGAAATATATTACATACTCAACTTGATAAACAAGAATACTGATTTTTTTTTTAAACTGCTTTCTTAAAGGGTACTTAAAACTATTGTGATCATTCCTAATTAATACAGTTTTGTTTGGGCTCTCAAGGCTCTATAGCCTAAAGTTTTGTAGCATATCTCATGTGCTTACTAAATGTCTAAAGCATCAGATAAGTTGAGGACACTTTAATTTACTAATTTAAATGCATTTCTCGGTTAAACTAAGAGAAAAGGCAAAGCCATCTCTTAATTGTACTTCTAAAGATTTCATAAAGAAGAATCCTCTTTCTTGAGATAATATATTTCTTGAGTGATATTGGGAATTGTTACGTGGAGACATTTCAAGGTAGTGCTTATTTACTCTTCAGGAGAAAAGAGAAATAACAGCAAAATATCTTTGATTTTGTCAGGAAAGGCTAGTGTGGATTATTAAATATTCTAGATCATATAATTTTTTAATGAATATAGTTTTATAAATATTTGTTAACAACCAGACAAGTTGCTTAAGATCTGGTCTTTTTTGTTGATAAACCTAGTTACCTATAAGTAGTAATGTGGAAGCCTAAAAAACAGTCTGACTTTTATTGTCAAATTTATATAGATTACAGATTATGAAAAGGTAAATTCCTGCCCCAAACCTCAGGTGAATTATTTCTAATTCACTGTTTAATTGTAGAGGCTTTTTTAGTGAACTTTTACTTCACTGAAGCATATCTTTAGCTTTTTTAAAGCACAATTTATTTACTTTTTCTCAAATACCAGTCTTAATAAAAAGTAAATTTGCTATGTCCACCTTACAGTCTTTTGTATCCTGTACAGATTGTTCTTCCTTTGTTCCTAGACCAGTTGTTCATTTGATCATTTTCTTTTTATTTTGTGTGCTTTGACTATAATTAATTAAACCTTTTATAATATGGCTTATTTTTGCATGGGTTCTGGTTTATCATGTGTTAAATATTCTTTAAAATATATCCAGTAAAAGGATTAGACTTTAACATGAGTATGAATTCTTACCTTAGAGTGCCAGTTTTTTTGGAGCTTTGTTGTATTTTATGGATCTGTGGTCCACAAATGTAAAACATATATTAAAAATTTCTTAGTTTTCCCCCAAATTAATATCATGTCAAAGAAGTTTTATCACTTGCGATTTTGTTTTTCTCAGCTTTAGAGTAATAAGGAAAACTGTCATACATGATGGATTACTTTAAGTATGAAGTAAAATTGTGGGTATTATGAAATATTCCAGTATGAGACAATTATTTTTAAAAGCTAACAAAAGTAAGCAAAATGGATATATATAAAACCAGCTTTACCCAAATCGCTATGTGTGTGTAAGTAAATAGTGTATCACCCATAATTTGTTTTTTCATGTAGAAAATAGCTTGTGAATAAAAGCTTTCACATATTTTGGTGAAAAGAGAATTTGCTTCCATATGACTGCTGTCGGTTGCATTTGAAGAGGAAATATGCATGTGAAAGAGGAAAGATAAATTATTTCAATAACTTGTTAGAGACAGTATTATTAATTTATTATCAAACTTAGCAAAATTATTTTTTATGAATATTAGATTAAGTGCAATTAGTTTAACTTTAGTTCTTTCCTTGTATTATTCTATCATACAAATCAGATGACTTATAGCAAGTTTATGCACTTTTATCTACAAATGCAGAAACCTTATCTGTTTTTGGATTTATATCATTTCTTGAAACTACTATGAATATTGAGAGAGTTTATAGAAGTAACATCAGAGAAGCCTGATTTGATTTCTTCTTTGCCACATCCTTGTTATGTCAATTTTAAACAAATCACTTTATTTCTGTCATCTTTAGTTTTGTTGTCTGTAAAATAATATACTTACAGTACTGTTAGGAACTTCAAAACAGTGCCCTATCCACAGTGCTAAGTAAATGTTGAATGAATACACCTAGATAATTAAATAAAAAGCAATTTGTTGTTGTTCAGTCGCTCAGTCATTTCTTGACTCTTTTCCCATAGACTGCAGCACATCAGGCCTCGTCCAAACTCATGTCCGTTGAGTCATTGATGCCATTCAGCCATCTCTCCTCTGTTGTCCCCTTCTCCTCCCGCCTTCAGTCTTGCCCAGCATCTTGTCTCTTTCCAATGAGTCACTTCACATCAGGTGGCCAAAGTATTGGAGCTTCATCTTCAGCATCAGTCATTCCAGTGAATATTTGGGATTGATTTCCTTTAGAATGGACTGGTTGGATCTTGCTGTCCAAGGGACTCTGAAGAGTTTACTCTAACACCACAGTTCAAAAGCATCAATTTCTCGATGCTCAGCTTTCTTTATGGTCCACCTCTTAACATCTATACACGACTACTAGAAAAACCATAGCTTTGAGTAGATGGACATTTGTCGACAAAATAATGTCTCTGCTTTTTAATACACTATCTAGGTTTGTCATAGCTTTTCTTCTAAGGAACAANTAGCATATTAGCAATGAAACATTTTATTTTGAACTAAAACGATTTCTTTGTCAAAACATGTCCATCCTCCTTAATTGATGATGTGAAGTTATGAAAGCATTTATTTGAAATATATTACATACTCAACTTGATAAACAAGAATACTGATTTTTTTTTTAAACTGCTTTCTTAAAGGGTACTTAAAACTATTGTGATCATTCCTAATTAATACAGTTTTGTTTGGGCTCTCAAGGCTCTATAGCCTAAAGTTTTGTAGCATATCTCATGTGCTTACTAAATGTCTAAAGCATCAGATAAGTTGAGGACACTTTAATTTACTAATTTAAATGCATTTCTCGGTTAAACTAAGAGAAAAGGCAAAGCCATCTCTTAATTGTACTTCTAAAGATTTCATAAAGAAGAATCCTCTTTCTTGAGATAATATATTTCTTGAGTGATATTGGGAATCGTTACGTGGAGACATTTCAAGGTAGTGCTTATTTACTCTTCAGGAGAAAAGAGAAATAACAGCAAAATATCTTTGATTTTGTCAGGAAAGGCTAGTGTGGATTATTAAATATTCTAGATCATATAATTTTTTAATGAATATAGTTTTATAAATATTTGTTAACAACCAGACAAGTTGCTTAAGATCTGGTCTTTTTTGTTGATAAACCTAGTTACCTATAAGTAGTAATGTGGAAGCCTAAAAAGCAGTCTGACTTTTATTGTCAAATTTATATAGATTACAGATTATGAAAAGGTAAATTCCTGCCCCAAACCTCAGGTGAATTATTTCTAATTCACTGTTTAATTGTAGAGGCTTTTTTAGTGAACTTTTACTTCACTGAAGCATATCTTTAGCTTTTTTAAAGCACAATTTATTTACTTTTTCTCAAATACCAGTCTTAATAAAAAGTAAATTTGCTATGTCCACCTTACAGTCTTTTGTATCCTGTACAGATTGTTCTTCCTTTGTTCCTAGACCAGTTGTTCATTTGATCATTTTCTTTTTATTTTGTGTGCTTTGACTATAATTAATTAAACCTTTTATAATATGGCTTATTTTTGCATGGGTTCTGGTTTATCATGTGTTAAATATTCTTTAAAATATATCCAGTAAAAGGATTAGACTTTAACATGAGTATGAATTCTTACCTTAGAGTGCCAGTTTTTTTGGAGCTTTGTTGTATTTTATGGATCTGTGGTCCACAAATGTAAAACATATATTAAAAATTTCTTAGTTTTCCCCCAAATTAATATCATGTCAAAGAAGTTTTATCACTTGCGATTTTGTTTTTCTCAGCTTTAGAGTAATAAGGAAAACTGTCATACATGATGGATTACTTTAAGTATGAAGTAAAATTGTGGGTATTATGAAATATTCCAGTATGAGACAATTATTTTTAAAAGCTAACAAAAGTAAGCAAAATGGATATATATAAAACCAGCTTTACCCAAATCGCTATGTGTGTGTAAGTAAATAGTGTATCACCCATAATTTGTTTTTTCATGTAGAAAATAGCTTGTGAATAAAAGCTTTCACATATTTTGGTGAAAAGAGAATTTGCTTCCATATGACTGCTGTCGGTTGCATTTGAAGAGGAAATATGCATGTGAAAGAGGAAAGATAAATTATTTCAATAACTTGTTAGAGACAGTATTATTAATTTATTATCAAACTTAGCAAAATTATTTTTTATGAATATTAGATTAAGTGCAATTAGTTTAACTTTAGTTCTTTCCTTGTATTATTCTATCATACAAATCAGATGACTTATAGCAAGTTTATGCACTTTTATCTACAAATGCAGAAACCTTATCTGTTTTTGGATTTATATCATTTCTTGAAACTACTATGAATATTGAGAGAGTTTATAGAAGTAACATCAGAGAAGCCTGATTTGATTTCTTCTTTGCCACATCCTTGTTATGTCAATTTTAAACAAATCACTTTATTTCTGTCATCTTTAGTTTTGTTGTCTGTAAAATAATATACTTACAGTACTGTTAGGAACTTCAAAACAGTGCCCTATCCACAGTGCTAAGTAAATGTTGAATGAATACACCTAGATAATTAAATAAAAAGCAATTTGTTGTTGTTCAGTCGCTCAGTCATTTCTTGACTCTTTTCCCATAGACTGCAGCACATCAGGCCTCGTCCAAACTCATGTCCGTTGAGTCATTGATGCCATTCAGCCATCTCTCCTCTGTTGTCCCCTTCTCCTCCCGCCTTCAGTCTTGCCCAGCATCTTGTCTCTTTCCAATGAGTCACTTCACATCAGGTGGCCAAAGTATTGGAGCTTCATCTTCAGCATCAGTCATTCCAGTGAATATTTGGGATTGATTTCCTTTAGAATGGACTGGTTGGATCTTGCTGTCCAAGGGACTCTGAAGAGTTTACTCTAACACCACAGTTCAAAAGCATCAATTTCTCGATGCTCAGCTTTCTTTATGGTCCACCTCTTAACATCTATACACGACTACTAGAAAAACCATAGCTTTGAGTAGATGGACATTTGTCGACAAAATAATGTCTCTGCTTTTTAATACACTATCTAGGTTTGTCATAGCTTTTCTTCTAAGGAACAAGCATCTTTTAATTTCATGGCTACAATCACTGTCTGCAGTGATTTTGGAGTCCAAGAAAATAGTCTGTCACTGTTTTCATTGTTTCTCCATCTGTTTGCCATGAAGTGATGGGACTGGATGCCATTATCTTTGTGTTTTGAATGTTGAATATTTGAGTCAGGATTTTCACTCTTTGATCTTCATCAAGAGGCTCTTTAGTTCCTCTTTGTTTTCTACCGTAACAGTGGTGTCATCTGCGTATCTGAGGTTGTTAATATTTCTCCTGGCAATCTTGATTCCAGCCTGTGCTTCATCTAGCCCGGTATTTCGCATGGCTTACTCTGCATAATTTAAATACGCAGAGTGACAGTATACAGTCTTGACATACTCCTTTTCCAATTTTGAACCATTCCATTGTTCAATTAACTACATAGTTGTTATTTTTAAACAAGTTTTCCCATCCTTTGTAAAGCGGAATAGCTGAAATTTTTGTTTTATTTTACCACTAATCAGACTTATTCATATTCCTCTTGAACTAAATATTGGGTTGGCCGTAAAGTTCATTCAGGTTTTTCCATATCAGAAGAAAAGCTTGAATAAACTTTTTGGCCAACCCAGTGTTTCAGAAAATCTCAAGCATCTAGTATGATTTAGGCTTGGATACAGCAGGACACAGAATAGACAATTATTTTTGAGCTTTATGGGATTTGGCATGTAACTGATAAAATATGTAGTTTATCATATGGTTGCATGTTATTAAGGGAAAATAAGCCGACGAAAGGGTCTGGAGAGAGAATAGGGTTGCTATTTTAAATAGTGTATATACTGATAATGTGGTTCTGAGCAGAAATCTGAAGAAAATGATTAAGCCATATATATAATCAGAAGAGCATTCCAAGCAGGACTTCAAATTCTACTGTTCTTAGCTGGTAGTCTGCTGACACATGTATATGGAATTTAGGAAGATAGTAATGATGACCCTGTAAGTGAGACAATATAGGAGACACAAAAGTATAGAATGGACTTTTGACATCTGGGGGAGAGGGAGAGGGGGGGATGATTTGGGAGAATGACACTGAAATATGTATACTATCATATAAGAAATGAAGCGCCAGTCTATGTTCAATGCAGGATACAGGATGCTTGGGGCTGGTGTACGGGATGATCCGGGGAGGTGGGGTGGGGAGAGAGCTGGGAGGGGGCTTTGGCATGGGGAGATCGTGTACACCTGTGGATGATTCATGTCAATGTATGGCAAAACCAATACAGTACTGTAAAATAGAATAANTGGGGAGGGAGCTGGGAGGGGGCTTCGGCATGGGGAGATCGTGTACACCTGTGGCTGATTCATGTCGATGTATGGCAAAACCAATACAGTACTGTAAAATAGAATAAAGTATTAAAAAAAAAATGGCAAGGAAGTCATTGTGACAGTAGTGAGGAAGACAAGCTATTAGCCGGATTAGAAGTGAGGTTACGAGAGACTGGGAGTCCAGTGCCTGATTATAGTTAATCATTGAAGGGCATTGTAGACCTTCCTATAGACTTAGACTTTGAAGTGGGAAACAGAGTGCTGATTAAAGCAAGGATGAAAATCTGTAGACTTAGAGTAATCTACATGAGAGTTGGTGTAGTTTGAATTAGAATGAAGGCAGTGGAAGTAAGTGGTCAGATTCTGAAAATACTTTGAATAAAGCCAGTATGCTGATGGATTGGATGTGGGATATGAGAAAGTAGAATCAAGAATGGCGCCAAGATTTTTGACTTGAAGAATGCTAAGAATGAAGTAGCCATATTTGATACTAAGGTGAGGAAGACTCAGAGGAGCAGGTTTGAGGGGGAAACCAAGAATTTAGTTTTGGATATGTTAGGTAGGCCTTTTAGATGTCACTTCCCACAGGAGGTGTCAAGTAGGCAGTTGGGTACTTGAGTCTGAAGTTAAAGGGACAGAGCTGAGCTGGATATGTGTATGTGACTGCAGTATATAGCCTTAGTTTTAAGTCAGGATGGGTGAGATCTTGGTAAGGATAGCCAGAGAACAGGACTGGATTGACGATATGTGATTTGTGAAATTTTGAGCCAGCTTTTGTGGTTTTTCAAGTAGAAATGTAATGTTACTGTTTTCTCCTACACACAAAATTACTTTCTACAATGTTATTATGGAAGCTGTGAGATTTAAGAAATAAGATTAATAATATATAAGCATATGACAAATTTAAAAGGGGAATACCATTTTATTCTCGTAATGAGGCTCTTTGTTTTGGGATAGTGATACAGTTTTACTTTTTTAAAAATATAAATTTATCTATTTTAATTGGAGGTTAATTACTTTACAATATTGTATTGGTTTTGCCATACATCAACATGAATCGCCACAGGTATACACTTTTTTCCCATCCTGGACCCCCCTCCTTCCTCCCTCCCCGTACCATCCCTCTGGGTCATCCCAGGCGCCAGCCCCAAGCATCTCTCTGAAATGCTGGTTCTTTTTTTCTGGCAGCTGGAACTTGCTATTCTGATTCAATTTGTGAGTTTTAGCAGCACTAGAGGGCAGACTTGCCTCTAGACTATAAGGTGCTGTGAATGGATTTAGCCAAATGTCTTAACTATATTCAGTCCCAATTAATGGATAGATTTGTCTTGCAAGTGACTAGTGTCCTATCTACTATGTTTTTTTCAGCTTCTGGGAAACCATAAAATTATGATTTTATCCTATGATTGACTTTAATATCCTAGATTTTAATCTAGAATCAGTAGTTGATATTAATATGTATTTGCACATGAAGTCCCAAGAAATATACCTGTAGCTACAGTTATATTAAGATCTTATATAGAGCATCCACACATACATTAACATAAGAGAATTTGAAGCCAGTCAGAAGAAACACTGGTTATGGAAACATTTATTCAGGAAATGTATTGAGCTATTAACTTTGTGCTATCAATTGTGATAAAGAGTTGGGACTACAAAAATAAGTAAAATACAGTCCCTGCTTACATAAGTTTTGGTGTAGCATATTATAGCACTTAATATCTTGTGTTTATTTAAATATCTTCTTTCTTCAGTGATAGAAGTCCTGACTCATTTATTTTTGGTACTTCCAAGTGCCCATCACAGTGCCTGGTACTTAAGTTAGTTCATAGTGTATGGATAAATTAATGAGAAGAGACAGAAAAGAAAAAAAAAAAGAGGGCTTTTGCAAAAATTGATTTTCTTTTCATAGTTTTTTTCTTGCAGAAAAGACCTCCTGTTAACAAAACAAAAATGGTTATGGAGATTATTCCAACACTCCATCTGCTCCCACTCTTGCTAATAGTCTTCATCTCCATCCATGGTCAAGAGCTATGAATAGAAATATTGATTTAAAAAAAATGACATTCATAGAGAATGGAGGTCTAGCCTTTTTATAGTCCTTGAAGTGGAGAAGAAAGAAAAATGTGGAAGATGGATGACTCCAATCTGGCTCTTGTCAGTCTGAGAAATTTGAAGTGAAACAGTTTTCTGGAATGATGGAATGAGGGCACTCTTCACCCAGTAAGTTTGCCCACACATGATCCTGCTCTCTAGACCTTTTAGGGTCCCTACTTCTACATGCTAGTTCCTCAGTTTTCTTACCGAGAACAGAATAATATTCCTTCCCTTGAAAGATTATTTTGAGGATGAAATGAAATAATGCATGCAGTAAACATGAGTTACTTTGGTATCTGGACGGCAGACCAGTTGGACTTGGTGGGATGGATTTGTGTTCATTAAGTGTCACTTATTATATAGTAGAATTAAGTCATGGTTCTCAGACAGGAAAGAATCTGCCTGCAAATGCAGGAGACTGGGTTAGATCCCTTGGTCAGGAAGATCTCTTGGGGAAGGGACCGACTACTCACTCCAGTATTCTTGCCTGGAGAATCCCATGGACGGAGGGGCCTGGTGGGCTACAGTCCATGGGGTCGCAAAGAGTCAGACATGACTGAGCAACTTCATTTCACTGACAGCAAGTAGTAAGCACTCAGCAATGTTAGCTCCTGTAGCTGTCTTTAAAAGTGGACCAATTTGATCTTACAGGAAGGACTCTTTATTTTTTTTGAGACAAATAGTTAAAAACTATAAAGCCAAAATACTGTGGATTATTATTTGACTCTCTTAAACAGTTGTTTAAGTAGCAGGATTCTTTTTCAAAAGAACTTGTACTTAGAAGCACAATATTTAAGGCAGAGCAAACTGACATGCTTTGCTTGAAGTAGGAAAAGTCCTCTCTCACCACCCCCACTGCCACTGTCACTTCTGAGAAACCTCAAAGGAACTCCTAGATCTCTCACTTGTGTATTTTGAAATCTACTGCGCCCACATTTGCATTTTGCCCTGTCAAACATGAATAAAGTAATAGAATGAGAAGGCTCAGACTCTAGAAGTTTCTGTTTAATTTTCTGCATAAAAGTAAAAATGTGGCTGACATTGTTTTAGGATGGATTAAGATGAGATGTACTTTAGTGTCATTGGAAATGTTTATACTAGAATGATAAAGTGTATGATCATTCTGTTTTAGGTTCGTTATCTAGACGTCATGGCTTCCCAGGTGGCGCTAATGGTAAAGAACCCCCCTGCCAATGCAGGAGACTTAAGAGACACGGGTTCAATCCCTGGGTCGGGAAGATCTCCTAGAGGAGGAAATGGCAACCCACTCCAGTATTCTTGCCTGGAGAATTCCATGGACAGAGGAGCCTGGCGAGCTACAGTCCATGGGGTCGCAAAGAGTCAGACATGACTGAGCGATTTAGCATGTGCGTATCTAGAGTTGATCTAAAAGGAAGTGATGTGTATGAACTGCCAAGAGAGATTTGGAACTGATATTAGCATGACTGGCTGAGGCTTCATTCACTGTGATCCCTTATTACATATAAAAATGTTTAAGTCCTACTCTCTACTTTTGAGGATTATAATCTTTAAAGGAAACAGCTCTGTTAACAGGGACAGTTAGTCTTGAGTGTTCCTCACTCAATGTCCATACATAATAAGGGGTTAATAGATGTTTATTGAATGAATGAAAACATTTACATGTCTATCTGCTTTCAAGTTACTTGAAAGGCCATGTTTTATCTTTTTTGTGCCCAGTGGTAGCACATGGCCAGTAAATGAGTGAATGTACACATAAATACATAAAAATTTTACATATCTATATTCCCATTAGACTAAGGTTCTTGAGGGAAGAAACCATGTCTTAGCATAGCACCTCACTAATAGCAAGTTGTCAAAAATGTCTGTAGAACTGACTAGAACTTAAATTTGAATAGTACCAGAGTAGGTTCACAAAACCTGATACAGTGCCTTCTGAAAACACACTAAAACTTTCATAATTGAAGACAGAGATTCCACTAAGCATTTTCTGAGTTAGGGCCAGTTGGATGACATGCACAAGCTATCAGAGCTCAGAGGAATGATAGTTCTTCTCAGAGTCTGTACGATTTGATAAAGGTGGGTGGTCCTTTGGTTTCAGAACATGGATTAGACATCTGGAGAGGAGAGAGGCTGGGAACAGGAAGACCGGTAAGGAAGGCACGATGTGGCAAGAGCCCTGGGCTTGGACAGAAAAGGTCTGTATTCTCAGTTCCCACTTTGCTGCTTACTGGCTGTAGAGCCTTGAGATGACTGTAGTTTCCTTTTCCTCTTATGTGAAGTGGAGGTAAAATTCTTGTCCTTTTTGATATTGTACTTCAAAGTGTTTGTAACATGCTAAGTAAGACATAATGCTGTGCTTTGAATGCAGTGGGTTCCAAATAAATGTTTGTTGAATGACAAAGAAAAAGTGGTATTGATTAATGAAAAAATTGGAAGCCCTGGAACCTCAGCTTCTGCAGTCTGCCAGTGATTTGTTGACTCTTACAGGAAGAAAAGTAAATATCCAAAGCCACCAAATCTCACGATCAGAACAAAGACTTTCTGGATCAGTTGGAAACTCCTAGGGGATGCTAAAGTTATGTCAGAGGTGAATAAGTCATGAAGTTTTCATGCTGACATTATTTCTAAGATTGCTGCCGTACTGAGGAGATAAACCACAAGGTATACCATCCAGAACTTTTATGAAAAAAAAAAAAGCTTCCTGAAGGATGAATGCTTCATTTGCTTTAACTGCTTGCATATGTACTTACTAATGAGTCATTTTTTTCTTAATTGGTAATTTGTTTTAAATTGGTCATAAGATATTACATCAAATAGTTATGTTACACAACAACTGAAAAAAGTTGACAGGCCACCAGCTGAATAAAGGAAAATATGATTCTTTTTGAGCTTAAAATGTATGAATTGGTAATAGTTACCTTGGTCTTTATGTTGTAAGATTGGATTTATTGAAACTTCTCCCTTATGTTCAAAAATCAGAGCCCCTTTCTTTGCCTCTGAAATCTCTTCTGCCTCCTGTACTCATTGAGGGTTCCACTGCTTATTTGGGATCTGCTTATTTTTAAGATATATCCTTTTCTCCCTGTTTTTGAACTATTATAAATTTTGTATATACTTTTATTAGAGTATTGATAACACCTAATTTACATGTTTATTTTCTTAACTAAGCTATGATCTGGAGAACAGGGATTGTGTATTTTTTTGCCTTTTATTTTTCCAGTGTTCAGAACTATCCACAGTATAGGAAAGCACTTAATAAATGGAACATATGGATAAATCAAGATGGACAGATAAATAAATGATTTTGCTTGCATAAGGTATCTGTCTTTTGTCTGTCTTTTTCACTGTATGGCAGAAATTCCAGTACAGCCCTATTTTTAATGTTGATCTACTATTAAAGTTATTAAGCAAATGTAAATTAAAATATTAAGTTCATCTTAATACAATTATAACATTTTTGCTTACTAAATAGATACAGATTTTTAAAGTGATAAGACTCATTGTGGATAAGGGTACAGGGAAATGGAAATTTTTATATTTTGCTGAAAGAGTAAGTTCTTCTTAATACAATTATAACATTTTTGCTTACTAAATAGATACATATTTTTAAAGTGATAAGACTCATTGTGGATAAGGGTACAGGGAAATGGAAATTTTTATATTTTGCTGAAAGAAATGTAAATTGGCAGATCTTTTCTGGAAGGTATTTAGGAAAATATATTCAAAAGCCTTAATAATGTTCATATCCTTTCAACAATTCTATGCCTAGGAATTTATCCTATACAATAAATTAGACATTGGCAAAACATTTAAATCATATTTTACTGATAGAAAAAAAGGAAATAAATGCTTAACCATAAGAAATTGGTTATATAAATTACAATGTATTCATAAAATGGAGTGGGTTGCCATTTCCTTCTCCAGGAGATCTTCCTAACCCAGGGATAAAACCTATGTCTTCTTCATTAGCATGTGGATACTTTACTATTGAAACACCTGGGAAGCTCCGTGATAGAAATACAATGAGGTTTTATTTTTGCTTCATTCTTTCTATTTTCTGCATTGAATATGTTCAATTACTTTATTAATTTTAAAACATTATAGAAAGAAGCACACTTTCTCCTTTGCTGACTATACCCATTCTCCCAAGGAAGAAAGAGAGATTAACCTTGTAACAGGAATTTCCACCAGGACCTAGTGTGGCTAACCATTTTCTCTACCTGTTCTGCCCTGATGTGCTGTGCATGGTAGTCATAGCTTGCAGTTGGAGCCAATACAGCAGTAACATTGCTTGATTCATTCAGTCAGGAAATATTTGTTGATACTACTGCTGAGCCTCAGAACTTGGGATAAAAGGGTAAGTATCAAATCCTTGAAAGCTCATTGTATTTTGAGGTTTAATTTTTAAACTAGAAATTTAATGAAGAGAATCTAGTTCATTCCTTTCTGTTTGGAGACAGAGAAATAGATCCTAACAAAATTTGCCCAAGATTCAATGGATATAAGTGGCACATGTAGACTTGAATCTAAAAATTCTCTTTCTACTCAAGTGTTCTTTCTGGTCACTTAGGCCCCTCATTTTATAGAACTCTAATCTTTATAACTGTAGATTCTCAAAAAGAAATCTTACAGTTGATGCTTGTGTATATTCTACAAAATCTTTCATTGGTAGCCTTTACTTGTTTTGCTTTGTTTCATAGAATTTGTAGTTAACAAAAGTTTCATATCTGAAATTTCTGAATTAGTCATTAATTTTTTGCTCATGTTATACTTTTATTTTTAACCTCATCAATAAATTTGGATAAAGCTAATTAAAATCTTTTGCCCCATCTTTATAAATGCATTGCTCCTTACTCTTGGGGAGAGGCCATTCAATTGATCAGTAATCCATCTACCTGGCATATTTTGCACAAAGATTATCTGTGATATGGGTTTTGTCAGCTGGTGAAATATAGACACAGCATGGTTATAGCACACCACTGTATGCCTGGTATTTACAAAATCCACTACTTCACACACTGCTCTCACCGTCTTGAAAGCATCCCCTGGCTGACACCCACCCTTTGAAACCCCCAATCCCAGGGTAGACATTGCTTCTTCTGGGAAGGCATTGCTCACCTGTACCTGCTCCCCAGTATTCTCTTACCTTCTGAATATAGCATTGGTCATGTTACATTGTATTATCTTTAGCTCCTTGAATCCAGAGATATGGTCTTCTGTATTCCTAATGGATTTAGTTCACCAGGAGACCCATAGCAGGTACTCAAGCGTATATTTCCTTGTTGATAAGATGAAGAAGTGAATGATGGCGTTAACAAATGCATTTCCTTACCATGTTAAAAAGTAAAGAAAGCTTACTTTGGATGAATTGTTCTCCATGTTGGTTCCTTGTGGTCACCTCTTCTTTATTCTTTAATCCAGTGTATTTTTCTCCTGAGTTGAGATAAAGATCTCACAAGGCTGCAGCTGGGAGAAACCACCACCTTTACTTCTGAAAACTCAGGAAAACACATGCCCATCCCTAATTCAGAATTTGAGCCTCTTGCCCCCCACCTTTACCGTAACATCATACGGTGTTTTGGTTATCACACTGTGTATTCACTGAGAATTCTGTGTCTATATATTTGGATTCAACTGAGAACAGCAATGTGATGGGATGGGATGACCATCACACAGGGAGATGAGGTGATTCTAGTCCAGATGGAGCCCCTGATTTGCTAGGTGATCTTAAACTACCCATTTATTTTCCAAGTGTTAGACTGGTTTATTTCTCTTCCTTGGTTCTTGTCTCATCACAACAAAAACAACAGACTAAAGGGTTAAAACAACAGACAAGTTACAGCTCAGTTTAGCTCAAGCAGACAGATTTCTTACTAGACAACTCCCAAGACATGGGAGCAGGCGGACCCCAAAGGAGTCCTGATCCCTCTTGGCTTCCCCCTGTTTGTATGTCCTGTCTCCTCCTTTCACTTGTGCCCTGTGCAAAACAGAGCTTGTACCCACTACCAATCAAGAAAGAGAATGCAAATAGTCATACGCTTAAGGCCGTTTGACAACTGCAAGTTATATAACAGCAGGGTGTGTTGTATATATCTTCCTATAATTCAGTCTGTTATAATCAGATGTATATATGTATAGAATATGAACTCTTAATGGGTTCCTAGCAGCAAGGTTACTTGAGAAAGCCCCTGTGGTTATTTTGTATCCACCGTGTGCCTAGGGTGCATGTGCAGGAGTTGGAAAAGTCTCTGTGGTTATTTTTGCAGTATATCATGGAGCTCTCCTGGATGTTTCTGGGATGGAGTTTAGAGATCAGCTTGCATCTTTCCAGCTAGGTCTCCCCTTGCTCATCGTGCCTAACTTCTACCTAACACAGGGTTTCAGTTTTTCATTTGTAAAGAGAAAATTCTGGATTCTATCATCAAGGGCTTGGAAGGACCCTTTGCTGCAGTTCTTGCTCCTGAATAAACATCTTGAGCAACAAATATTACGAAGAAACTATAAAGGACTGAAAATCGCTGCATGCTTGTGCAATTGGGCAAATTATGGACAACAAGATAGAAAAAGAACAACCTCCCTCCATTTACCCACTCTTCCTCACCAACCGCCACTTCTAAAGAACTGGGAATAAAAATAGCATGTCCAAGAAAAGCGGGGCACTGCCCATGCCCCAGGCACTCAGCACCACCAGAGGGGTGGGCAGACCACCTAAAGTCGTAATTCTGGCTGGACTCCTGGACTTGCCCCTACCTTTACCCCGTACAGGAAACTAGCTTGCCCCCCACTGTAGGGAGCAAACAGAGGAATTTTATTTGTTTTCACTCCTCCTTGTTGCAGCAGCGGTCCCAGTAAGCCTTGCCTAAATTTCTCTAGCCTGTTAATTTCTATTGATTGGGGAAGGCCAAGAACCTTGGTCAAAATCAGTTTTCCTCTCCAGGATTCTTAAAATCTAGTATGCTCTCTTACAGTATGGTGATATTATCCTTTCATTGTTCAGTCGCTCAGTCATGTCTGACTCTTTGCGACCCCATGGACTGCAGCACGCCAGGCCTCCCTGTCCTTAACAATCTCCCAAAACTTACTCAAACTCATGTCTGTTGAGTTGGTGATACCATCCAACCATCTCATCCTCTGTTGTCCCCTTCTCCTCCTGCCTTCAATCTTTCCCAGCATCAGGGTCTTTTCTAATAAGTCGGCTCTTTGGATTAGGTGGCCAAAGTATTGGAGCTTCAGCTTCAGCATCAGTCCTTCCAATGAATATTCAGGATTGATTTCCTTTAGGATGGACTGGTTGGATCTCCTTGCAGTCCAAGGGACTCTCAAGAGTCTTCTCCAATACCACAGTTGAAAAATATCAATTTCTCGGGCTCAGCTTTCTTTATTGCCCAACTCACATCTGTACGTGACTACTGGAAAAACCATAGCTTTGACTACATGGACCTTTGTTGGCAAAGTAATATCTCTGCTTTTCAATACGCTGTGTAGGTTGGTCATAGCTTCTCTTCCAAGGAGCAAGCATCTTTTAATTTCATCACTGCAGTCACCATCTGCAGTGATTTTTGAGTCCAAGAAAATAGTCTGTCACTGTTTCCACTGTTTGCCATGAAGTGATGGGACCGGATACCATGATCTTCGTTATTTGAAGATTGAATTTTAAGCCAGCTTTTTCACTCCTCTTTCACCTTCATTGAGTGAGTGAGTGAAGTCCAACTCTTTGCTACCCCTTTAGTTCCTCTTCACGTTCTGCCATAGTTTGGTATCATCTGCATATCTGAGGTTATTGATATTTCTCTGGGTGATCTTGATTCTAGCTTGTGCTTCATCCAGTCCAGCATTTTGCATGATGTGATCTTAGCTTTCAAAGAACCTGAAGTATTGGACTTGACTTTGAAGGTCAGTGCTCTACCCAATGAAGGTGTTATCTCTGTATATCTCTGACTTATTCAGGCTCTGCTTGACTATTTTCTGTAGTTTAATCTTACTCCACAAAGGACATCCCATTCTGTTTGAAACAACAGTCACTGCAAATGTCATTGCATCTTTGCAAATATTTTCTACCATTCTATAGGTTATTTTTTCATTTGTTTGTGGCTTTCTTTGTTATGCAGAAAACTACATTAGGTCCCATTTGTTTATTTTGCTTTTATTTCTTTTGCCTTAGGATACTGATCTAAGAAAATATTTATTTCTGTGATTTATGTCTGAGGATGTTTGCCCATGTTCTGTTCTAGGAGCTTCATGGTGTCATGTCTTATACTTAGTTTTTTAGACCATTTTGAGTTTATTTTTGTATATAGTGTAATGGCATGTTGTAATTTCATTAATTTACATGTAGCAGCCCAGTTTCCCCAAAACAACTTACTAAAGAGATTATCTTTTTTTCCATTGTGTTTTCTTGCCCCCTTTATAATAGATTAACTGATATCACTATATGGACTCTAAAAAATAATACAAATAGCACTATATAGAAAATAGAAACAGACTCACAGACAGAAAAAAACAAACTTTTGGTTACCAGAGGGGAAAGTCAGGGAGGAGGGATAAATTAGGAGCATGGGGTTAACAGATCAAAGTACTTTACAAAAAATAGATAAACAATAAGGACTTACTGTATAGCATATTAAACAGTATTCAGTATCTTACAATAATCTATAATGGAAAACAATATGAAAATATGTAAGTATGTAATAACTGAGTCACTTTGCTGTATACTTGAAACTAATACAATAGTGTAAGTCAACTATACATCAATAAAAATTCTAGTTTAACACTTCTCATATAACAGGTTCTGTTATGAGAGATGAAATTGTCTTTTGTTCCTGATGTAGCGTGTTTGTACATTTACACTTCAGTGACTTTGCACATTCCATTCTTCTGCCTACATTATCTTCATTCCTTTTTCCATACACTGAATTACTCACTCTTTAGGGCCCCTGTGCTTCATAGATGCTTTGTTATATTTTACAGACTTTTTACTACAGTGATTTTTACTCTGTATTCTAAGTGTCGTGTCTTACATATCCATGTGTTCTGTGATAGCTGAGACCATAACTGATTTATCCACAGTGCCTGGTACATGATGAGAATGCATGAATGAATAGGTGAATGGGTGAATATATTTTCTAGCATATAATTTAGGTTCTTATATATAGTAGCTGCTCAAGAAGTATTGAAGAGTAAATGAATTTATAGATGGACAGGTGAATATACANTGCATGAATGAGTAGGTGAATGGGTGAATATATTTTCTAGCATATAATTTAGGTTCTTATATATAGTAGCTGCTCAAGAAGTATTGAAGAGTAAATGAATTTATAGATGAACAGGTGAATATACATTGATTGATCTTTGAGTTATCATAAGATATTGAACCTAAAAACAAGCATAAAACTCCAGCTTGATACAACCAGCTCAGGGTGTAGAGGATTGTCTACTCACCCCATTCTTCAAACTATCTTCTTTCTATGTCAGATGCACATTCACATCAACAGGAGAGAAACTAAACTGGGAGCTAAGCAATGTATTTTTTCTCTGTACTCAGTGTGGCATTCCTGCCTTTCCCCATTCTCTTCACCGGAACCTAACTGAAGTCCCCAGCAGTTTCCACTGTCTGCGTGTTACTCTGGTACTTCTCTTAGCTCTCTGAGACATTCTTGCTTTTGTTTTTCATTTTTGTGCTTCCTTCTGTCTTTTGTGTTTGTCTATGCAAAACATTCTTGCCTCTTTGTCTTTAATTATAACTGATTCTGCTTATAGTGCAGTAACTTCATTTTTAAGATTGTAATATTCATCAAACAGCTTTCCTTAATATAAGTATCTGTAAGGTTTTAAAAAAGGTGATTATTTAGAAATCTGGTTATATTTAAAAATGATATAAGCTTCCTTAAAAACAAAGGTTATGATTAAATACCGTCCACAGTATAGATTTATAAACAGTTTAGTTCGCCGAGAACTTCATAGAATGTTATTTCCTTCCAGTTATTAAAATACAGATGTCTTCAATAGCTTCCATATGTTGTCTATCTAAGCAAATGCCTAAGGATACAGGTGGTGGTCACTGATTGGATCAAGATACAGAAGAAGCAGAAGTATAGATTCTAGGTTTACGTGTAGAAGAAATGAAAAAAGGCAACGTGGTGAAGTGACACCAGCTACTGCTGCAAGTGCCTTGAATTGTCCTGTGTCTTTTGGGGGGAAAGCATGAAAAGAAGCCAGGAGGGCTAAGGGAAAACAGGAAACCGTTCAGACTTCTTATATATGTAAATAGAATGGAAAAAACCAAAACAGGAAGTACTTCAGAAGCATAAACAAATACTTACTGTATTACTTCATTGAGAAATTGTAGATTCTCCACAATCCAATAATCAGAGAGTAACTAAATGGAAACAGTGACCACCAGGAGGAAAACCACCATGAGCCAGATTCTAACCATGAAAAGGCCTTCAACCACTTAACATGTGAATTTAGAAAATTACCCAACCTCTGAAAAATTGAATTCGTCAAGAAAAATCTCAATAATATCTAAAAGTAAATGAGAGGTCAGTGGAAATCAATATTCCATTCAGTAACTACTTTTAAATATAAAACTCTATGTACTTCTAGGAGAATGGTCTGTCCATGGTGAATGAGATAAGTATGTTGGCGAATTTGTACATCCATTTTGTGGAGTTGGCCTTACCCTTCTAAAAATCAAGTTGAAGAAGACCAATTCAGTATAAATTTGAAAACCTGTATAAATTTAAAAACTGAGAGTTCATCGTTCTCTTGCCTTCCCATAACACTTATTTATTAGCAGTAGAAAGCGTAGAAATATAGCAGTAGACTAGTAGACTAGAAGCCAGATGACTTGTATAGATGATTTCCAAGGTTTGTCATAAGATTCTAGTAAGATAAGGTATGACAAAGCACTTTATAGAATCTAAAAGGCTATTCAGTAATTTCAAGTGGTATGAACAACATCAATGATTATCTGAAATGCATGTAACTAATAGTAAATTTATAGAACTCAAAATTACATGATTGGAAACTACTCCAATAAATGTCACCTTAAATTTTTATTGGACTTCCCTGGTGGCTCACACAGTAAAGCGTCTGCCTGCAATGTGGGAGACCTGGATTCAATCCCTGGGTTGGGAGGATCCCCTGGAGAAGGAAATGGCAACTCCAGCCTGAAAAATCCCTTGGATGGAGGATCCTGGTAGACCATAGTCCATGCAGTTGCAAAGAGTCGGACACGACTGAGCGACTTCACTTTCACTTAAATTTTTATACAACTATGATTAACATGTTACTAGCTATTTAACTACCTTTTAAAGCCACTTGGTGGTTTGAGCCTATTTAGTCGATGAAGAGACAACTTGCTTGGTATATGGGTGTGTGCACTTGGATCCACACTGGCTTGCTCAGTCGTGTCTGATGGGGAAACTAAGTTTTCAAGAACGCATTCTTCCTAAGGTTAAAGGGAAGCTTATAATTGCTAAACAAGGGTGGATTCTGTATTTACATTTTTAAGTTTTGCTAAGTAAATTTGGGAGGAGATCAGAGATGTTTGAAATTTTAATTTTACCCAGAAGAGTCACCATAAAGTGGTGCAGTTGCAAAAGAAATCTATTGAGTTTCCTGAGCTGCTGGGAAGTTTAAGTAATAGAAACTGTAATTCTTAAACCACTTGACTTGTTGCTGATAGAATTGGTCTATTACCATAAATACAAGATTACAGTAAATACATTTTTTCCATTAGGTCACTTGTTTACTCTGTTTGGCCTTGTTTATTAAATTCTTAAGTGACTTTCTTCTGATATTGCCCTTTGTGCTTCCTCTGTTCACATTAGTTGACTCCTCATTCTCTTAGACTGAGGTAAAATTTATGAACTTATGTCCATAGTTTAAAGTGTATACATAGTTTAAAAATGTGTTTGTAAGGCAAATATATGTACAGTTTGATTGAACACTCAATGGAAATTTCCTGATTTTAACTCTTAAAATTCACATTTCAACTAAGTAAATATACTAATTTGCAGAAAATAAAGGGTATTTTCCTAAAGCAAACTTCTCTGAGGTACAAAAATTAGAAGTAATGAACATGAACAAATGAAATCAATCTTTGATTTAAAACTCCTTGTTCAGGAAGGAGATGGGCTAAGAATTGTGATGCCATAGTGAAAGAGTTGCTACCTCACTCTTGGTTCTTAGGAGGACTAAATGAACTCATACAGATAATTATTTGGAACAGTGTCTGATACATGATAAGTGCTCAATAAATGTTTGCAGTTTTCTTTGGATTATTACTTAAAAAAAAAAAAAGGGATATTCAGTGAAGAAATGTGCTGTCTGCCTAACAATTGAAGTTATTCTTCTTAATTGGAATTTAGTTTCCCCTTTGTCCCTACCTTATTCCTCTTGCTCTTCCTTCCTCTCTTTGTTTTTATTTAGTTGCTAAGTCATGTCCGACTCTTTTGAGACCTCATAGACTATAGCCCTCTAGGCTTCTCTGTCCATGGAATTCTCCAGGCAAGAATTCTGGAGTGGGTTGCCATTTCCTTCTCTAAGGCATCTTCCTGACCCAGGAATTGAACCTGCATCTCTTTCATTGGCAGATTGATTCTTTACCACTGAGCCACCTCGGAAGCCCCCTGCCTTTCTTTACTGATTTGGGGACCTCAAAATGACTGTCAAAGTCCCTTAGCCAGCATTTTTGTATCCCTGTTGAGCAGCCTAAACAAAATAACTTGCTATGCTTTTGCTGATACTGTTATCCTCTTGTAACAATCCAAATTCTACCCCTCCTTCAGACTCTAACCCCTTGTGCTTTTCCTAGATCCATCTAGAGTACATTAAGGTTAATTGAATTAATCCAGTGTGCATAGTCTCTACCATACATTTATTGCTTTGCCTACATGTGCTTTATGTATTTTTATATTTTCTCTTAAGTAATATTTTAGGTTTCTCAGTGACTTACGTTTCACTTAGGCAGTATTCCCATCTCCTTTCTCTGCCATGTACACATGGCAGAGTCTCCTAAGCAAATACTCAATGAGTAGAATCACCTCTTCTCATTCAGATGGTTATTTTGATATCATGTGGTTATAACCTTTGATACCACAGAAAAACTTTTATTTAATAATTCATTCTAAGATCCAAACTATATTTATCAGAAAATTTCTCTTGCAAATGATCCTAATTCACTCCTTTTGCAGTTGATGTTATCATCTGGATGAAATGAAAGGAGGAAATGTGATAATAATCATAGTAGTAATTTTGATTTAAAAAAGTTATTTCTTTCTTTGAGTTATTTTCTTAAAAGAAATTTTTCTTGGATTATTGATTTACAATGTGTTAGTTTCAGATGTATAGCAAAGGGAATCAGTTCTACATATACACATATCCACTCTTTTTTAGATTATTTTCCCAAATAGGCCAATGGAATATTTCTCAACCATAAAAAAGAATGCAATAATGCCATTTGCAACAACATGGATGGACTTGAGTTTTTTTTTTTTTTTTTTAGGAATTTATATTTTTTGTTCAAAGAGTTTTAAGACTTTGATGTCTGTGATTGAAAAAGCTGTATCCCATTCTTTTTAATTTTTATTCCCTTGGTAGACTAATTCAAAATGGGACCTGTATAACATCTGAATCAGAATCACTTGGTTTGTTTAAATTGAACAGTTCAGCACCCCATTCTAGAACTACTGAACCAGAAGGTCTTACTGTGAAGCCAGGAGCCTGCTTTTGGCATGCTGCCAGGTAACTCTTAAATATTTAGGAGCTGATAATTATTTTATTTAGTTTTCAATATGTGATAAAGTGAATCTCTATTTTGCTTTCCTTGTTAAACTTTTTGTTATGTAATTTTAAAGCTATTCAGTCAGGGTGTTTTGTGGCTTAAGACAACTTTTTGTGAGGGCTGGAACCTTCTCTCTCCACTCTGTACACAGACACACAATCTTACCTTCTGATAACCTACTAAATAGTACCGTAGTCCTAAGTACTAGTGAAACTTATACTGTTATTACAAAGTTTGTCTATATATGACACCCTCCACTTCCACCAGATTGTAAGTTTCTTAAGCATGAGTGTGCACAGTATATAATGGGTTTGTTATACAATAAATGTGTCTTGTTATGAATACCAAATACATTTTATATTGCTATTTAACTGCTTCATATCTGTTAAACATATATTCTCAACATGGTAAAAAACCTAAGCATAGGTTTATTTATAGTTCCTTGGTATCCTTTACACTTCTGGGTACATAGTGAGAGATGAATGTGAGTAAACCACTTCACTTTACTCACAATATGAGTAAATAAGAATTCATACTTTAAAAAATAATTCAATATAAAACAGCAAATTTAATTTATATATTGAAGCAAAACAGGAAGAAAAAAACCCCCACGCCTTCACTTAGTCATTTCTGGAAGAATAGCTCAGCAGGGCTGAGTGACATTGTGTTTACAAACACGTTTTCCATAGCTGAGTAAGCTTTTGCAGTGACCAATAATCTCTCATAACCAGCTGAGCCATTGTCTCCTGATGCGTTCTTATTTCTAGCAAGAGCATGAGGTTGGCAAAATTATCCAAAATATTACATCCCAGATCATTCTAGATACAGCCAAGAAGCTTGGTTTTCAAAACAGGAATGTGTAACTAGTAAATCTAAGTGGAAACTTTCTTAGTTTTAGGCAGATGATTTCTTTTTCTCTAATTAAAAGCATATTTAGATGGATATTGTTTGGGGATATATGACTCTCTTAAAACAAGTTTCCTGTTTCTGTTTCATCTCTGAAACAGAATTTTCTCCAGTTCTGTCTGAGAATAAGTAACTAATGCAATTTGTTCAACAGTGTACAAAAATCAATGAAAAGAAATAAATCTTAGACTGAGAATAATGTTTGGGAGATATTGTACTTAGGCTTCTGAATTAACAAGGTATCCTATTCTTACAGGGTGAAGCCTGAGTAATCACCCTCAGACCAGCTTAATGTGATATTTTGTTTGCACCCCACTTTCTCTATATCAGATTCTTTCTATTGTCATATTCAGTTCATAAAACTATCTCATAGTAACTTTATGGCACCCCTCCTACTTAATGGAAAGAAGGGGACTAATGTTTTGAGATTCTATTATGTGCTTAGTACTCTAAAAATGTTATCTCATTTAATCCTTAAAATTCTTGAGGTGGATTTTATAATCCTCAGTTGACAAATTTAGATTCAAAAAGTCACACAGATGATAACCGAGTTAACTAATGCTTAATACCAAGATTTTTATTTTCAGGTCTGGTATTCCTGTTACTGTTCAAGAAACTAGTACTGTTTAGTAAATGGTCAGTGAACTTTGCTGAGTTAATGAATGGATTCCATGGATGACTAATATCATTTGAATATCACCTTGAGTCTCTCTGATGCTTCTATTTTCCCTCCTCCACCCACTCCCACTGCCTCTCTCTGGCTCTCTTTCTTTTCCCCATGGTGAACATTTATTTGAATGAATTTGGGTGTCACATGACCCACCCTCTTCCATGAGTAGAAGTCACCTCCAAAATATGTCCTTGACACAAAGCCCTCCATCCCTTGTTGACCTTGTTCTGGAAAACAAAGCTCATTAATTTGTGAGGCAAGCTGTTTCATTCTTGTGTGGTCCTTATTAGAAAGACTTTCCTTGTACTGAGATAAGATCTGATTCTAAATGGGAAAATAGCATGGCATTATGGGGAAAGCATAGGTCTTGGGTCAGAAAATTGGAATTTGGACCCCAACATTTTCACTTTAGGCAAGAGCCAAATTCTCTGGACCTGCTGCGTCACCTACAAAATGGTGGTAGTTGGTAGTGCCTGCATGCCTAGCTCTCAGGGTCGTTATGAGAGCCACATTTTGTGTTTCACAGAACATGGGACCATTCTTTCTGTGGGGCCCTAAATGGGAAACCTTAAAAACAAAGGGGCTAGCTTTGTGGTTGAAAACCTAAGATGGCACCTGGCGGAAGAGATGGGGGCGTGGTCTATGTTGTTTGTCAAAGTTTTTTGATTGGCTCTCTTTATTTCTGTGCACATAGATAGTGCATGATCTCCATAGACTCCTGTTATAATGAAGGCACATGACGATTTGACCTTTAACGTGATTGGTGCAACTATGGAAAGTCCCTCCTAAAATCCCCCTGCTTGTCTATATAAGCTGGAGTTTGCAACAATAAAGCAGAACTGCTTAGATGGAACCACTGTCTCATCTGATTGTCTCTCGTTCACTGGTGGGCTGGGTTGGCGGACAGCAGGCTCACCTCTCCTCGGGACCCCTTGGCTTTGCTGAGGGAAGTTCCACTGCCTCTACTCTCTGTGGAGTGCCCCCCGGCACTTTCCAAACAACGGAAGTGAAGTGGAAGTGTTAGTTGCTGAGTTGTGTCCAACTCTTTGTGACTCCACAGACTGTAGCCCACCAGGTTCCTCTGTCCGTGGAATACTCCAGGCAAGAATACTGGAGTGGGTAGTCATTCCCTTCTTCAGGGGATCTTTCCAACCCAGGGACTGAATTTAGGTCTCCCTTCTGCATTGCTGCGGATTCCTTACCATCTAAGCCACTGGAGAAGCCCCGATAAAAAGTTAATTGTTCCTGTTTCACCCTCAGGGACTTCATAAAATAACTCTACTCACTGTTAATGAAAACAATGATGTGTTTCAC
Source organism: Raphicerus campestris (assembly GCA_006410735.1). Lineage (NCBI taxonomy): Eukaryota > Metazoa > Chordata > Mammalia > Artiodactyla > Bovidae > Raphicerus > Raphicerus campestris. Next base: position 384,307 of record SJYW01002888.1, on the reverse strand, counting down.
TACATCTTCCTTTCTTTAGACTAAAAAACTCTATTTCCTTACATATTTTGAAAGATACAAGATGAATGGGTTTTATATAAAAAATCCTCCTGCTGAATTCTCTCTTGTTATATCACATGCTTCCTCGAAGGGTACCACAGAACTGGATCCTATACTGCAGAATCATCCTTACTAGCATAGANCATATTTTGAAAGATACAAGATGAATGGGTTTTATATAAAAAATCCTCCTGCTGAATTCTCTCTTGTTATATCACATGCTTCCTCGAAGGGTACCACAGAACTGGATCCTATACTGCAGAATCATCCTTACTAGCATAGAATGCAGTGTCGTAACAGTCCTTGGCTTGGATATGCTTCTTTGAAAATGCAATCTCAAATTACTCAAGTGTTTTCACCCATTACATTTCACAGCTAAGATATATTGAGTTTGTGTTTGAGTAAGAGTCAAGTTTTATATTCAGTTCAGTTCAGTGTCTCAGTCGTGTCTGACTCTTTTCGACCCCATGAATCGCAGCACGCCAGGCCTCCCTGTCCATCACCAACTCCCGGAATTCACTNGCTTCATTCCATATAGGCCAAATTTGCCTGTTACTCCAGGTGTTTCTTGACTTCCTACTTTTGCATTCCAGTCCCCTATCATGAAAAGGACATCTTTTTGGGGGGTGTTAGTTCTAAAAGGTCTTGTAGGTCTTCATAGAACTTTTCAACTTCAGCTTCTTCAGCATTACTGGTTAGGGCATAGACTTGGATTACTGTGATATTCAACGGTTTGCCTTTCAAAGGAACAGAGATCATTGTGTTGTTTTTGAGATTTCATCCAAGTACTGCATTTCAGACTCTTTTGTGGACCATGATGGGTACTCCATTTCTTTTAAGGGATTCCTGCCTGCAGTAGTAGATATAATGGTCATCTGAGTTAAATTCACCCATTCCAGTCCATTTTAGTTCGCTGATTCCTAGGATGTCGGACGTTCATTCTTGCCATCTCCAGTTTGACCACTTCCAATTTGCCTTGATTCATGACCCTGACATTCCAGGTTCCTATGCAATATTGCTTTTTACAGCATCGGACCTTGCTTCTATCACCAGTAACATCCAAAGCTGGATATTGTTTTTGCTTTGGCTCCATCCCTTCATTCTTTCTGGAGTTATTTCTCCACTGATCTCCAGTAGCATTTGGGCACCTATCGACCTGGGGAGTTCCTCTTTCAGTATCCTATCCTTTTGCCTTTTCATACTGTTCATGGGGTTCTCAAGGCAAGAATACTGAAGTGCTTGCCATTCCCTCCTCCAGTGGACCACATTCTGTCAGACCTCTCCACCATGACCCGCCCGTCTTGGGTGGCCCCATGGGCATGGCTTAGTTTCATTGAGTTAGACAAGGCTGTGGTCCTAGTGTGATTAGACTGACTAGTTTTCTGTGATTATGGTTTCAGTGTGTCTGCCCTCTGATGCCCTCTTGCAATACCTACTGTCTTACTTGGGTTTCTGTTACCTTGGACATGGAGTGTCTCTTCATGGCTGCTCCAGCAAAGCGCAGCCGCTGCTCCTTACCTTGGATGAGGGATATCTCCTCACCGCCACCCCTCCTGTCCTTGAAGGTGGAGTAGCTCCTCTCGGCCCTCCTGTGCCTGCACAGCCACTGCTCCTGGACCTGGGGTTGCTCCTCTCAGCTGCCGCTCCTGACCTCAGACGTGCGGTAGCTCCTCTCAGCCATGCTTTTGCAAGGTCCGTCGCAGCCCGCGCGCTTCTAAGTTTTATATTAGATGCTGTCAATTTAAGTCTTTCAGGTCTTGTATTCATGTGATTGTATTATTTAACCTAAGTATAGACCACTACATTTATTTATTTTTATTTAATTCATCATGGCTTTAATCCATTATTACAGCCATTGTAACTTTTTTGACTTATTTTTACCTACTAATGTATAGCTACCTCTCCAAGTTTTATGACATCTGCAAAAAAGATAAACTAGTCCTTTCTGGTCTTAGCCACATTATTGGGAAAAAAGTTCAATAACGTAAGCTTGAGAAGAAACTTGTATCTTTTCACTAAAGACTTCCCTCTAATTTTAGTTACTGAACAGTTTATTGCAGTTATCTGTGATAGAACTGCTTCTCTCTTGTAGACCATTCCTTGGTCTTCTTAATGCACCTAAAGCTTGTCAACTACAAATTGGCACTTGCCAAGAGTCATTTGCCAGCGACTGAACAACAACAACAAGGGCATTTGCTATCTGCCTCTGCTGAGATTGAACCTCGTGGTGCTGCAGCTGTTGACCTTCAACACCCCTTGAGGGAGTTCAGGGTGGAGTGAGGCACTCTCTGCCCCAGGGAAGCTGGTGGGACAGGTATTTAGATAGCTAGGTATTTTCAGGAATTGATTTCATGATCCCAACTCTTGCCTTCATATCTAGAAAAATCACTAAATCCCTTCTTGGTGACATTAGCTCCTCTTGACTAGCAGACAACGTTTTGTAAAATAAGTGCTTGATGGCACTGAATTCCCTCTTCACCAAAATCATGTATTGACCTTCCCCACTGCCTCTTTGGAGCAGGCTGTCATGGCTCTCTGAGGTGCTGCCTCCTGGGTAGCAGTCCTCATTTTGCCCCAAGTAAAACTTAACTCACAACTCTCAAGGTGTGCATCTTTTTTACTTGACAGGCTTAACATAGTGCCTGGCAAATAGAAGCTGCTCTGAGTTTATAATTGGAGAATTAACAAGTGAATGAATTAACATATTAGGCAGTATGCTTTGAGTTAGGTTATTCAGCTAGATATCTACCCATGTAACCTAGCCAACATCCAACTTACATTTTCCTTTTTTTTAATTCACAAATGTACTAAGACAGAGTTTATCAGATAGACCCTACATCAAGAGAAATCTTTCCTTGATCTACTCATTTAATAACTCTATTTTAGAAGGAAATTAGATCTGCTGACAATACTTGATTTTGGTGAACCCATCCATACTTCCTAGGACAGGGAAGCCTGGCATGTTGCAGTTTATGGGGTTGCAAAGAGTCGGACAGGACTGAGCGACCGAACAACAATAATCCACACTTATTGGTGAAAGTGAAAGTGAAGTCGCTCAGTTGTGTCCGACTCTTTGCGACCCGTGGACTGTAGCCTACCAAGCTCCTCTATCCATGGAATTCTCCAGGCAAGAATACGGAGTGGGTTGCCATTTCCTTCTCCAGGGGATCTTCCTGACCCAGGGATCGAACTCAGGTCTCCCACATTGCAGGCAGACGCTTTAACCTCTGCACTACCAAGGAAGCCCTTAAATACAAGAATACTGTCTCAGAAAACCTCCTATAGAGACACAGAACTTCAGATCCAAGTACTAACATCAAAGATTTCAAGGGAGGAAAGGAAGCCAGGTTGAAATAAGAAGGGGGAGGAGGCGGGAGAGGGGTGGCAAAAGGGGTGGCCTTACAGACATCTCCTGCCACCTACAGATACCCAGGCATTATGGGGCTTTTCCTGTAGTTAATGCCTATTTGTTCTTTAAGTATCCAGATAGTTTCTGTTCACTTCCTCCAGACTTTGCTTCGTCTACCTAATTACCATCTGTTGTGGGATGTACATCTGGGCAAGTACTGCTCCTCCATCACCTTCCTCTCCCTTCCCTGCTCCCTATTTTTCTACTTTCTCTGCTCAATCATTTCAAGGCACACAGTTTTCCTTAAGTGCATTATTGAGAATTGACTCCTCTTTGCCTTGAGTTCTCCTATTTATCCCTCTCCTTTCCTGCCTGAATTCTTCTCTTTAGACTGAAATTGTAAAAGGGGGGTTCAGGATGGAAAACACGTGTATACCTGTGGCAGATTCATGTTGATATATGGCAAAACCAATACAATATTGTGAAGTAATTAACCTCCAGTTAAAATAAATAAACCTATATTTTAAAAAAAGTAAATTTAAAACTGTGTTGAAAAAAAGTTGTATTCCAAGATTGCATTTTTAAAAACAAATCTGAAAGAAACACATTTTATCTCTACCTAAACAAAACTAAAATTCATGCAACCAATACAAGTACATTAAAAAAAAAAATCTACTGACAGATGAGTGGGTCAGTGGTGCTCAGACGGAGAAGAATTATTGCAACTTGAGTGATCAACGAAGATCAAAATAGAAACCTTCTGAATAATCATGATGTGTGGTATTTTATATGGCTAGTTCTGATTCCTTCAGAAGACTAAAATATTCCATTACGTCGTTGTGAATTCTGTTTTACTTACCAATCTAATTTATCTCTTGAGTCATAGTTTAAATTTTGTCATAAGGACAGGTTTGGCTTAGGTTGGTTTCCTGGGAATAGAGTTAAGTGATGCCATTGATGTGTATTTACCTTAAGGAAATAGCTTCTTGTTTGCTGAAAGCATATACACAATCCTCTGCTATTTCCTGTATTTTGATAACAAGTAGTATTTTCTGGAGTGGAAAATATGTGTTATTCTCATAAAGGTTTATTGTAATCTTAATCTGAAATTAATTACTAGCTGCATTTCTATACATTTATTCACATATTTTGCCAATCCTTTTTACTGCCAAGTTCAAGGGTATAATTTTGTTCCACATGCCAGCTTTTCCCAAAGTTTATCCATAATGATACTATCTTTTATACTTTAGTTATTTTGAAGGCTGCTTTTTATTTTTTATGTAAGAATTGTATAATTTTATACTTAGATTGTTGGTTTACCCCATTTGGTAGTTATCATGTAACAAGATATAATCTCTGAGCTTTTAATTAGTAGAAAAAAAATACAAGTCAGATAGCCTAGGAAGGAATGTAAAAGAAGTCTTAAAATGCAGTCCCATAAATACTGTCTCAATCAGGAACTAAATTACCATGTGATGTAAGGATTGTGTCTATCTCTAGTTCAGTCGCACAGTTGTGTCTGACTCTTTGTGACCCCGATGGAAATAGCACGCCAGGATTCCCTGTCCTTCACTGTCTCCCGGAGTTTGCTCAAACTCATGTCCATCAAGTCAGTGATGCCATCCAACCATCTCATCCTCTGTTGCCCCTTTCTTGTCTTGTCTTCAGTCTTTCCCAGCATCAGGGTCTTTTCTAATGAGTCAGTTATTCTCATCAAGTGGCCAAAGTTTTGGAGCTTCAGCTTCAGCATCAGTCCTGCCAATGAATATTCAGGGTTGACTTCCTTTTGGATTGACTAGTTTGATCTCCTTGCAGTCCAAGGGGCTCTCAAGAGTCTTCTCCAACACTGCAGTTCAAAAGCATCAATTCTTTGGTGTCTAATTCTAGGGGTTCACTGAGGATCTCAATGAGTACTGACATAACTACAACTCATGGTAACTACTGTACTTTCTCTAGGCTACCACTGAAGCTTTAAATTCATGTATTTATCTATTTTTCCTATTAGACTGTGTGCTCCTTGAGTGCACGGTCTGTGAAAAGTATTTAGAAGCAGAGTAACTAAAAGTATGTATTANCTCATGGTAACTACTGTACTTTCTCTAGGCTACCACTGAAGCTTTAAATTCATGTATTTATCTATTTTTCCTATTAGACTGTGTGCTCCTTGAGTGCACGGTCTGTGAAAAGTATTTAGAAGCAGAGTAACTAAAAGTATGTATTAAAAAATGCCTCTGACATACTATAATTTTGAAAAATTACTCTTTTGATATCAGTGTAATAAGCTATAGAAGAGTAACAGCAGTGTCCTCTTTGTAGTTTTGTAGTTATCTTAAAGATAAAATGAAATACTGTAGGTAAAGATACGGAGAAGGCAATGGCACCCCACTCCAGTACTCTTGCCTGGAAAATCCCATGGACAGAGGAGCCTGGTAGGCTGCANGTCCTTCTTGGGTGGCCCCATGGGCATGGCTTAATTTCATTGAGTTAGACAAGGCTGTGGTCCTAGTGTGATTAGACTGACTAGTTTTCTGTGATTATGATTTCAGTGTGTCTGCCCTCTGTTGCCCTCTTGCAGCACCTTCTGTCTTACTTGAGTTTCTGTTATCTTGGATGTGGGGTATCTCTTCACTGCTGCTCCAGCAATGTTCAGTCACTGCTCCTTACTTTGGACGAAGGGTATCTCCTCACTGCCACCCCTCCTGACCTTGAATGTGGAAATAATAATAATCAGTTAAGGGAAACACAGAACAATTAGATGAAAAATCTAATCAAAACAATAGTCTTGAGGGGAGGAGAGTACAAGTGCAGAATTGGCAAAATGCATCTGAAATTAATAGGTCAGCAACCTAAAATAATGATATGTATTTTTATAAACCTCATGGTAAATGAAAAATACATAATAGATACATATACAAAAAAAGAAAAATGAATCCAAACATAATACTAGAGGTAATCTTCAAATCACAGAAGAAAAGAAACAACAGCAAACCCCACTAACAACCCAAAACAAGTAATAAATGGCAGTAAGCACATATATATTGATAATTAATTTAAATTTNAAAAAAGAAAAATGAATCCAAACATAATACTAGAGGTAATCTTCAAATCACAGAAGAAAAGAAACAACAGCAAACCCCACTAACAACCCAAAACAAGTAATAAATGGCAGTAAGCACATATATATTGATAATTAATTTAAATTTAAGGTGAATTACATTTAAATATAAACAGATTAAATGCCCCAATCAAAACACATAGAGTGAATTAATGTATACAAAACTCATATATATGCTGCTTACCAAAAGATTCACTTCATATCTAGAGTCACACTCAGACTGAAAGTTTAGGGATGGAAAAGGTATTCCATGCAAATGGAAATGAAAAGAAAGCCAGGACAGCAAAACTTACATCAAATAAAACAGAATTTAAAATAAAGAATGAGAGGACTTTCACGATGGCAAAGGTGTAAGACAGTGAGATCACTGTCCTCCCCACAAATATATCAAAAATATATCTGCATGTGGAGCAACTCCTACAGAACACTTCTGGATGCTAGCAGAAAACCCCAGACTTCCAAAAAGGCAAGCTAATCTCCAAAGAATGAGGTAGGGGAAAAGATATAAGAAAAAAAGAAAGGATTAGGAATGCACCAGTGTCTTGGGAAGTGAGTTGTGAAGGAGAAAACGTTTCTACACACTCAGAAAACCCCTCACAAGTGGGGACAGAGTAGAGCTTCAGAATTTCAGAGAGGAACAGAGCAACAGGTGTTTGGATGGAAACAAAATGGACAGAATTCATCACAGAAATTGTTGCCAACCCATACTTCCCAGCAGCGTAGGTGTTTGCATGCCTGCCACGATTAGTGGGGGTGGGGTGCTGAGGCTCAGGCTCCGAGGGCTGGAGCCCAGGCAGAAGACTGGGATTGGCTGTGTGCTATGTGAAAGTGGCAGTATGGCACAGATGAGGGGGCCAGGAAAAAGCCTGGCCCTGCCAGGAAGGCAGGAGATGATTGTCGCTGGAACCCTCTAACTCCACAAGCTCGAAGGGCCCCTCCTTCACGCATGCCATAGGTAGTACAAGCCTTGGCTGTGGACTGCGACCCCAGAGGTTGATATGCTGCTGGCTATTACTAAAGCCTGTGGGAGTACCAGAGGCATGGGACCAAACACCGACGTGGTCCCAACCCCAGAGTTACCAGCTGCCACCAACCTGTGAACAAGCACAGGCCACTGCCCACAGCTCCCTGGGAGCCCGAACAGCCTGCCTCTACCAAGGGACTCACAGTCTGGGGGCAACTCCCTGAGGGGGTGCACGAACCACCTGCAGCAACTTCCCATGGGCCTCAGCTGCAACAGGCAGTCCCCACACCCTCCAGCTGTTGCTGCTGTACTCTCCCATCTCTCCAGCCTGACTGAGCAAGTGAGGCGTAATAAACTGTTGCTTTTGTGCCCTTTTGTCTGGGCAGGGAACAGATCTGGAGAGGGGCCTACAAACAGAAGGGAGGTCAGATCGAAGCTGAGCAGAGGCTGTGTGACCAAAGAAGAGGAAGGGAGTTAGCTCCTGCAGTCAGAGGCACATTGGTTAAATCCCCACAATTTGCCTGAGACTGTGGACTTTAGGGGTAATTGTGGACTTTGGAAAAAACTACAAGCTGGAGTAAGGCCAGATCTGAGTCTGAGCTGACCCCACAGCAGCCGCAGCAGGTCCAGAGACCTCCCGAGAAATATTGGAGGACTTTTGTCGTGGGCAGATTGGCTGGGGCTTGAGAACACAGCCAAGGACAATGGAGGACATTCTTCTTACTACAACTCTCTCTCTCTTTTATTTTTTATTTTTATTTTTTTGGTATTTTTTTATTTTCATGTTGTCCTATTGTTCTTTTTCATNAGCAGGTCCAGAGACCTCCTGAGAAATATTGGAGGACTTTTGTCGTGGGCAGATTGGCTGGGGCTTGAGAACATAGCCAAGGACAATGGAAGACATTCTTCTTACTACAACTCTCTCTCTCTTTTATTTATTTATTTTTTTGGTATTTTTTTATTTTCATATTGTCCTATTGTTCTTTTTCATTATTCCTTTAATTTTTATAATTTACTTTTTCTTTTTTAAAACTTTTTATTTTAAATAAACTTATTTTATTCTGTTTTTTTCCTATTTTTACAGTACTCTTTAGTTATTTTGCATTTTTCCATGTTTTTAATTTTGTATTTTGCTAGTCTAGTTTTTAGTATGAGTTTTCCCTTATAGGTTTGTTTATTGGCTTGACTGTACTCTTCTTTTTTGGTTCCTGTTTTTATTCTTTATTTTTTCTTTTTATTTTTTCTCTCTTCATTTCTCTCTGTGANGAGTTTTCCCTTATAGGTTTGTTTATTGGCTTGACTGTACTCTTCTTTTTTGGTTCCTGTTTTTATTCTTTATTTTTTCTTTTTATTTTTTCTCTCTTCATTTCTTTCTGTGACTGTGTGTTTCTTTGAGTGTTCTTGTCTGCTGAGTGTTGCTTTCACCATTTGTCTTGGGGTTTTATCTGTCCATTCCTTCGTTTGACTTTCTTTTTTATTTTTAAATTCTTTTTTCTCTATATATCTTTTTCTTTCTTTCTTTCTCTTTCTCTTCTTTGTTGTGTGGCTTGAGCAGTCTTGGTGCTACAGTAAGGGGTCAAGCCTGAAGCTCCAAGGTGGGAGACCCAAGTCCAGGATGGTGGACCACCAGAGAACGCCTGACCCCATGAAATGTTAATCAATGAGAGCTCTCCCAAACACTGCCAACTCAACACTAAGACCAGGCCCCACCCAAAGGTCAGCAAGCTACAGTGCCAGATGCCTCATGCTAAACCTTGCAGCAAAACAGTAACACAACACTGCCCACTAGCAGATAGGCTGCCCAGAGCCATAACAAGCCCACAAACACCCCCAAACACAGCACTGGACACAGCGCTGCCCTGCAGAGAGAGAAGATCCAGGTCCACTTATCAGAACAGGTCACCAGTCCCCTCAGCCAGCAAACCTTCCCAAGACACCAGTCCAACCCCATTCACAGGGAGGACTACCGACCTGAGACATGCAGAAAGAAGACTTCAAACAGTAAATTAAACAAAATGAAAAGATAGAAAAACATGTAACAGATAAAGCACATGTGTGGGTGCTAAGCTGCTTGAGTTGTCTGATTCTGTGCAACCCTGGACTGTAGCCTGCTAGGCTTTTCTGTCCATGGATTTCTCCAGGCAGGAATACTGGAGCGGCTTGCTATGCCCTTCTTCTGGGGATCTTCCTAATCCAGGGATCGAACCTGTGTCTCTTATGTCTCCTGTATTGGCAGGTGGGTTCTTTACAACTAGCACCACAAAGGGAAGCCCAACAGATGAAGGAACATGGTGAAAACCTAAAATATCAAACAAATGAAGAGGAAATAGGCAATTTATCTGAAAAAGATTTCACAGTAATGATAATAAAGATGATCCAAAATCTTGGAATTAAGATGGAGGCATAGATAAATAGAATGGAGGCACAGATTGAGAAGATATGAGAAATATTTAACAAAGACTTAGAAGAAATAAAGACCAGACAATCAGCAATGAGTAACACAATAACTGAGGTTAAAAATACACTAGAGGGAACCAACAGCAGAATAACTGGGAAGAAAAGGAAGCTGGAAGATAGAATGGTGGGAATAACTGAAGCAGAGCAGAATAAAGAATGAAAAGAAATGAGGACAGTTTTGGAGACATCCAGGACAACATTAAATGTTCAAATTATATGGGTTCCAGAAGAAGAGAAAAAGAAAGGGTATCAAAAAGTATTTGAGGAAATTATAGTTGAAAACTTCCCTAACATGGGAAAGGAAATAGCCATCCAAGTACAGGAAGCCCAGAGAGTCCCATACAGGATAAACCCAAAGAGAAACACACCAAGACACATATTAATCAAACTAATGAAAAATAATAAAAAGAAAAATATTGAAAACATCAAGGGAAGAGCAACAAATAACATATAAGGGGATCCCCATAAGGCTAACAGGAGATCTTTCAACAGGAATTCTGCAGTCTAGAAGGGGCTGGCAGGATCATTTCAAGTGATGAAAGGAAAAAAACCCTACAACCAAGGTTATTCTACCCAGAAAGGCTCTCATTCAGATTCAGTGGAGAAATCAAAAGCTTTACAGATAAGTAAAAGTTTAGAAAATTCAACATCACCAAATCAGCTTTACAACAAAAGCTAAAGGAACTTATCTAGACAGGAAACACAGGAGAAAGAAAAGAACTATAAACACAAACCCTAAACAATAAAGTAAATGGTAATAGGATCATTTATATCAATAATTACCTTAAATGTAATGGATTAAAATGCTCCAACCAAAAGACACAGACTGGCTAAATGGATACAAAAACAAAACTCCTGTATATGCTGTCTACACTGGACCTAGGGACACATACAGACTGAAAGTGAGGGGCTGGAAAAAATATTCCATGCAAATTGAAATCAAAAGAAAGCAGGAGTAGCAATACTCTTCAGATAAAATAGACTTTAAAATAGAGACTGTTACAATAGACAATGATAAATTTTACAACACAGGAATATAGAAATGGACTATAACTTTTAAAATTGTGAATCACAATGTTGTACACCTGAAATTTCTGTAATAATGTACATCAACTATATCTCAAGAAAAAATATACAAAGGACTGTGAATTCAAGTGCTGTATCATTTTTACCTATTAAATCAGCAAATATTATGGAAGGAAATAATAATTCGTGACTGAGGGTGCAGGGAAATGCCACTCTCACAAACTGTTGATGACAGTATAAACTGATACTTCCTTTGTAAAAACTTTACTTAGTTTTAATTGAAGGATAATTGCTTTACTGATACTTCCTTTTGAAAGCTAATTTAACAATATGTTTTCAAAACCTTAATTTTACAACCATTTTGGCAAGAAAGTTCACATCAAATTTTTTAAATGTTAAAATAATTATTAAATTAAAAATATTAAGAATGTTTACCAAGATTTTCTACAAGATTTTTCATGAAACCTAGTAATTGGTTGAAATCTAATGCTGACCAATAAGGCACCAGATATATAAGTTGTTTATTGAAACAGTGGATTACATTTTAGTCATTAAAAATAATGTTTTAGACAGATAGTTATAGGAAGATCTTCACTCTATATTTTTAAATTTAAAAAGTGAATTATAACATAGTCATGGAGTTACCATGACTCCATTTTTATAAACTGATTTATGTAAAGACCTAAAACATATGTATATATATCACCAGTTGTTTCTAAGTAGTGGGATGACTATGACTTCCATGACTATGATTTTTAAGGTTGCATTCTTATGTAAATTTTAAAAATATACTATTTTTGTCATGAAGTCAGTGGAGCTGGAACTTATATACACTAACAGGAACATACACTAACAATCAAGGGTGTCAATTGGCAATATGTTTTACAATTATTAAATTGTGTGTATACTTTGGCCTAGTCATTCTAATTCTTGAAATTTTATTCTAAGAATTAGTCATAGCTATGTATAAAGACTTATATGCAAAAATTTTCATTGGATTTTATTTACAGTGTTAGAAAATTGGAAATAGCTTGAAAATTGAACATAAAAGGGTGGTTAAATATGTTATGGCACAGGAATCTGAAAAAACTGGCATAGATGATATTCTATACAAAGCAGAAATAGAGACTCAGATGTTGAGAACAAATGCATGGATGCCAAGGGGGAAGGTGGGGATGGGGTCAATTAGGAGATTGGGACTGACATGTATGTACTATTATTGATAATGTGTATAAAATAGATAACTAATGAGAACCTGGAGTATAGCAAAGGGACTCTGCTCAGTGCTCTGTGGTGACTTAGATGGGAAGGAAATCCAAAGAAGAGGGGACATATGGTGATATACATGTTTCTATGCCATTCTCTCAAATCATCCCACCCTTGCCCTCTCCCACAGAGTCCAAAAGTCTGTTCTTTACACCTGTGTCTCTTGCTGTCTTGCATATAGGGTCATCATTACCATCTTTCTAAATTCCAAATATATGCACTAATAGACTGTATTGATGTTTTTCTTTCGGACTTACTTCACTCTGCATAATAGGCTCCAGTTTCATCCACCTCATTAGAACTGATTCAAATGCATTCTTTTTAATAGCTGAGTAATATTCCACTGTGTATATGTACCACAGCTTTCCTATCCATTCACCTGCCGATGGACATCTAGGTTGCTTCCATGTCCTGACTATTGTAAACAGTGCTGTGATGAACATTGGGGTACATATGTCTCTTTCAGTTCTGGTTTCCTCAGTGTGTATGTCCAGCAGTGGGATTGCTGGGTCATATGACAGACACAGATGTAAAGAACAGACTTTTGGACTCTGTGGGAGAAGGTGAGGGTGGGGTGATTTGAGAGAATACCATTAAAACATGTATATTATCATATGTGAAATAGATCACCAGTCCAGGTTCAATGCATGAGACAGGGTACTCAGGGCTGGTGCATTGGGATGACCCTGAGGGATTGCATGGGGAGGGAGGAGGGTGGGGGGGTGTTCAAGATGGGGGACACAGGTACACCCATGGCTGATTCATGTGACTGTATGGCAAAAACCACTACAATGTTGTAAAGTAATTAGCCTCCAATTATAATAAATAAATAAATATATATATGAGCAAAAGAAAAATGTAAAAAAGAAAGGGGAGATATATGTATCTGCATAGATGATTCATTTTGCTGTACAGTAGAAATTAACACATTATTGTAAAGCAACTATACTCTAAAATATTTTTAAATATTATGGTACATAAATGGGTACATATATTATGGCCATTATAAACTGCATTGTATGTTCATTGCAGCACTATATACAATAGCTTGGACATGGAAGCAACCTAGATGTCCATCAGCAGATAAGGAAGTTGTGGTACATTTACACAATGGAATATTACTCAGCTATAAAAAGGAACACATTTGAGTCAGTCCTAATAAGCTAGAGACTATTATACAGAATGAAGTTAAGTCAGAAAGAGAAAGACAAATACCATATGTTAATACACATATAGGGAATCTGGAAAGATGGTACTGACAATGCTATGTACAGGGCAGCAAAAGAAACAGACGTGAAGAATGGAGTTTTGAACTCACTGGGAGAAGAAGAGTGTGGGGTGATTTGCGAGAATAGCACTGAAACATACACATTACCATATGTAAAATAGATGCCAGTGCGCTTTTGATGTATGAAGCAGGGCACCCAAAGCCGGTGCTCCGTGACAACCTGGAGGGATGGTTGGGGAGGGAGGTGAGTGGGGGATTCAAGGTGGAGAGAACACATGTATACCTGTAGCTGATTCATATTGATACATGGAAGAAGCCATCACAATCCTGTAAAGTAATTATACTCCAGTTAAATAAATAAACTTTAAAAAGAAACCACATTGTAGAAGACTTTTTAATGTCACAAAAATGTTAGTGGTATGTATGTGTTATGGTAAGTAGAAAAATCAGATTTCAAAATGATATGCATACACAGAATGATCAGGATTTTGAAAAACAAATTATATTATTAAAAGTAAAAAGAATTCCTTCTTATGATTTATCTGTATTTTATGCTATCTCTTCAGCGAACTGGAGATACTTTTGTATAATATATTTAATTTAAACAATATGAAGAATTATAAAAATGCAGCATATTTATGTTAACATTTTCTAAAAAGACCACTTCAGTAGAGTTGAAGTCATGAGGCTAAAAATTTTTGATAATAATAATTGCTACTATTAATTTAATAGTGACTGCAGTCTAGACATGGCAAAATTCTTTGTATGTCCTTGTAGTAAAACTATCAAATAGGAATCACTGTATCCTGACTTCAAGGATGGTGGGAGTGAGGCTCAGAAAGATTAAATGACTTGCTTATGGTCGCCCAACCAATAGAGGATGGAGGTAGGATTTGAATCCTTATTTGTCTTTTAGATTCATGCTCTTGACTTTATACTGCCTTCATTCTCAGTTAAGCAGTTATAGATTTTTAAAAAATCAGTTATTTTAGTGCCAGTTATGTAATTTTGTGGATTATCTAGACCTCTTTCTTTGTTCTTTCTTCTCCGCTATCTTTTTGCAAATCTTACTCTCCATGGTTGGAAAATTTGTTCTATGCTTGATACTCCTGTGAGAGATTTGATGCAGATACATGTCAAAACTATTTGTATTCAGGGTTTGTGTTATCCATTTATATTTGAATCCAGGTTATTCTTATCTCCTCTTATCAGTCGTTACTAAGAGCACTTTTGTATCAAAAGCCTGAAAACACTATCTTTCTCTTATATCTCTTAGATCTATGTGATTCTGATTTTTTCTCTTTTACATTAGCTTGATTTTTTTTTTTCCTTCTGACTGTAATAGGGAAGAACAAATCTGACTCCGTATTGGATCTGTTCCTTTTACTTTAACCTTTGTATTCTATTTTGTTATGAGTTAAGAATGTTGCTTATAGCTTGAAATATACATGATAGTCTTTTCTCAAGTCTCTGATCTTTAAAGGTATAATACTTACCCACTCATATAGAGATAAAGAGTTGCAGAACAGAGAATAACTTTGTCTTTCGGGAGGTTTACAGGAATATCATGACATGACCTACCTAGAAAGTTGCAAGAACAAAGGATTCTGACACCAAAATATTTGCAACCAACCACACCCCCTCCACTTTTAGTATAAAAGAAGCCTGAATTCTAATTTGAGAAAGATGGTTCTTCAGGACACTACTCCATCCTTTTTTCAGACTCTGACTTTCTGAATAAATCATTATTCCTTGCCCCAACTACTTGTCTCTGGATTTACTGGCCTGTCATGAGATGAACAGTATGAGCTTGGCCTTGGTAACATCTAATATGTGTTTACTTGTTGAAAAATTTCCAGCCCTCATATCAGTTTGAATTAGCTGAAATCGAGTGGCAGTGGAGAGTAGGGACGTCAAGCCATGCATTTGTAAGTCTTGGCTGCAATCCCTTGCAAGTGTTGACAGGGCAGTGAAACTTGGGGAAGTCTTATAGTCTGGAGCATCTGGAAGTCTGTAGAATGATGCTAAAGCGAGTAGCCATATCCTAGTTGCTCTATACCCCTTGTTTTATTTTTCTTTGTGGCACTGATCATTACCAGTAATTATAGTTCCATATGTTGTTAGTTTATTCTCTGTCCCCTCTCTGTCTCCATGGAAGTAGGGACAATTTTACTCATAACTCAATCTTCAGTAAGATAAGTAGAATCCTACTAGGATTCACCTAGAAGAATGTCTGAAATATAGTCTAGGCATTTAATAAGTATTTATTAAATCAACAAATAAAAGAACTGTGACGACGAATGACACAGAGAAGAGATAAGAAGAAAGACTGTGAGGGGAGAAAAATTAGGTAGGAAGGTTATGGAGGTAGGTTTAAGTGAAAGTTTCCCCCCAAGTGACTGTTCTGCCCATAAACTAGACTCCTGCAATACTTTCCCTATTTAGAAACAACAAAGTNGAAGAAAGACTGTGAGGGGAGAAAAATTAGGTAGGAAGGTTATGGAGGTAGGTTTAAGTGAAAGTTTCCCCCCAAGTGACTGTTCTGTCCATAAACTAGACTCCTGCAATACTTTCCCTATTTAGAAACAACGAAGTCTCCATTAGCAAAAATGTAGTTGTGAAGGTTAAATGAACACAGCCCACAATGATTTTGCACAATTATTGTATCCACAAAATTGGAAAAAAAATCTTCAAAGTCCTTAGGTGACCTCAGCTATTGTATCACCAAATTCCAGTTAAGGCAAGCAATTCCACAGCATGTCTCTGCCTGCAGGATGGAATTCTCTTCTTCCTTCCCTTGTTGAGAAGTTCTAAAAATATGTGATTAGTAGTCAAACTTCAAAGCAGAGAGCCAGAGGAGGGCTTGACAAGAGCAACTTGAAAGGTACTTGAAATCTCTATGCCAGTAACTAGTTAGTATTTTATTCAATTAAGCTCTTTTATGTTCCTATTATCTGCATTTATCCACAAATTGCAAGCATCATTTTAGTTCCTTTCTTTCTGTGTATCGACTTGTTCAGCTTCCTATGAGTCAGTTTACAAAGGGAAAGGGGGAACCAACATTTATGAACTCCTATTGTGCCAGGTATGGTACTGAAAACTTGATATGGATCATTCCATCTAATCTTCACAATACTCTGAGAGGGAGATGGCATTGAATCCATTTAAGAGATAAAAAAAATTGAGTCTCCAAAGGTAACTGTCTTCCCTAAAATCACACAAATAATGACTGGCAGAGGCAGGATGCAAATGAATTCTGCCAAAATAGTACCACGGTTCTTATTGGTGGTGGTTGTGATCAGACACTTCTGTTGTGTCTGACTCTTTGCAACCCCATGGATTGTAGGCCACCAGGCTCCCCTATCCATGGGATTTTCCCAGCAAGAATACTGGAGTGGGTTGCCATTTCCTTCTCCAGGGGATCTTCCCGACCAAGGGATCAAAACCATGTCTCCTGCATCTCCTGCATTGCAGGTGGGTTCTTTCCTGCTGAGCCACCAGGGAAGCCCACAGTTCTTACTGGTTTGTGGCTATCTGTGGGCTCTGTGCTGCACATCAGCCTTGCTTTGTTAAACGTTTTCTTTCTGAGTAAATAGTTAAATTTAACAGAGCATTATTTAGGTGTACCATTTTCCACTCTTTTGGTAAAAGTTTTTTCTCCCCTTTTATCATATATATGTATAGTAAGTCCTTTTCCTCCAAAGAATGCAGTGATCTTTGCACTTTTAAAATGCCTGAAAATTCCAGACCAAATATGATCAAATTATGAGACATTGTATAGTCTAAAATGGCATTTCTGTCCAGTCTGGTTCTTCCCCAGGTATGTGGGCCCGTGGGTGGCAGTGGTACTGTGTAATGTTAGGGTAGCAAGGAGGTAAGTAGAGAGAGAGCTACGGATGGTTCTCTTGGGTAAACCTCAGTGTGGGATGAGGGGTGCTCTGAAGGATATCGCTTTCTCCCTACCTGCCCCCACACTGGTATTCCTCTGGTGTCCCTGAGCAAACCCTGGAAGAAGCTTCCCTGGGCTCAAGGACTGGTCACTGACAGAGGCTTCCTGACTGTGCTCAGCCACTGTGATGCTGTCCTGCCTCTTCTGTGCTGTGTGCTCCCACAGCTCCACACTTTTATGTGAGGGTGGCAGGTTTATTAAAATATTTCTTACCTCCCCAAACCAGCGCATCTTGTTTGTGCCCCCTATAATCTGTGTGAGAAGCCTTCAAGTCATCCTGGACTTACCTAGTGCTCCAGTATTCAATTATTCACTAGCTTCTGTCATTTGTATTTCATTTTTTACTTTTTATTTTGTATTGCTATATAGCCAATTAACAATGTTGTAGTAGTTTCAGGCAAACAGCGAAGGGACTCAGCTATAAATATACATGTATCCATTCTCCCCTAAACTCTCCTCCCATCCAGGCTGCCACATAACACTGAGCAGAGTTCCCTGTGCCTCACAGTAGGTCCTTGTTGGTTATCCTTTTAAAATAGAGCGGCATGTACATGTTCATTTCAAATTCCCTGACTATCCCTTCCTTTCATCCTCCTCCCTGGCAATCATGTGGACATTTGAAATTCTAAAGCTTGTACTGAGTCTGTCCCATCCATCCATCCAACAACCCATCCATTCTTGTGTGTGTCTGTTGTGTTCTAGATGTTGTATTAGATGCTGTGAATTCAGAGATGATTGAGATGTGGACCTAGTTTTCACTTTTACATTATAGCTCAAAACACAAGCCAAAATTTTATTACCTAAAAATTAAGTTTCTACACTTCAGTATGGTGGCATTCAGGGTTCTCTACTACCAGAACTCCATGGCCTTTCCAGTGTCCAGTTCCATACCTGTCTCCCCTCATGTGGTGTTCCCATCGGACTGTTCTGCGACCCTCCACACCTCTACAGTTTGCCTGTGCCCAGACTGATTCCCCAAGACTTTACCTACTGAAAACCCTACTTACGCCCTAGAGCTCAGCTCAAAGGCCTGCACTGCTTTGAAGTTCTCTCCATCATCTACTCAGAGTTAGTAATTTTTCTTCTTGTTCTCACAGTGCTTGTGCCTCAAGAATAGGATTTAGTTCAATTAGCCTGAGATAAAGCATCATTATCATTGTTGCTCCCCTACTAGATTAGAGACACCTCTATGGCAATAACTTGATTCATTCCACTTACATGGCTCAGTAAATCTCTTGTTGGCTACAACTGTTCAGCAAAGAAAAAATTATGGTTATATGATATTCATATTGAATTATCTGATATAATTCAACTTAATTTTTAATTCTATTGCCTTTTCCTCTACCTCACTTTCCTCTTGGTCCCTAGTTCCTCCATTTTTGGTGTATAAATTTGTCCTCATCAAGTGATTCTATTGAGAGAAATATTTGTCTGACTGCCACTGATGCTTTGAAGGAGGTACCTCACATCATGTAAAAAGCAGATTCAAATCCTGGATTCAAATCCTGACCCATCATGTGACCTTGAGACTATTAAGTTATCCTTTCCATACCTCAGCTATAAAAGGGGTAGTTAATAAGGCTCACATTATAGGATGGTTGCAAGAACTAACTGAAATATATATGAAGCATGTAAAATAGTGTGTGGAACATAGAAAGCACCAATAAAGGTTAGATCTAATACCATTTCCAAAAAAAAAAAATGCTGTGAACACATTTAGATTTTATAAGAACACAAGGTAGAATAATAACATTTAGTAAGTTCCTTTGAGTGTATAAAAACATTTCTTGGGTTGTATGATTCAATTAGTGAATCATTTATGAATTAATTTTCTCAGTATGTTATACTTCAAACTAAATATTACTTAAGAATGATGACAATGTTTGAAGCATTTGGCATTAACTTTAAGGCTTATTAAAAGAAAACTTACATACTTTCTACTTACACTCTGTAGCTCCTCATCCTCACTTGGCATTCTCATACCTCTGTATGCCTTAGTCATTTATCCTAGTGAGAAAGTTTTTACTTTCTTTGCTGAAATCTATATTCCTTATCTTTGGAACAGCCTGTTCAAACATTCTGTTGCTCCCAGAATTCTTTTCTGACTAATCCTACCTGACTCTAAAGACCCAAAAAGTGGAAGCCCTAAGGAGCTTACATCAGTTGTCACACTATTTAGCATTTGTTTGTCATACTATTTATAAATATCTTAAATCAGTCTCATGTATGTTTTCCCTGCAATTAGATATACAGTTCTCCAAAGGCTGTGTTATTTTTCCCCTAAGATTTTTCATCCCACTCTTTGCAGTGAGAAACTCTTGATGAGATTCCAGTTAAGAACAGAAGATACTGAAAAAACAAGAATTGTTTTTTCATTTTGTTTTGTTTTGAGTCTAAACTCCTTTAATTATTGCCTTTGTTTATAGTTATTTCAGGGTTGGTCCACAGGACTTTAGATGGTGAGGCATAAAATTTCTTCTCTTCTTACAAGACTCCTGGGAAGGCTCAGAGTTGGCCAGAAACATGAAGAAGACTCAACAGAGTCAAGCGCCCACTGGGGAAATGTGGGGCCGTCT
>SJYW01002888.1:331259-358030 GCA_006410735.1 Raphicerus campestris | reverse complement strand
AAAAGCAGATTCAAATCCTGGATTCAAATCCTGACCCATCATGTGACCTTGAGACTATTAAGTTATCCTTTCTATACCTCAGCTATAAAAGGGGGTAGTTAATAAGGCTCATATTATAGGATGGTTGCAAGAATTAACTGAAATATATATGAAGCATGTAAAATAGTGTGTGGAACATAGAAAGCACCAATAAAGGTTAGATCTAATACCATTTCCAAAAAAAAAAAATGCTGTGAACACATTTAGATTTTATAAGAACACAAGGTAGAATAATAACATTTAGTAAGTTCCTTTGAGTGTATAAAAACATTTCTTGGGTTGTATGATTCAATTAGTGAATCATTTATGAATTAATTTTCTCAGTATGTTATACTTCAAACTAAATATTACTTAAGAATGATGACAATGTTTGAAGCATTTGGCATTAACTTTAAGGCTTATTAAAAGAAAACTTACATACTTTCTACTTACACCCTGTAGCTCCTCATCCTCACTTGGCATTCTCATACCTCTGTATGCCTTAGTCATTTATCCTAGTGAGAAAGTTTTTACTTTCTTTGCTGAAATCTATATTCCTTACCTTTGGAACAGCCTGTTCAAACATTCTGTTGCTCCCAGAATTCTTTTCTGACTGATCCTACCTGACTCTAAAGACCCAAAAAGTGGAAGCCCTAAGGAGCTTACATCAGTTGTCACACTATTTAGCATTTGTTTGTCATACTATTTATAAATATCTTAAATCAGTCTCATGTATGTTTTCCCTGCAATTAGATATACAGTTCTCCAAAGGCTGTGTTATTTTTCCCCTAAGATTTTTCATCCCACTCTTTGCAGTGAGAAACTCTTGATGAGATTCCAGTTAAGAACAGAAGATACTGAAAAAACAAGAATTGTTTTTTCATTTTGTTTTGTTTTGAGTCTAAACTCCTTTAATTATTGCCTTTGTTTATAGTTATTTCAGGGTTGGTCCACAGGACTTTAGATGGTGAGGCATAAAATTTCTTCTCTTCTTACAAGACTCCTGGGAAGGCTCAGAGTTGGCCAGAAACATGAAGAAGACTCAACAGAGTCAAGCGCCCACTGGGGAAATGTGGGGCCGTCTGTTGGTCTCTGCAGTGTTTATAATGTCACAAGGAAACCACCTGGGGGCTGGCATCCTCCCCTTCTTTTCCTGGGGAAAGATCTGGTCCTAAAACCCAGAAATGGCTCCAAGGAAGGTCTGAGATTGGAGTAATGCTCATCACAGAAGAGTCCTCTTCCAGGCCTGGGCCTAGATAAAGTAACCATTCTGTATCAACGAACTGAAGAGGACTCCTCTTGACTGGGGTTTTATATTTCTCTTGCAACTCAGTTTCATCTCATCTTTGCTCTGTTGCTCTGTGGGTACCAACAGCCGTGGCCAGCTTTGAGGAAGTGCATAGTACTATTATTTGCTCTGACTATTCCACACGAAGATTCCAAATAGAGATGAAGCAAAAACTTTGGCAATTATTCTTGCCTTAGACAAATGAATGGCTATAGTCCCCCTAGTACCTTGATTACACCTGTCTGTATCCCGAGCGCTATGAACACAGATGTTCAGAATGTATGTTCAGGGAGAGAACAAGTACCATGGTGGTGGAGCTCCTCGGCTGGCTAACTTCTGTCTCCTCCACATCAGCATGTCTGGCCTGTCTCTACTCTTATTACATGGCTTTGGTTCAGGGTGATCATGCTGTGCCTGCTGTCAACCATGTTCACTGTCCAGCTTTTCTTGTCAAAGAGGCCTGTATGCCTAACGCAGTGCAAGTAGGTCCCATTGTCCAGATTCCTGTCCTTGTAAAGGGAAAGGACAGCATTGATGATGACAGATGCCTGTTTAACTTCAGGTTATACATCTGTATAACAACAATAAAAGCATACATGTTGGTGGCCACCAGAACATTCTCTTTACCATCTCAGGCACTCAGTTATGGCAGCCCTCTGCTCCACCATCATTTCACCACATTTCACCTGGTTGCCTTCTTTGGAGAGCCCTGCTGTCAGCCAGCCACGTGTTTTAGGGGACTGGCAGCAGATGGTAGCTTAAGCAATGGTGATAGCCCATGGAGGCTATACAAGGCCTGCAACTTCCCATTTCCATTGCTGCACAGGCTGTACTACTGCTGCATGATGTCCACTGTCTCCTCCTCCTGCTTCAGTTGGATGTTTGTTTCTGGGACAGATTTCCATAGAGTCTTCAAAGGTTTTAGGCGAAAGCAGCATCCGGCAGTTGCTGGGTAGCATCCTATGGATACAGGTGCTCTGATCTTGATGGTGGTGAGTAGCTATCATCAGGTCAGCTTCATCCAGATCAAACCTTGATCTTCTTGGAGTCAATGTACTTGAGCTTGGAGTACCAGTCCAGAATTGTCCCAGGGGTACCAAAGATAAGGTGCTCTCTGATCTCTGACCTTGGTGCCCAAATTATTGCCTTGAACAGCATAAGCTATCTTGAGTTCAGGGTAAAATTTTTCCTTCTGTTCAATCACTTTTCCTATTTGAAAGACCAGCTTATAAGTCTGGGAGAGGCACAGACAGTGGGGTATCCAACTGCATGACTAACACAAAGGCAGCTGTTTTAGCTGCTCCAGACTAAGACAGGGAAACTAAGTTCTGCAGGGCTTCAGCAAATATCAAAGGCAGCATGTTCACTTGCATTTTGGATGGATAGATGAAGCTCATGGTATAGACTCCTCACAAGACTTACTGAGTGTAGGAAGGAGTTTGGATCTTCTTGTAGGTTTTCCACCTGGTTTGTGTTATCAGTAGAGTTGCTTCTGATCAGCTTGTTGAGTAAAAAGGACAACTCTGTCCTCTTTCTCTCCTTCACCTGTCTTCTCTGCATCAGAGTTGCTCCTGTTTCCTGCTTGTCCACTGCTAGGGCCCACAGGGAGGCAGCATGGCCCAGGCCGTGAGTGGGACACTGGTCCTGTGAACTCGCTGGCTGACACTGAAGACTGCCATATGGGGACAACAAAAATTGTTTTCCAACAGAAATGGGAGAATATTATCACACAACTACATTAGAATGGATGATGATGAGGTTTCTCACCAAACATAGTTCAGTTTATATATGACACAGAAGTAGAGAATATGAACTGAACTGAGGATGGGGGATGAAAACCAACTAAACTCTTGAGAGCCAGTTATCTGTTGTATTCATAATTTGCTCAGTCAATCATTCAGAATGTTTTCAGAACATAGGACCCTAGGCTCTATGGCAATTCAAAATGAGTTAAGGCATGGTATACCCCTATAAGAAACATAATCGAGTGATGTTGGGTACGGGAAGAAAAACCAAGGGCCCATCCGGCAGAAAGAAAGAAACACTGTAAGAAAGATGCAACTTGACATACTTTTACAACAGTTTAGACTGATAAACCTGCTCCCGACACCAAACCTACTGCCTGCATTTGCGTCCATATTCTTTGACTTACATCCATGTTACTATGGATGAATTATACACATTCCTGTTTAAGCCAAGCTCCTTCATGTAGTAAATTGCATCTTTTCTTGCCTACACAAGGACAGGACTCTGGCAATTTTCACTGTGTACTGCATCATTACTTTTTTAAACAGCTTTATTGAGATATAATTCACATACCATATAATTTATCTATTTAAAGTATATAATTCATTTTTTACATATTACATCCTTAATTTTTAAAACTGTGTAAGATATATATATATATTATATTAAAAATATATATATATATATATATAACAAATTTGTCACTTTAACCATTCAACTCAATGGCAGTAACTATATTCACAATGTAGTGCAACCATCCTCACTCTCTATTTCCATGAATTTCCATCACTTTAGACAGAAACTCTATAATTCTAAGGCAGTAACTCCTCATTTTTATCCACTTTCAGCCCCTGGAAACCTCTACTCTATTTTCTGTTTCTATGAATTTGACATCTATTCTGCTGCTGCTGCTGCTAAGTTGCTTCAGTCGTGTCCTACTCTGTGCGACCCCATAAATGGCAGCCCACTAGGCTCTTCTGTCCCTGGGATTCTCCAGGCAAGAATACTGGAGTGGGTTGCCATTTCCTTCTCCAATGCATGAAAGTGAAAAGTGAAAATGAAGTCACTCAGTCGTGTCCGACTCTTAGGGACCCCACGGACTGCAGCCCACCAGGCTCCTCCGTGCATAGGATTTTCCAGGCAAGAGTACTGGAGTGGGTTGTCATTGCCTTCTCCATGACATCTATTCTAGATATTTCATAAAAAGGGAATTGCACAATGTCTGGCCTTTTGTGTTTTGCTAATAGTGAGATGTTTTCAAATTCATTCATGTTTTAGCATCTATCAGAACTTCTGTTTTGTGGATGAACAATATTTTATTATATACATAGGCCATATTTTCTATATCTATTCATCTGTTGATGAACATTTGGGTTGTTTCTACCTTTTGGCTATTGTGAATGTTTGACGTCCTGTTTTTTTTTTTTTTTCTTCTTTATAAGTACAAATGATTTATTTATAACTTTGCTTAAAAATTATTATTTTTTTTAACTTTATTTTACTTTACAGTACAGTATTGGTTTTGGCATACATTGACATGAATCTGCCATGGGTGTACATNGGACTGATTTCCTTTAGGATTGACTGGTTTGATGTCCTTGTAGTCCAAGGGACTCTCAGGAGTCTTCTGCACCACCACAGTTTAAAAGCATTAGTTCTTTGTTCAGTCTTCTTTATAGTCCAACTCTCACATCTGTAGATAACTACTGTAAAAACCATAGCTTTGACTAGACGGATCTTTTTTGACAATGTAATGTCTCTGCTTTTTAATATGCTGTCTAGATTTGTCATTGCTTTTCTTCCAAGGAGCAAGCATCTTTTAATTTCATGACTGCAATCACCATCTGCAGTGATCTGAGGGCCCCAGGAAAGAAAGTGTCACTGTTTCCATTGTTTCCCCATCTATTTGCTGTGAAGTGATGGGACTGCATGCCATGATCTTAGTTTATTGAAGGCTGAATTTTAAGCCAGCTTTTTCACTCTCCTCTTTCACTTTAATCAAGAGGCTCTTTAGTTCCTCTTTGCTTTCTTCCATAAGAGTGGTGCCATCTGCATATCTGAGGTTATTGCTATTTCTCCCAACAATCTTGATTCCAGCTTGTGCTCCATCTGCATATAAGTTAAATAAGCAAGGTGACAATAAACAGCCTTGATGTACTCCTTTCCCAATTTGGAAAGAGTCCATCATTCCATGTCTGGTTCTAACTGTTGCTTCCTGACCTCCATACAGGTTTCTCAGGAGGCAGGTGAGATAGTCTNATATAAGTCAAATAAGCAAGGTGACAATAAACAGCCTTGATGTACTCCTTTCCCAATTTGGAAAGAGTCCATCATTCCATGTCTGGTTCTAACTGTTGCTTCCTGACCTCCATACAGGTTTCTCAGGAGGCAGGTGAGATAGTCTGGTAGTCTCATTTCTTTAAGAATTTTCCACAGTTTGTTGTGATCCACACTGTCAAAGGTTTTATCATAGTCAATGAAGCAAAAGTAAATGTTTTTCTGGAATTCTCTTGTTTTTTTCTATGATCTAATGGATGTTGGAAATTTGATCTCTGGTTCCTCTGCCTTTTCTAAAACCAGCTTGAATATCTGGAAGTTCTCAGTTGATGTACTGTTGAAGCCTAGCTTGGAAAATTTTTGAGTATTAATTTACTAGCTTGTGAAATGAGTACAATTGTGTGGTAGTCTGAACATTCTTTGGCATTGCCTTTCTTTGGGATTGGAATGAAACCTGACCTTTTCTAGTCCTGCGGCCACAGCTTTGCAGATTTGCTGGCATACTGAGTGCAGCACTTTCACAGCATCATCCTTTAGGATTTGAAATAGCTTAGCTGTAATTCCATCACCTTCACTAGCTTTGTTCCTACTGATGCTTCCTAAAGCCCACTTGACTTTGCATTCCAGGATGTCTGGCTCTAGGCGAGTGATCACACCATCGTGGTTATCTGGATCATTAAGATCTTTTTTGTACAGTTCTGTGTATTCTTGCTACCTCTTCTTAATATCTTCTGCTTCTGTTTGGTCCATACCATTTATGTCCTTTATTGTACTCATCTTTGCATGAAACATCCCGTTGGTGTCTCTTTCTTGAAGAGATCTCTAGTCTTTCCCATTTTATTGTTTTCCTCTTTTCCTTTGCATTGATCACTGAGGAAGACTTTCCTATCTTTCCTTTGTATATTCTTTGGAACTCCTCATTCAGATGGATATATCATTCCTTTTTTCCCTTTGCCTTTCACTTCTCTTCTTTCACAGCTATCTGAAAGGCTTCCTGAGACAACCATTTTGCCTTTTTGCATTTCTTTTTCTTGCAGATGGTTTTGATCACCACCTCCTGTACAATGTTATGAACTTCCACCCATAGTTCTTCAAGCANCTTATCTTTCCTTTGTATTTTCTTTGGAACTCCTCATTCAGATGGATATATCATTCCTTTTTTTCCTTTGCCTTTCACTTCTCTTCTTTCACAGCTATCTGAAAGTCTTCCTGAGACAACCATTTTGCCTTTTTGCATTTCTTTTTCTTGCAGATGGTTTTGATTACCACCTCCTGTACAATGTTATGAACTTCCACCCATAGTTCTTCAAGCACTCTTTCTGTAACATCTAATCCCTTGAATCTACTTGTCATTTCCACTGTGTAACCATAAGGGATTTGATTTAGGTCATATCTGAATGGTCTAGTGGTTTTCCATACGTTCTTCAACTTAAGTCTGAATTTGGCAATAAGGAATTCATGATCTAAGCCACAGTCAGCTACAGGTATTCTTTTTGCTGACTGTATAGAGCTTCTCCATCTTCAGTTACAAAGAATATACTCAATCTATTTTGGTATTGACCATCTGGTGATGTCCATGTGTATAGTCTTCTCTTGTGTTTTTGCAAGAGGGTGTTTGCTATGACCAGTGCATTCTTTTGGCAAAACTCTGTTAGCCTTTGCCCTGCTTCATTTTGTACTCCAAGGCCAAATTTGCCTATTACTCTAGGTATCTCTTGACTTCCTACTTTTGCATTCCAGTCCTCTATGATGAAAAGGACATCTTTTTTGGTGTTAATTCTAAAAGGTCTTGTAGGTCATCAGAGTACTGTTCAACTTCAGCTTCTTGGCATTAGTGATTGGGGCATAGACTTGGGTTGCTGTGATATTGGATGATTTGCCTTGGAAATGAACAGAGATCATTCTGTCATTGTTGAGAATGTACCCATGTACTGCATTTGTACACTTTTGTTGACTATGATGGCTACTCCATTTCTTCTAAGGGATTTTGCCCACAGCAATAGATATAATTGGCTCTCCTTTTGACTCATCTGATAAAGAACCCACCTGCAAGGTGGAAGACCTGAGTTTGATCCCTGGGTTGGGAAGATCTCCTGGAGAAGGGAAAGGCTACCCACTCCAGCATTCTGGCCTGGAGAATTCCACAGACTATATAGCCCTCATCTGAATTAAATTCACCCATTCTGGTCCATTTTAGTCCACCGATTCCTAAAATGTCAGTGTTCACTCTTGCCATCTCCTTTTTGACCACTTCCCATTTACTTTGATTCATGGATCTAACATTTCAGGTTCCTGTGCATGTTATATATTTCACTTATTTGTCTGACTTTTTACTGTCATCCTGATGGAAATTTGCACTCCAAAAAAGTAAGAATATCTGCTTTATTTTTTGTTTCTACTTCCATACCCACATGTTGAATAATACCTGGCAGAAGAAATAAACATTTATTCAGCAAATGACTAGAAATTACATCGTGACATAATCTTGTATATTCTTCTGTTGCCTTTAGTGATTTTTTATTCCCTGCTTTTCACATATGACTTTATTATTTATTATTGCTAAAACATTTATTCATTGCTCAAGTCAAACATTTTACAATTAAAAAAAATGAGGCCTTGTGGTTTAAGAGACTCACTTAGAGTTATGGGCGGATTTGGTGACAGAGACTCAAGTACAAGCTGAAGCTCTTGACATTCATCTTCCAGGTGGTCTGTGTGACTCTTTCTCAAACTACTTGGCTTATAACCTCAAAAGAGGAAAATTGTTTGGGTTTGGCAGTTCAGACTCACTGCTCTGGTCTGATTCCTCACCCTCTGTCTTCTCTCTGTGTCGGAAGTGTGTTTTTCCAGCCGCAAGTAACAGGCCCATCTTTATATTTCTCAACAGGGCATGAAACCACTTTATGCTCTGCTAGTTTTCAGGAACACTTAGGCAATGCTGGGATGTTAGGTCCCAGGTCACTCGGAATCACAGAACTGCCCAAGTGAAAGGGAACAAGAATTTCTCCCAAGCCAGCTTTTATAGCTGAGGCTCCTGAAGCCCAGAGTTAGGGTATGGGGAGGCAAGATGACACAAGTTTGTATGACCAATGTGGTTTCCACATGTTAAGCTTCCTGCCAGTGACCCAATGACCACTTTTGACTAAATGTCTTTTCAAACTAGAGATGTAATTTTTAATCTCCCAATTGCAGGTTATACATTTTTATCTAGGAAAACAGATTTTGTTTCCCTTGAGGTATTCCTCCTATGGCCAAGTCTTCATTAGTCTGGAAAGAATGATGCAATTTAAGGGTTTGGGGTTTTCCTGTACCTTTTTCCTCAGGTCCTCACGTAAAGGAATACAGGCCCCACTGCCAAGGGGGAGGCAGGTACAATGGACCTCAGTGAGGCCCTCTATGGTCATCATCAACAGAGCTACCATATAACCTACATAAATGGAACATGAAAATGTGCTATATCAAGCAAGTTGTCTGGAGTCACTTAGCTAGAGAATAGCAAAAGAAGGACTATAACTAGAGTTTTTACTCGAGGTTCCATTTTTTATGCAGAATATTTTATTTGTGTATTTGGTAACTGTACAGATGTCTTTGCCTTCATCTTTATCTCTGTATTCTTACTGAACCACAAAATCCCTAAAGAATGAGACTTGTATCTGTTTAACTTCATTTGTACACTTTCAGCAGAGTATAAACATCAGATGGTCCAGGTTTCATTTTTGTTTTCATTGCAGTGGAATTGTGCTATGTTTTGGACAGAATAATAGCTGGTTACCACAACTGACCAGAGAGCTGCAATAGCAATAGAGCCTTGTCATTCTGGACATTCGTTTAGTCAAGTTTATTACATCCATGCCATTGGCCAAATGTTTGCTAGGATCTGGAGATACAAAATGTATATAAGCCTTGCCTTGCTGACATTATTAAAGACAGACGTGCCAACAAGTAAAAACAGCAATGTGTATTAAATACCATCACAGAGAAATTATGGGAAAGAAACCCAAACCTAGGTAAGAACAAGTATGAATTCTTTAGATGAAGTTGGAGTAATCAATAAATGAGGAGGAGGAAATATAATCCAAATAGTAGGAATTGCACATTCACAGACAAGCAGGCAAGATGAAGCCTGGAATTTTACCCAGAATCACATGTTATTCAGGTGGGAGTTCCACAGGGAGGAGGACGTGCTGAAGATCACAAGTGAGGTTTTAAGGAAATTACTTGTGCAGTACATCATTAAAGACTTTGAAAAAAAAAAAAAAAAGGACACAATTACTCACCAGGTTGGGAGATGGAAGGAAAGTCCCTAAGACAGAGACCAACGGAAGATTGGTCAGTGATCCACAGTTTGATTCAATTCACTCAGTGCTGTGGGCACCGTGCTGAAGATACAGGATATGTTCTAAGACTGATGAAAAAATTCTGAGAAGTGAAAAGAAAAGGATGTTCTCTAAAATATGAAAAAATGCAGAAATAAAATTTCATCTGCTGAATTAAAACCTCTAAAGAATGTACGTTGTGTCAGTGGCAAAAGTTTGTTTTCGAAACAATGATTTGAGTAGGTTTTCTCACTTTGCAAGAGTTGCAAACAATGCAAAATTTTGCTGAGAAATCAGAGCCAACCAAAAAGTGTTACTCCAAGGTAAATATTCAAAAGAAAATTTAGAAACTCTTTGTACATGAAAAGAAATATTAGTTTATGGAGTAGTAGGTGGATTTTAATGTGTTTTTCACATGGTGTGGGATAGGACCCCTGAAAGTCAGCATTCCCAGGATTTCTGAGGTCTTAAAATGGCCCTGACCTTCAGCAGAGGAGCTGTGAAGTCATATTTAGGAGGCAGACTTGGCAGTGTAAGAGGATAGAGAGGTTTTTTGGTGCAGTGTTACTGGGTGGAGAAGAAAGCTTATTCAGGCAGAAAGAACCAAGAACTCCTAGCCTGCTCTGGTCTCAGTTCTGATGCTGGTTGGCAGGGATCTTGGGAAAACCACTTCAGTGAAAATGAACCACCACAGTTCATTTTCCTCCTCTGGCAAATGTGTAGTTGGTCTAAAATCAGCTGTTGTGTGGCCCACAGAAATAGTTGGCTGACACAATGTATTTTTGACTTAATTTTTGTTAAGGTAACACATAGATTCAGTTTCAAAAAGTCAAAAGTATATCAAGACTTGTAACAATAGAATAGTGTTTCCCTGCTTTACCCCTCACTAACTTTGAATCCTGCTTCCAACAAGCAATAACTTTTAATCCAATAGTTTCTCCTAGTAGTCCCTTTTTTTAAAAAAGAAATGTGTTTATTCCATAATGCTTAAATTTTTCAATTTTAATTATCACAAGAGCTGGAATTAGGGTGAAGCAAGTATGGCTCTTACCTTCACAATATTTACTTCAGGCAAAATATTTGTGGTGATGCCACAAAAGTTAGAAATCAAAATAGGTAAAATTTTAATGCAATATTTGAAAAAATCAAAATTATGCAAAGTTTTTTTGATGAGTAAAATATCAAAATTCACAATAAAGGTAGGATCTGACAGGGCTGCAAATAGGAGGAAATGAGCGAAACTGAACTGTACGGCATAGAATAGGATTCTGTCTGTCCTTAAACTCTTGCTATTGGCAAGTAGGAATTCCCACCCTGCAAAGTAGAATTTAGCTCTTCTTTGTCACACCCTGGCTCCCCTATTTTCCTCCCTAATCCCCTTCCACCTCATTAGGAATCACCTGGGGGTTTCTAAAAATTGTCACGGCCCAGTCTGTGTGCCAAACCAATTAAACCAGATTGAGATGGAAGGCTTCAGTGTTTTTTTTAAAAGACCCTTGCATGGATCTACTGTGCAGCCCAGATTGTGAACCACTGCAATAGAGTGACATCATAATTTCAACTGAATGACAGTAAAGTGTTTACATCATTTGAACAATACACAGTTGTTCATAGTTGAGCCCATAATGTACAATATTTATGTTTTGATATTGCATAAGTTTTCTTTTATTCTTGTTTAATTTTTGTATATTGAACACTAATTTATCCCAGAAGTCTAGCAGAACTCTGAAATGGTTCTCAATCAAACACAGCATTTATTCAGTTCAGTTCAGTCGCTCAGTCATTTCTGACTCTTTGCGACCCCATGGACTGCAGCACGGCAGGCCTCCCTGTCCATCACCAACTCCCAGAGCTTACTCAAACTCATGTCCATCAACTCGATGATGCCATCCAACCATCTCATCCTCTGTCATCCCCTTCTCCTCCTGCCTTCAATCTTTTCTAACATCATGTCTTTTCCAATGAGTCAGTTCTTTGCATCAGGTGGCCAAAGTATTAGAATTTCAGCTTCAGCATCAGTCCTTCCAATGAATTTTCAGGACTGATTTCCTTTAGGATGGACTGGTTGGATCTCCTTGCAGTCCAAGGGACTCTCAAGAGTCTTCTCCAACATCACAGTTCAAAAGCATCAATTCTTCAGCGCTCAGCTTTCTTCACAGTCC
Organism: Raphicerus campestris; assembly: GCA_006410735.1. NCBI lineage: Eukaryota > Metazoa > Chordata > Mammalia > Artiodactyla > Bovidae > Raphicerus > Raphicerus campestris. Next base: position 346,223 of record SJYW01002888.1, on the reverse strand, counting down.
AACTCTCATATCCATACATGACTACTGGAAAACCCATAGCTTTGACCTTTGTTGGCAAAGCAATGTATCTGCTTTTTAATATGCTGCCTAGGTTGGTCATAACTCTTCTTCCAAGGAGCAAGCATCTTTTAATTTCATGGCTGCAGTCACCATCTGCAGGGATTTTGTAGCCTCCCACATAAAGTCTCACCTTTTCCATTGTTTCCCCATCTATTTGCCATGAAGTGATGGGACTGGATGCCATGATCTTGGTTTTTTGAATGTTAAGTTTTAAGCCAACTAATATAAAGGTAATATACTAGGGGCATACATTTTCTTGGAGACATCCCCCTTGGAGTTGTTCTCATGGTCTGCTTTGGCCTGCTGTGCAGCCATCATCCTGGGACCTCCTTTCACCTTTTCTAGGTTTGGTATCCATTTTCCTGGTTCCCATGTCATATTTATGCATAGTTGTTAAGATCCTCCTGTTCTGGAACATTTCCCTGTACTAATTCTTTGATAATTTTCACTTTTCCCTGAAACTGCTATGATTTAGTTGTCATATTAATCCTATAATTTTCTTATATTTATGACATTCTGTTGTTCTAATTCCTAGAAAAGCCCTCAAATATTATCTCTTAATACTTATTGATTTTTAAAGTTATACTTATTGATTTTAAAGTATTTTTGCATTCTGGTTTTCTTTTTTTTCTGAGTGCTTCTCCCCCCCCCCAACACTTAGCATCCACACCTGTTTCATGACTGTAATAGTAACTACTTCTGAGGATGTTAATAGTCTCATTATAGTTTTTCAAGTTCTCTTCTGTACTGCCTCTGTCTCCTCAATGTACTTCTTCTTGCTGGTAAGTTTTGATTTCTAGCTTTCACATTAGATACTTTCCTTGAGTTTTGGGAAATTCTTGGCTCTGTATTAATTTTTAAGAGTGAGGCATTCCCACAGCCAGTATCAAACTTAATGGTGAAAAACTGAAAGTATTTCCTCTAAGATGAGGAACAAGACAAGGATGCCCACTCTTACCACCTTTATTCAGCACAGTATTGGAAGTCCTAGTCATAGCAGTCAGACAAGAAAAATAATAATAGGAATCTAAGTTTGAAAGGAAGAAGTAAAACTGTCATTGTTTGAAGATGAAAAAAATCCTAAATATGCTACCAAAACTATTAGAAATAAGAAATAAATTCAGTAAAGTTGTAGGATACAAAATCAATATACAGAAATCTGTTGTATTTCTATACAAGTATAACAAACTATTAGAAAGAGAACTGAAGAAAATGATCCATATACAATTGCAATAAAAAGAATAAAATATACAGGAGTAAATTATACTCTGAAAACTGTAAGACACTGATGAAAGAAACTGAAGATGACACAGACAAATGGAAAGATATACTGTGCTCATGAATTGGAAAAATTAATATTATTAAAATGAACATTTTACCTAAAGCAAGATACAGATTTAGTGTAATCCCTATTAAAATACTAGGGGCATTTTTCACATAACTAAAAAGTAATTTTAAAATTTGTGTGGAAACACAAAAGACTGCAAATAGACAAAGCAATCTTGAGAAAGAAAATCAGAGATAATACATGCTCTGATTTCAAACTAATTACAAAGCTATAGTAATCAAAACAGTATGGTACTAGCACAAAAACCAGATATATAGATCAATGGAACAAAATAGAAAGCCCAGAAATAAACTCATGCTTATATGGCCAATTAGGCTATGAAAAATGAGGCAAGAATATACAATGGGGTAAAACAGAGCTTCTTCAATAAGTAGTGTTTGCCGGGGCCCAGCCCCGGTGGATCCAGGGTGATTCGAAAGTGGGGACAGAGTTGGCGTCCTTGGAAAAATACATATTTAATTACAGATAGAGACTAGAAGCGGATAGTATAGTAGGAAAATTAGTGGAGAAAAAGAGGCTGAATAACTTGGGTTACATGAAATAGCATCCATGCTCCAGATGGGAATTCAGCCAGAAAAATGGGGGGCAAGAAAGAACAACATGGGGAAGTCAGTCTTTCCAGGAACTGATCCCATTTCTTTATTTTTGTTTTTCTTATATACCTTTTGTTACATATAGGGATGAATACAGAATCACGTGGAGGTCAGCAGTCCTGACCTTTATCAAAATCAGGTGCTTTACATAAAAAAAAGGTCTTAGATGTTTTACATCATCTTCAAGCCATTTTTGCCTACTGACATTTACAACCCTTTCTTTCTGATAACCAAAAATCTTATTTTTTCCAAGGGTGTTCTTTCTTAAACCAGGCACCACCCTCCAAATAAAGTTTCATTCCTATAGGGTGAGGGTATAGTGAGTTATAATCAAGAAAGGAATTTATTTAACCCAAGGTTAACATGATCAATCTTAAAGGTTAATACTTATTTCTCCTATATGCTTAAAGGTTAACACTTATTCTCCCATATGCTAGTTATATTCATTATAAGGGCAGGGAATATGGAGATTTAGCAGCAAATATCAGCCCAACAAATGAAAATCCTTTCACCAATGTTCCTCTTAAGATCTACTTAGTCTTAAGATAGTGATAAAGTTATATTTTCACATAGCAAGGACACAGTGCTTTATAACAAAGTACAGTGATCTATTTCAAAAGAGAAAGTTTATTAACTCAAAAAGTCTAATATTGCTAACATCAAAAACTACTATATTTCCTTTTCTATATTCCAAATACATTGATTAATATACTTCCAGGTGCCTAAGGATATGGAGGCCTGGCGGCAGTCATTGACTCAATAATGAGAAAAAGCCCTATGCTAATTAAGACTCTCAAAATACTCCAAAACGCTCTGCGCTATTTATGGTTGAGAGGTAGTAAACAATCATGTGTCCGCAGAGAGGTTTGACCTGAGGCACCCTTGTCCCACCTAGGACAGTGAATTAGCAGCAATTATTGACACAACAAATGAAAAAATCCTTCACCAATATAATTCCTAACCAACCCACTATACTAATAATTTCTAATTTCCCAAAAGAATTTGCCTTTAGTAAGTCTAAAACATCTTGTGCCTCTCACAGTTGGGGGATTGTAAACAATCACATGTGGCCGGAGGAACCTATACAGGCAGGCTAGATAACCTTCAGAGGAGTTCATAAGTTGAAACACTCTTGTCACACCCAGGAATTTTTATTGCCTTGGAGCTGCACGTTTACTCCTTCTCCAAGAGAAATGGTTATGGGGGAGAGCCCCCTGGAAAGTCAAAGGTGTAGATGAGAGCAAAAAACAGACTCTGGTTTTGGGGTTAGATCCTCAGGAACAGGGTGTTTCCTGAGGCATGATCATGCCTTTGTGTATGCCAAGCTTCCTTCCTCATGACCTTTGCCATGGGCAGAGTTCCTCACACTGGCTCCCGGCAAGAACGCCGACTCCATCTCCACCTTTGAATCACCCTGAATCCACTGGGGCTGGTCCCCAGCAAGTGTTGGGAAAATTGGATGGCTACATGGAAAAGCTGACTGAATGGGAAAAGATAATTGCAAACAGTACATTCAATCAGGGGTTAATGTCCAAAATATACAAAGAACTCATATACCTCAACATCAAAAAACCCCCAAATAACCCAATTTAAAAATAGGCAGAGGACCTGAATAGACATTTTCCCAAAGAATACGTACAGACAGGCAACAGAAACATGTGAAGTTGCTCAACATGACTAAGCATCAGGGAAATGTAAGTCAAAACCACAATGAGACCATTTCACATCTGTCATTATAGCTATTATTAAAGATAATAAATAATAAAAGTTGGCAAAATATGGGAAAGGGGCATCCTTGTGTACTGTTTGTGAGAATGTAAATTGGTACAGCCAATATTAGAAAACAGTATGGAAATTCTTCAAGAAATTAAAAATAGAACACCATATGATCCAGTAATTTCACTTCTGGTAATTTATTTGAAAAGAACAAAAGTACAAATTCAAAAAGATGAACACCAATTTTCATTGTAGTATTATTTACAATAGACAAGATGTAGAAACAACCTCAGCATCCATAACAGATGAATGGATAAACAAATATGGTAATAAATATATACAATGGAATATTAGCCATAAAAAACAAAAGTCTGCCATTTTGACAAATGTATGGGTGAATCTGGAGGGTGGATGAATCTGGAGGGTGTTATGCTACGTGAAATAAGTCAGACAGAGAAATGCAAATACTGTATAATCTCACTTACATATGGAATCTTAAAAACAAGCAAAAAATGAAAATAGATTCATAGATACAGAAAACAAATTGGTAGTTGACAGAAGGGTGAGAGTGAAATAGGTAAAGGGGATTAAGAGGAACAAAATTCTAGTTATAAAATAAATAGTGTACTGGGGTATAATATGATCAATAATATTGTAATAAGTTTAATTGGAACAGATGATTATTAGACCTATTGTGATGATCATTTTATAATATATGCAAATAAAAAATCATTCTGTAGTACAGCTGAAGCTAACATAATACTGTATGTGAACTAAATTTTAAAATCAATTAAAAAATAAAACCCTGTTCCCCTTAGAAGATATTAAAATAATAAATTGAACTATTAAAAAAAAAGAGTGAGGCATGAAGAAACTGCTTGAAAGCTCTATATGTGAACAGGTTGGTGTGTAGACTGCAGGGTGCTGACCTAACTATATTCTTTATGTGTGTGTCTGCCCCCTCCTGCCCCTCAATTATTAGTATCTATAGACCTTTACTCTTAGTACTTTGAGGGGATAAGCCTGATTGGTAGGTTTCTTAGAATTGAGGGTGATGGTAGGAAGTAGGGTGGATGGAGGAGCCTGTACAGTTCATTGTTCAGAATATAGATCATTAATCTCTCCATTTTCATCAAAACATCAATATCAGGGCAGGCTCTACCCACATAGACTGTAATTTCATTGGTCTAGGGCTCTTAATAATCTCTCAAAGCTCATCAGCTCGCTCTAAGTCACAGTTAGGGAGGATGGAATCTTCACTGTGGTACAGTAGCTATGACAGAAGGAGAGGGAGAAGAGACAAGTCCTTGCCTGTGTCAGTGGAGGCTTCAGAGAAAAGTCACCTTCGAACAGGGTTCACCTGGTGAATTTAGAATTCCAGTCCCTAGGAAAAGGCAACTGGATACATATATATATATATATATATATATATATATATATTTTGTGAGGGGGCAGGGAGGTGGTGCCATCCAGGGGTGAAAAGCTGATTTGTTGCGCCAGTGCCACTGGAGAAACCCCAAGAATGTGGAGACCTTCTGGCTCTCCTTTCCTCACAAGTCATCAGAATGGTCTCTTACTGTTCTATAATTCCCCACATTGTGCCTTATGGTCTGTCTATATGTTGAATTCATAATCTCCCAATTAAGTTGTATGCCTTAGTCTTACTGGCAACATGTTTGCAGGTCATCTTCTGAAAAGGTTTCTGCAGGAAACACAGCTCGCTGACTGCAGTTATCCATCTTCTCGGTCCCCAGTGGCACCTCCTTAACTCACCTGGTTTCAGTGCTGGGCTCTCCCCCTCTATTACACCGCCAAACATGACTGGGTCCTTCATTGCACCCAAGGGACCAGCGCCAAGCACAGGGTCCAGCCTGTGTGGCTCACTTAATATGCCTCTTATGTCCTAGGCAAGTGCTCCCTGTTCATGACCTCCTTTTTGAGGAATAAATTCTAAACTGCAAGAATTCACCTAACATCTCCACTTTGCCCTTTCTCTTTTGACCTTTTGAAAGCCTTCTCAGTTACATTTCTGATCACCAACTTTACTCATTTTGACTGGTGGAAGAGGAGTCAAACAGAGAAAAGGAACATGTCAGATCTTGTCTTCACCAGGGCAAGAGAAAAGAGAGAGAGGAAAACTTTAAACTGTATTTGCCTTCAAAAGCAGATAGTACATCAAAGCATTCATATGTGAAGAATGGTCTGGGCAAACATAAAAATTTCTTGTCTTATCAGTAGGTGTGGCAAGGCAAATACAATCAATCCCTTTGAAAGAGCTGCTTACCTACATTTGAAGGCAGTGCCATCATGAATGGGCTTCCCAGGTGGCTCAGTCATAAAGAACCTGCCTGCCAGTGCAGGAGACATAAGAGATGCCTGTTCGATCCCTGAGTTAGGAAGATTCCCTAGAGAAGGGCAACAGAGGCTTGGTGCGTTATAGTCCATAAGATCACATGGACATGACTGAAGCAATTTAGCATACTGCTGCTGCTGCTGCTAAGTCGCTTCAGTCGTGTCCGACTGTTAGTGACCCCACGGACTGCAGCCTACCAGGCTCCTCTATCCATGGGATTTTCCAGGCAAGAGTACTAGAGTGGGTTGCCATTGCCTTCTTCGAACTTAGCACACAGGCATGCCTTTATGATTAGCCAGACCCTGGGTTAAAATATTGAAGGTGAGGGGGAAAAAAGACAGGCATCACGTGGTTTAGTAAGTGGGAAATGTCACCAGAACTTCCCAGTAGGGAAAACTGTGGTTTCACGATATGCGATCGCTTTTCTCTAGTGTTTCTCCAATTGGCTGGTGATTTCACCTCTCTATATCTCTGTTTTTCCCATCTGTAAAGTTCAGAGGTTGGACTCGAGGTCTGTACTGCCCACCAGGTTAGTACTCTACTGCTGCTGCTAAGTCACTTCAGTCGTGTCCGACTCTGTGCGACCCCACAGACGGCAGCCCACCAGGCTCCCCTGTCCCTGGGATTCTGCAGGCAAGAACACTGGAGTGGGTTGCCATTTCCTTCTCCAATGCATGAAAGTGAAAAGTGAAAGGGAAGTCATGTCCGACTCTTCACAACCCCATGGACTGCAGCCTACCAGGCTCCTCTGTCTATGGGATTTTCCAGACAAGAGTACTAGAGTGGGGTGCCATCGCCTTCTCCAAGGGTATCTTCTAGCCACATGTAATTATTGAACATTTGAAATTGTGTTGTAAGTATGAAAGACATGCTGGATTTTGAAGACTTCATGCAAATATAGAATGTAAAATATCTTATTCATAATTTTTATTGAATATATGTTGGGGTGATAATATTTTGGATATATTGACTTGAATAAAATATGTATCAAAATTAATTTCACTTTCTTTTCCCTAGCTTTTCCAGAAAACTGGAAAAAGTAATCATTGCATATGTGATTCTCATTGTGGATCCTGTCATATTTCTATAGATTAGCACTACCCTAGATGGTATTTAAGGCTTCTCTTAACTCTCCAGTTCTATGACTCTAAATGTTGTTTTAAGTACTGATTCCATGCTAGTTACTCAGGAGTGGAAACAATTCAGAGAACATTTAATATAATTCTTGCCATCACAAAGCTCAGAATCTCACTCTAGAGGATAAGCTTAGGTCAATGGAGAGTTCTTAGACTGGCCTTTGAATCATTAGCACCTGGTATAATCCTTAATCTAATATCTGGTTCAATAAGCAAACATGGGAAATTAGAGAAAAATTAGTGTGGATATATTTAAATTAACAAGATTTAAGTAAAAGCAACGTAGCTCCGAGTGAACTCAATGTTTTATTTTAGGGCAAGTCCTAATATATCTTGCATATTTAAGCATTGTTTTACCAAGAAAGTGAGACAGTTTCTTTCCCTGCCATTGTCCGCTATATAAAGCTGTTGGTTACTATGCTGCCTCCTATTTGAGAGCAGAAGAATCGTAGAAATTTAAAAGTATGAGGATGCAAAATGCTAATAAATTAAGGATGTATAGCAGATTAATTTTAACCTTTAAAAATATTACCCATACTTAAGAGGCATACATTTAGAAATTATCTTGGTAGCTTTTTGGTCATTGATATTCAAATACTGAATGGCTCAATTAATTTGGGGGAGAAGAAGAAACACAGAAGAAAAACTGCTGGTCTAGACATCTCAAAATGACTGATTCTAAATGTTATATGGCAAAGTGAAGATGCACAGTAATTTCAGATTTTGAACTATTTTCTGGCAAATTTTTGGACTCTGTTGAAAACATCAAACATATTGGAGAAACAGTTTGATTTGATAGATTCCCTTAGCTTGAAACTTTCCCTCAGGAGGTAGGGAAAATAAAGTTGTTGCTGTAATTGAGCTGAGTTCTTTCATTTAGAAGCAGGAATAAATTTGCTCATTTAGATAAACCATTTGAACCCCTCCTCTCCCCTTAATGATCTTCCTTTTCTTTTAGAGCAAATCATAGTTGTGTTCCCAGGAAGCAGGAGAATATCATTAATACTCACTCCAAAGTGAAAAGAACAAGGTGGCTCAGATGGTAAAGAATCTGCCTGTCATGCAGGGGACCTGGGTTCAGTCCCTGGAGGAGGAAATGGCAACCCACTCCAATATTCTTGCCTGGGAAATCCTATGGACAGAGGAGCCTGGTGGGCTATAGTCCATGGGGTTGCAGAGAGTTGGACATGACTAAGCTAATAACTCTTTTGCTTTCTTTCTCTGAGTCATGGTCCTATCCAGGTGAAAGAATGTTTTTGCCTTTAAAGAGCTCTTTGCTCTTCACCCTAGTCCATGCCCACTTATCAGTCACAATAACAAAGTAATTTTCAGGGAAGAGCAATACTGTCCAGTTTCCCTTCTGGCATAGAGTATATTTTTGCCTTTTTATACTGTAAAAATGTTGCTGACAAAGGTCTGTATAGTCAAAGCTATGGTTTCTATAGTAGGCATGTATGGATGTGAGAGCTGGACCATAAAGAAGGATGAGAGCTGAAGAATTGATGCTTTCAAATTGTGGGGCTGGAGAAGACTCTTGAGAGGCCCTTGGACAGCATGCAGTATCAAACCAGTCCATCCTAAAGGAAATCAACTCAATATTCTTTGGAAGGACTGATGCTGAAGCGGTAGTTCTAACACTTTGGCCACCTGATGTGACGAGCTGACTCATTAGAAAAGACCCTGATGCTGGGAAAGATTGAGAGCAGGAGGAGAAGGGGATGATAGAGGATGAGATGGCTGGATGGCATCACTGACTCAATGGACATGAATTTGAACCAACTTCGTGAGATGTGGAGAATAGAGAAGCCTGGTGTCCTGCAGTCCGTGGGGTTGCAAAGAATCAGACATGACTTAGCAATTGAACAACAACAATACAGTCAGGTCCCTTACGAGCTCTCCTGTAATAATCCGAGCCAGGACTCTTAGCAGATCTTCAAATCTACTCTTTTTGGAAGTCGCTCCTTCTGTCATGGAAGAGAGTACATGTCAGCCTCAGCTGACATGTGAAAACTGAGGCCAGGGTGTCACTCATTTTTTCAGAAACCAGCATAATGTTTGGCTCACATATAGTTTACTAAATGGTGAATTAATGGTGATTTTTTAATAGAGCTTTGAGCACAGCTCCTTCATTTCCTTGAGTGAAAGCTAGGAAATAGGTATTTCTGAGTCCTAAGTAGTTTATACAGAGGTTTAGAATGAATGGCTAAGAGTATAGGTGTTTCCTAAAACTTTAGTAGCTGGAGAGTTGGGCTATTTCAGGCCTGAGTTCCCTAAAAGTGAGACAGACAGGAAGAAAGCAGGCAGCTGCTTTTATGCATGTTGCAATGACAGAATGAGCACATCATCTAGGAAAACAAATAACTGCAAATATTCTTCTGAATAAGCAGGAATAGAAGATGGGAAAAACTTCTGAGAACATTTTATATTGGGATTTTTTTCACAGCTTTCCCAATCTTGGAGGTTGTAAGATAATTGTTTTATGTGGTTTGGGTCTGTGCTTGCAACATTCGGCAGCCTATTCCCGAACACAAAGAGGTATTTCAGGATGTCTGGTGAGTGACCCGTGGTTTGTCTTTTTAACTCTTCAAAATATAAAAATTAAACTGATTACTTAAAACTATTTTTGTTTTCAGGGATTAATAATAACCTATTCCTTAGCACTAGCTTCTCTGGTTTTTATGCTATCTTATGTTCCAGTGAGGCTCTTGCAGAAGTCAAGAATGATATTCTTCTTATTATTATTTTTTACCAAGTCCAAAAGCCCTCTCTCAGTCTTTGGTTTCTATAATCTGTGTGGCCTCCACTTGGTATCTTCGACCACCTGCTCCTTCTTGAAACCTCTGTTCGTATTTCTAAGACATCATGTATTCCAGCCCCTGCCTAGTTCTTTGACAGTGTCTTTATCTCTTCCACAGCCTCTCTTTGGTGGGTTTAATGGGAGATACAGGGATTGAATGTGCTACCAATTTCCTGTGGGTAAGGGGACCTTCAATGGGTCATTTGCCTGAAGTCACAAATGCCAACATTGAATGAGACTGGGTTTGGCATAACAGAGCAGAAACTTTGTTCATTGATCAAAAAATGGAGAAGGGAGAGTTCCTGCTCTAAAGATACCTTCTCCTCAAAGGAAGGGGACAAAGGAATTTTAAGGGATAGGAAGCAGACACGTCATCAGGTTCTAGATTTTCAGGGATAGCTGGGACATGTGCAGTCTTTCACGCTCCTTTGCAAATGGCACAAATTGTGACTAGCAGAGTACAAATCCTCCTCTTGAGTGGTGATCTTAGCATGGTAATGGAGCAAAGGTGACTTTCAGACCCTTCCAGGTCTCATTTGCACAGGCTCATCCCTGTGGTGAAGTCAGAGCTGGTTCTGTACAACTGTCAACTGTATATCTCTCAAAGGACGTTAAAGCTTCTCTGCCAACCATCAGGCACTTTTGAAACGAGCATAGAGATAAACAAGGCTAGTGTCCTTCAGCTCTCAGATACTGGTTTGGAAATGCAGAGGTAAATCAAGGCACGAGTCCTTCAGCTTTGAGAGGCTATTATGAGTGACAAACGTTGCTGGCTTTTCAGGATTAGAATGAGGAGGAGAGAGGGAACATTAGCATGAAATGAGACCTGAGGGAGGTCCTGAGGGCCATGAGGGCTGTGCTAAAGATTCTGATTTTATTCTAAGGGAAGTGTGGAGCCACTAACATAAGAAATGTAGGGTCTGTCTATCTATCTATTTTATACATACTATGTATATATTATATATATAAATGTATTTATATATAATATATAATTAAATACGTTATATACAATATATATAATTGAATACATTATATATATAAATATAAAATGATTACTTTATGTTTAAATGAAACACTCGAAATTCAGAGGAAGAATGGGAGTCAACAGCGGAAGCAGAGAACTTGGTTGGAAGCAGAGAACCAGGAGTCTATGGCACAGTTCAGGGAAGAAGAGATGCTGACTTGGATGAGTGTGATGGTGAGGGGTATAGAGCGTGCTTGAAGAATTGAAGAGTTATATTAAAAGATCCAGTTTCAAGGCACTTACATCTTTTCCTCTTTCTATGGCCGCTCCAAGAAGCTTGCAGGACCTCAGTTCCTCCATGAGGGACTCCCAGACCCATGGCAGTGGAGCACTGAATCCCAACCCCTGGACTGTCAGGGGATTCCTGCCACAGAGTTTAGAAAGAGACTCTGACATAAAAAATGACAATACTTGAGGAATTGCAAGAAAGCAGCATGTGAATTTCACCAAGGGGATAAAGGAAGAAGTCATCAGCTATAATTCAGGTAAATCAGAGGAAGTCTCACAGAGACCCTCGTAAGTATTTAAATTTGGCTGATATTGGGGTTGTAAGGGTGGGGGTGGGGTGACAAAAAGTGGCTGGACAAGAATTAGTGTGCATTTCCTGAAGGGCCTTGTTCGGACTTTATTCTATGGGGTGGGAGTCATTTAAATGTTTAGAACACTGGAGGGTGGAAACATTTGAATTTGAAACCTTCATTTTAGTAGCAGTGAAGAGACTGGTTAGAGGAAGGGTGGATTGCAGCCAGGAAACCAGCTGGGGAGACTCTTGTGGTTGCCCGGGTTAGAGAGGATGATGTCAGGAATTAAGGCAGTAGCAGAGGAGAGGGTGAACTTCCCTGGTGGCTCAGAGGTTAAAGCGTCTGTCTCCAATGCAGGAGACTGGGTTTGATCCCTGGGTCGGGAAGATCCCCTGGAGAAGGAAATGGCAACCCACTCCAGTATTCTTGCCTGGAGAATCCTATGGACTGAGGAGCTTGGTGGGCTGCAGTCCACGAGGTCACAAAGAGTCGGACATGACTGAGTGACTTTACTTACTTACTTACTTACTTAGAGGAGAGGGTGAGGAAAGGACAGAATAAGGAAACACAGAGATGATAAAATTGACAGGTTTTCTGAATGATACAAGTGGGCTGTTAAGGATAGGGAGAAATCCAAGTCCCATTCTATGCTTCTGGTGTGGGTAACTGGGCAGGTGATGGGCCAAATGACCAAAATAGGGACACACTTGAGGCAAACAATGATGGATTTCATTTGGGACTGGTGAGGCAGACGAGCCTCTGGAATGCTGCATGGAGATAGCCAGTAAGTAGGTGAACAGAATGATCTGGGCCGGACTAGAGACACACACACACAGTAGCTATCATGACATAGACGCTGAGTGAAGAAGCTTCCTGCAGGTGGGAGTCCCACTTCTTCTAGTAGATTCCCTAGGGTATCTGTTTAGTGCTTTGTACAAAGGGGATTTCATAGCTTTGTACAAAGACATTTTAAAGTCTACTGTTAAGTTATCATCATGAGAGTAGGTTAAGTGAAACTGTTAGTTGCTCAGTTGTGTCTGACTCTTTGCGATCCCATGGTCTATAGCCTGCCAGGCTCCTCTGTCCGTGGAATTCTCCAGGCAAGAGTACTGCAGTGGGTTGCCATTCTCTCCTCCAGGGGAGCTTCCTGACACTGGGATGAAACCTGAGTCTCTTGCATTGCAGGTGGATTATTTACTGTCTGAGCCAGTGGGTAAATTCTATGTAGATTTTGAAGCACTTTAGGACAGTATCAAGTTTTTAACCAAAGAGGTAATGTAACTGACAAGCCAGCAATGTAAATTTTAGGACATTCAGAGGCAAGATTGTATCTCATGAATTCCTCACCTAAGTTTACAGGATACTGGATGACAAACCCTTGGGGAGTGACGTACAGTTTGTCATTAAAATTATTCACACTTGCTTTACAGGCACTCAGCTGCCTTGTTTGCTTATTCTATGTAGTACGTGACTATCACCATGATTTTAAAAGCCTTGGACAGACACCCTAGGCAAAATCAGAATACATACATTAAAAAAATAAAGGTCCCTTGCTTTCTTCTGACTGTGCTTGGTAGATTTCGGATGCCAGGGTGTGAGTCATGAGATTAAAGGAAAAAACCTAAACACTCAGTTATGGAATCTCAGGACTGGCTTTTCAAAACGTGAATGTGTGTGTTGACCACATTCTGCAAGGAGATTTTTCTAGAGCTGAGAGGACCTGGGTATATAATAAGAACTCAGGATGATGGTGATGATGTAATAAATTCTCATAGCAACTCTAAGTAACATTTGTTACAATGTCCATGCACAAAGATGGAAACAAAGTACAGAGAACTGTGAAACATGCCCTGGGTCACACCCTTAGGAAGAAAAGAACAAGAAATTGAATCTGTTGGCTTCTAGAACTATACATAAAGCTTGACAAATGTTTACTGGGCACTTAATAAATGCTGCTGCTGCTACTGCTGCTAAGTCACTTCAGTCGTGTCCGACTCTGTGTGACCCCATAGATGGCAGCCCACCAGGATCCCCCACCCCTGGGATTCTCCAGGCAAGAACTGAGGTAAAATGTTGAATAAAACAGATTTGTTCTAGCTTTCAGGGATTTAGTCTAATTTGACAGAAAGAGAATTCCAGATAAACACTACTTCTGCTTAATTGANGATCCCCCACCCCTGGGATTCTCTAGGCAAGAACTGAGGTAAAATGTTGAATAAAACAGATTTGTTCTAGCTTTCAGGGATTTAGTCTAATTTGACAGAAAGAGAATTCCAGATAAACACTACTTCTGCTTAATTGACTATGCTAAAGCTTTTGACTCTGTGGATCAAAACAAATTGTGGAAAATTCTTCAAGAGATGGGAATACCAGACCGCCTTACCTGCCTCCTGAGAAATCTGTATGCAGGTCAAGAAGCAACAATTAGAACTGGACATGGAACAATGAGGTGAGGTGAAGTCACTCAGTTGTGTCTGACGCTTTGCGACCCGTGGACTGTAACCTACTAGGCTTCTCCGTCCATGGGATTCTTCAGGCAAGAATACTGGAGTGGATTGCCATTTCCTTCTCCAGGGGATCTTCCCAAACCAGGGATTGAACCCGGGTCTGCCACATTGGAGCCAGACACTTTAACCTCTGAGCCACCAGGGAAGCCCATGGAACAATGAACTGGTTCCAAATTAGCAAAGGCATTAAGGTTGGATATTGTCACTCTGCTTATTTAACTTATATGCTGAATACGTCATGTGAAATGCTGGGCTGGATGAAGATTGCAGGGAGAAATATCAATAACCTCAGATATGCAGATGACAATCCTTATGGCAGAAAGCAAAGAGGAACTAAAGAGCCTCTTGATCAAAGTGAAAGAGGAGAGTGAAAAAGCTGACTTAAAACTCAACCTTCAAAAAACTAAGATCAGATGTATTCTTGTTAATGGCTGGGTAATACTCCATTGTATATATGTACCATAGCTTTCTTATCCATTCATCTGCTGATGGACATCTAGGTTGCTTCCATGTCCTGGCTATTATAAACAGTGCTGCGATGAACACTGAGGGTACACATGTCTCTTTCAATTCTTTTTTCCTCAGTGTATACCTAGCAGTGAGATTGCTGGGTCATAAGGCAATTCTATTTCCAGCTTTTTAAGGAATCTCCACACTGTTCTCCATAGTGGCTGTACTAGTTTGCATTCTCACCAACAGTGTTTAAGAGGGTTCCCTTTTCTCCACACCCTCTCTAGCATTTATTGCTTGTAGACTTGGATCGCAGCCATTCTGACTGGTGTGAAATGGTACCTCATTGTGGTCTTGATTTGCATTTCTCTGATAATGAGTGATGTTGAGCATCTTTTCATGTATTTGTTAGCCATCTGTATGTCTTCTTTGGAGAAATGTCTGTTTAGTTCTTTGGCC
>SJYW01002888.1:313106-329034 GCA_006410735.1 Raphicerus campestris | reverse complement strand
CCTCATTGTGGTCTTGATTTGCATTTCTCTGATAATGAGTGATGTTGAGCATCTTTTCATGTATTTGTTAGCCATCTGTATGTCTTCTTTGGAGAAATGTCTGTTTAGTTCTTTGGCCTATTTTTTGATTGGGTCGTTAATTTTTCTGGAATTGAGCTGCGTGAGTTGCTTGTATATTTTTGAGATTAGTTCTTTGTCAGTTAGTTGCTTCATTTGCTATTATTTTCTCCCATTTCAAAGGCTGTCTTTTCACCTTGCTTATAGTTTCCTTTGTTGTGCAGAAGCTTTTAATTTTAATTAGGTCCCATTTGTTTATTTTTGCTTTTATTTCCAGTATTCTGGGAGGTGAGTCATAGAGGATCCTGCTGTGATTTATGCTGGAGAGTGTTTTGCCTATGCTTTCCTCTAGAAGTTTTATAGTTTCTGGTCTTACGTTTGAATCAGTTCTAATGAGGTGGATGAAACTGGAGCCTATTATACAGAGTGAGGTAAGCCAGAAAGAAAAACACCAATACAGTATGAGTAAAGTCACTCAGTCATGTCTGACTCTTTGCGACCCCGTGGACTGTAGCCCACCAGGATCCTCAGTCCATGGTATTCTCCAGGGAAGAATACTTGAGTGGGTTGCCATTTCCTTCTCCAGGGGATCTTCCCGACCCAGGGATCGAACCTGGGTCTCCTGAATTGGAGGCAGACGCTTTAACCTCTGAGCCACCAGGGAAGTCCAGTACAGTATACTAAGGCATATATATGGAATTTAGAAAGATGGTAATGATAACCCTGTATGCAAGACAGCAAAAGAGACACAGATGTATGGAACAGTCTTTTGGACTCTGTGGGAGAGGAAAAGGGTGGGATGATTTGGGAGAATGGCATGGAAGCATGTATAATATCACATATGAAATGGATTGCCAGTCCAGGTTTGATACATGATACAGGATGCTTGGGGCTGGTGTACTGGGATGACCCAGAGGGATGGTATGGGGAGGGAGGTGGGAGGGGGGTTCAGGATGGGGAACATGTGTACACCTGTGGCAGATTCATGTTAACATATGGCAAAACAAATACAATATTGTAAAGCAATTAGCCTCTAATTAAAAAAAGATATATATATATATATGATCAGGGCATCCAGTCCCACTACCTCATGGCAAATAGATGGGGAAACAATGGAAACAGTGACAGACTTAATTTTTTCAGGCTCCAGAATCACTGCAGATGGTGACTGCAGCCATGAAATTAAAAGATACTTATTCCTTGGAATAAAAATTATGATAAACCTAGACAGTGTATTAGAAGCAGAAGCATTACTTTGCTGACAAATGTCTGCATAGGCAAAGTTGTGGTTTTTCCAGTAGTTTTGTATGAATGTGAGAGGTGGACAATAAAAAAGACTGAGCACTGAAGAACTGATGCCTTCAAACTGTGCTGTTGGAGAAGACTCTTGAGTTCCTTGGACAGCAAGATCAACCCATTAAGTCCTAAAAGAAATCAACTCTGAATATTGGAAAGACTGATGCTGAAGCTGAAGCTCCAATACCTTGGCCACCTGATGTGAAGAGCTGACTCATTAGAAAAGACCCTGATGCTTGGAAAGATTGAGAGCAGGGGGAGAAGGGGATGACAGAGGATGAGGTGGTTAGATGGCATCACCGACTCAATGGACATGATTTTGAGCAAACTCTGGGAGATGGTGAAGGACAGGGAAGCCTGCCGTGCTGCAGTTCATGGGGTCCCAAAGAGTTGGACATAACTGAGTGACTGAACAACAGCAATTAGCAGGAAGACAGCATAATTATATAAAAGTATTGTTGTTCAGTTGCTCAGTCGTGTCTGACTCTTTGCAACCCCACGGGCTATAGCCCTCTAGGTTCCTCTGTCCATGGGATTTTCCAGGCAAGCATACTAGCGTGGATTGCCATTTCATCTCCAGGGGGTCTTTCCAACCCAGGGATTGAACCCACACCTCCTTCATTGCAGGTAGGTTTTTTACCACTAAGATACCTAGAAAGCTCATATTAAAAGTGTAAATTATAGTAAATGTTATGAAGAAAATGTACACTGAGATATTAGAGCACTTAAAAAACATTGTTAAAGTAGAATAAAGTATTTTTAAAAAACTTATTGTTAAAATTGGGCTTTTTTTCCCCTTAGTTTTTCAACTTTGATTGAAATATAGTCATTTTACAATGTTGTGTAAGTTTCAGGTGTACAGAAAAATGATCCAGTTATACATATCTATATGTCTATTCTTTTTCTGATTCTTTTCCATTATAGGTTATTACAAGATATTGAGTATAGTTTCCTGTGTTATTTGATTATTTGTTTTACATATAGTAATATGTGTATTTTAATTCTACACTCTTAATTGCACCCAAGAATTGATGCTTTTGAACTGTGGTGTTGGAGAAGACTCTTGAGAGTCCCTTGGACTGCAAGGAGATCCAACCAGTCCATTCTGAAGAAGATTAGCCCTGGGATTTCTTTGGAAGGAATGATGCTATAGCTGAACCTCCAGTACTTTGGCCACCTCATGTGAAGAGTTGACTTATTGGAAAAGACTTTGATGCTGGGAGGGATTGGGGGCAGGAGAAGAAGGGGACGACAGAGGATGAGATGGCTGGATGGCATCACTGACTCGATGGCATGAATCTGAGTGAACTCTGGGAGTTGGTGATGGACAGGGAGGCCTGGCATGCTGCGATTCATGGGGTCGCAAAGAGTTGGACATGACTGAGTGACTGAACTGAACTGAACTGAATTTTAGAGCACTTCTAATGCATGTAAAGAATTACTGTAGCACTTGGTATTATGATGAGATTCGAAATATTTAACAACCTATATAGCTCTAGTGTTGATCAGTTAGAATATATGAAGCTCCATCATCAGAGTGGAGCCAGCTGGTGCAGTTTTTCTGGTGTACCTATGCCTGAGCATCTGTGACTTCTGGCACATGCAAACTATGATTGCTGTGCCTTTATCCCACCAGATGACTGATCAAAATCCAGCCTTTATCTCACTTCCCTAGTGCAGAGCCTTGTACTCAACAAATACCAACTGAACTATTATTTATTCATCTGCATACATCAATAAATTGTTTTAATTCCTGATGCTCTTCACAGCTCCACTGTAAAAATGAGTAATTCTGTTCTCTGCTTTTATATATAGTCTAACCTCTTGAGAAAACTGTATGCAGGTCAGGAAGCAACAGTTAGAACTGGACATGGAACAACAGACTGGTTCCAAATAAGAAAAGGAGTACATTAAGGCTGTATATTGTCACACTGCTTATTTAACTTCTATGCAGAGTACATCATGAGAAACACTGGGCTGGAGGAAGTACAAGCTGGAATCAAGATTGCTGGGGGAAATATCATTAACTTCAGATATGCAGATGATACCACCATTATGGAAGAAAGTGAAGAGGAACTAAAGAGCTTCTTGATTAAAGTGAAAGAGGAACCTCCCAGAATATTGGAAATAAAAGCAAAAATAAACAATTGGGACCTAATTAAAATTAAAAGCTTCTGCACAACAAAGGAAACTATAAGCAAGGTGAAAAGACAGCCTTTGAAATGGGAGAAAATAATAGCAAATGAAGCAACTAACTGACAAAGAACTAATCTCAAAAATATACAAGCAACTCATGCAGCTCAATTCCAGAAAAATTAACGACCCAATCAAAAAATAGGCCAAAGAACTAAACAGACATTTCTCCAAAGAAGACATACAGATGGCTAACAAATACATGAAAAGATGCTCAACATCACTCATTATCAGAGAAATGCAAATCAAGACCACAATGAGGAATCATTTCACACCAGTCAGAATGGCTGCTATCCAAAAGTCTACAAGCAATAAATGGTGGAGAGGGTGCAAACTAGTACAGCCACTATGGAGAACAGTGTGGAGATTCCTTAAAAAGCTGGAAATAGAATTGCCTTATGACCCAGCAATCCGACTGCTAGGCATACACACCGAGGAAACCAGAATTGAAAGAGACANAAACACTGGGCTGGAGGAAGTACAAGCTGGAATCAAGATTGCTGGGGGAAATATCATTAACTTCAGATATGCAGATGATACCACCATTATGGAAGAAAGTGAAGAGGAACTAAAGAGCTTCTTGATTAAAGTGAAAGAGGAACCTCCCAGAATATTGGAAATAAAAGCAAAAATAAACAATTGGGACCTAATTAAAATTAAAAGCTTCTGCACAACAAAGGAAACTATAAGCAAGGTGAAAAGACAGCCTTTGAAATGGGAGAAAATAATAGCAAATGAAGCAACTAACTGACAAAGAACTAATCTCAAAAATATACAAGCAACTCATGCAGCTCAATTCCAGAAAAATTAACGACCCAATCAAAAAATAGGCCAAAGAACTAAACAGACATTTCTCCAAAGAAGACATACAGATGGCTAACAAATACATGAAAAGATGCTCAACATCACTCATTATCAGAGAAATGCAAATCAAGACCACAATGAGGAATCATTTCACACCAGTCAGAATGGCTGCTATCCAAAAGTCTACAAGCAATAAATGGTGGAGAGGGTGCAACCTAGTACAGCCACTATGGAGAACAGTGTGGAGATTCCTTAAAAAGCTGGAAATAGAATTGCCTTATGACCCAGCAATCCGACTGCTAGGCATACACACCGAGGAAACCAGAATTGAAAGAGACATGTGTACCCTCAGTGTTCATCGCAGCACTGTTTATAATAGCCAGGACATGGAAGCAACCTAGATGTCCATCAGCAGATGAATGGATAAGAAAGCTATGGTACATATACACAATGGAGTATTACTCAGCTATCAAAAAGAATACATTTGAATCAGTTCTAATGAGGTAGATGACTGGAGCCTATTATACAGAGTGAAGTAAGCCAGAAAGAAAAACACCAATAAAGTATACTAACACATATATATGGAATTTCGAAAGATGGTAATGATAATCCTGTATGTGAAACAGCAAAAGAGACACAGATGTATAGAATAGACTTTTTGATTCTGTGGAAGAGGGAGAGGGTGGGATGATTTGGGAGAATGGCATTGAAACATGTGTAATATCATATAAGAAATGAATCATCAGTCTAGGTTCGATACAGGATACAGGATGCTTGGGGCTGGTGCACTGGGATGACCCAGAGGGATGGTATGGGGAGGGAGGTGGGAAGGGGGTTCAGGAGTGGGGATTTATGCACATCTATGGCAGATTCATGTTGTTGTGTGGCAAAACCAATACAGTATTGTAAAGTAAAAAAAAATAATAATAAATTAAAAAAAGAAAGTGAAAGAGGAGAATGAAAAAGTTGGCTTAAAGCTCAACGTTCAGAAAACTAAGATCATGGCATCTGGTCCATTACTTCATGGCGGATAGATGGGGAAACAGTGGAAATAGTGGCTGACTTTATCTTTCTGGGCTCCAAAATCACTGCAGATGGTGATTGCAGCCATGAAATTAAAAGACGCTTACTCCTTGGAAGGAAAGTTATGACCAACCTAGACTGCATATTAAAAAGCAGAGACATTGTCCACAAAGGTCTGCCTAGTCAAGGCTATGGTTTTTCCAAGTAGTCATGTATGGATGTGAGAGTTGGACTATAAAGAAAGTTGAACGCCAAAGAATTGATGCTTTTGAATTGTGGTGTTGGAGATGACGCTTGAGAGTCCATTGGACTGCAAGGAGATCCAACCAGTGCATCCTAAGGGAGATCTTTCCTGCGTGTTCATTGGAAGACTGATATTGAAGCTGAGACTCTAACACTTTGGCCACCTGATGCAAAGAGCTGACTCTTTGGAAAAGACCCCAGTGCTGGGAAAGTTTGAGGGCAGGAGGAGAAGGGGACGACAGGATGAGATGATTGGATGGCATCACCGACTCAATGGACATGAGTTTGGGTGGACTCCAGGAGTTGGTATTGGACAGGGAAGCCTGGCGTGGTGTGGTTCATGGGGTTGCAAAGAGTCGGACACAACTGAGTGACTGAACTGAATTGAACTGAACTGAACTGATAGTCTAACCAGTCCATCCTGGAGTGCGGGAGGGATTTGTCTTGCATCATTCATTGTAGTGAATCTGACCTGTTCTTAGGCTTAGAGATAGTCATCTAGTAGTTTTTTTTTTTTTTGTAAAATTCTTAAACCTGTGCTTGGCACATACTAAGCACCATGTAAGTGAAGCTAGTATTGTTACTGTTTCTCTTATTTTTATTGCTGCTATTGTCATTGTGCCACTATGCAAATGCTACTCTTGTAGAAACTATGAGCTCAGAATTATGAACTTCATCTATTATCTGTATTCAATAAAACATATTGGACAGCCATCTGGAAAAAAACACTTGAGTTCCCACCTCTGCTTAAATAAATTCCAGATGGTGCAAAGATTTGAATGTGAAAAACAAAATCATAAAAGTAATAACACATACAGAGGATAATTTTTAATTTGATTCTGGAATAGAGGAGGACTTTCTAAGTTGAACAAATTTCAAAGGCATAAAAGAAAACGTTGATGTTTAATCCAACTACATAAAATAAAGAGTGACTTCATAAGGGAAAAACATAAAGAGAAAATACAATTAGAATCTAGGGGAAAACTGTAATCATAACATAGGCAAATGACTATTTTCTTTAATGCATAATTTCCTCAATACATTAATACCAGAATAGTCACTAAGAAAAAGGCCTATAACCTTATCTAGTAACAAATTAGATAAGGATATTTTTAAAAAAATTATAAAAGTAACTCTTTAACATGAAAAGAAGCCCAACTTTATTCAAAATAAGAGAAAGGAAAATCATGATATTGGCAAAGATAAAAAATGAAACCATTGAATTGAGTTGGGGTTGAGGGTGAAGGGAAATAAATATTATCAAACATTTTTGGCAAAAGGGAAAATTGCTACAACTCCAATGTAAAGCAATCTGGCTATCTCTAAAACAAAAATGCAAATCCCTTGATTCAAGCAATTATATTACTGATTTTTCCTAAAGATGATTATTTTTACAAATGTGAAATGAGGACTGCATAAATGTATCCACTGTAACATTGTTTGTAACAGCAAAATATAGGAAACCACATAAGTATTCATCAAGAGGAGTCAGGTTAAATGAATTGCATTAGTTCTACTCTATGGTCTACTNTGTCCACAAAGGTCTGCCTAGTCAAGGCTATGGTTTTTCCAAGTAGTCATGTATGGATGTGAGAGTTGGACTATAAAGAAAGTTGAACGCCAAAGAATTGATGCTTTTGAACTGTGGTGTTGGAGATGACGCTTGAGAGTCCATTGGACTGCAAGGAGATCCAACCAGTGCATCCTAAGGGAGATCTTTCCTGCGTGTTCATTGGAAGACTGATATTGAAGCTGAGACTCTAACACTTTGGCCATCTGATGCAAAGAGCTGACTCTTTGGAAAAGACCCCAGTGCTGGGAAAGTTTGAGGGCAGGAGGAGAAGGGGACGACAGGATGAGATGATTGGATGGCATCACCGACTCAATGGACATGAGTTTGGGTGGACTCCAGGAGTTGGTATTGGACAGGGAAGCCTGGCGTGGTGTGGTTCATGGGGTTGCAAAGAGTCGGACACAACTGAGTGACTGAACTGAATTGAACTGAACTGAACTGATAGTCTAACCAGTCCATCCTGGAGTGCGGGAGGGATTTGTCTTGCATCATTCATTGTAGTGAATCTGACCTGTTCTTAGGCTTAGAGATAGTCATCTAGTAGTTTTTTTTTTTTTTGTAAAATTCTTAAACCTGTGCTTGGCACATACTAAGCACCATGTAAGTGAAGCTAGTATTGTTACTGTTTCTCTTATTTTTATTGCTGCTATTGTCATTGTGCCACTATGCAAATGCTACTCTTGTAGAAACTATGAGCTCAGAATTATGAACTTCATCTATTATCTGTATTCAATAAAACATATTGGACAGCCATCTGGAAAAAAACACTTGAGTTCCCACCTCTGCTTAAATAAATTCCAGATGGTGCAAAGATTTGAATGTGAAAAACAAAATCATAAAAGTAATAACACATACAGAGGATAATTTTTAATTTGATTCTGGAATAGAGGAGGACTTTCTAAGTTGAACAAATTTCAAAGGCATAAAAGAAAACGTTGATGTTTAATCCAACTACATAAAATAAAGAGTGACTTCATAAGGGAAAAACATAAAGAGAAAATACAATTAGAATCTAGGGGAAAACTGTAATCATAACATAGGCAAATGACTATTTTCTTTAATGCATAATTTCCTCAATACATTAATACCAGAATAGTCACTAAGAAAAAGGCCTATAACCTTATCTAGTAACAAATTAGATAAGGATATTTTTAAAAAAATTATAAAAGTAACTCTTTAACATGAAAAGAAGCCCAACTTTATTCAAAATAAGAGAAAGGAAAATCATGATATTGGCAAAGATAAAAAATGAAACCATTGAATTGAGTTGGGGTTGAGGGTGAAGGGAAATAAATATTATCAAACATTTTTGGCAAAAGGGAAAATTGCTACAACTCCAATGTAAAGCAATCTGGCTATCTCTAAAACAAAAATGCAAATCCCTTGATTCAAGCAATTATATTACTGATTTTTCCTAAAGATGATTATTTTTACAAATGTGAAATGAGGACTGCATAAATGTATCCACTGTAACATTGTTTGTAACAGCAAAATATAGGAAACCACATAAGTATTCATCAAGAGGAGTCAGGTTAAATGAATTGCATTAGTTCTACTCTATGGTCTACTATATAGCATTTAATAGAAGTAAAATTGGTTTTTATGGACTGATATAATCTGCAATCTGCAACATAAATTTTTAAAGTGAAAAATTCAAGCTGCAAAACATGTGTACCAAGCTACCATTTTGTAAAAATGTATTTTCATATATACTTTCCCAAACAAAATATGTCTGGAAAAGAAATGATAACAGGGGAGAAAAAGATGGCAGAAGGGTAGGTGGACATGTAGTACATCTCTCTCCGTGGACACATCAGGAATACACCTTCAGACACAGAAGTGCATGCATAACATCAGCTGAGAGCGGATAGGAGTACCTGACCAGTGGAAAAGAATATATAGAACCATGCAAAACTTGG
Source organism: Raphicerus campestris (assembly GCA_006410735.1). NCBI lineage: Eukaryota > Metazoa > Chordata > Mammalia > Artiodactyla > Bovidae > Raphicerus > Raphicerus campestris. The sequence goes on along the minus strand of SJYW01002888.1, from coordinate 319,926 downwards.
TAAGATGAAGGAACTAGGGGGAAAAACAGGATTTTACTTGCCCTCCGCAGTGAGGTAACTGAAGCAGGGGTCTGATCCCCACATTGGGGTAATTGTCTGGGTCAGAGGAGAAACATTTAAGGCTGAGAGTGAAACAGCTGATCTGTGGCAGCCTAAATGGAATGAGAACAGACAGTCCTTGCCACAGCCATACATACCCTGGATAGGGACACAGGTCCCTTGGAAGGTGCAGCAGCTGGGAGCTGGAGTTAGGGATTGTGGAGCAATCCCAGGGCGAGGGCTGCTGTTGATGGCAGAGAGACAGACTGAGGGGATGTGAGGGAGGAGACTGTGGTGGGAAATGCTTGTGGAGGAAAGCTAGGCAGCCATGGAAGCAAGGAGATACTGCTGAGTCATGCGTAGGGGGTGGAGCCATCCCCATAGCCTCTCTCCCCACACGCCAGCATCCGCAGCTGACCAGTAGAGAGGCTGGCCCATCAAACGCCTGATGCGCTGAACTAGAGTAGGACCCCACCCAGAAAGTGCCACTCTATGTGCCTGACATACTGAACAACAGAGAAGAACCCCAGGCAAGTGAGCCCTCTAAGTGCCTGAACTGGTGGAGCTATGGATAAAGACTGACAAAAGAGGCCTTCTGATGGCCAGCTGCAAGAGGCTCGAAAAAGACTCTGATAGGGCCATAACTCCTGGGGTGGAGGCAGTCCATGTCCCTGAACACTTGGTGCTGCCAGGGTCCCCACAAGCCAAGCAACTGCGCCAACTTCATTTTCAGCCCTCACTGGGGCAGAGCTGCCACAGGCAAGAAAAGTCTTGTGTCTATGCATGCAGGGTTGCTTTGGTCATGTTAAACTCTTTGTGACCCTGTAGACTGAGGCCTCTAGGCTTCTCTGTCAGGGCGGTTCTCCAGAAAAGAATACTGAAGCATATAGGCCAATACCGGTTGCCATACCCTTCAAGAGCACTATATTTCCTGCTGCCCTAGCCTCCAGTTCCTGAGTACCTGGTGCTGCCAGAACTCCTGTGACCCAAGTGCTGCACAACCTCCACACCTGGCCCTCACAGGGACAAAGCCAAGTCCTCCAGGGCAGCCTCAGGAGCAAACCCCAGGGGACGACCCACATGCAGAGGTGGAAATGAAACCATTGAAATCCAGGGGCAGTGTGACTAAAGAAAGACTCAAAACCTTCCCACCATCTGTACAAGCTGCAGATTAAATCCACATGATCAACTAGGCAGACTAGTTGTGGATTATATAAAAGGGTACTGAGACTTCCAACAAAACAAAACACACTAGTTCTGATATCTGTGGACACTGGAGGCAAGAACACACAGGAGTAGGAGCAGATTAGAATCTGAGCTGCCAGGTCTCTGGCCAGCAGGTCCAGAGATCAACACAGAGTTGGATGGTATTCTAGGGAGGTGAGGTGGACTGTGACTCCCAGCAAGGGAAAGGACTCTGATAGCAGTGACTCAAGAAAAACATTTATTATTCTTATGTTTTGACTTGTTCTGTAGACTGTTTGGGATTTTTTTCCCCCTTCCCCTCCCCCTGTTGTAGTTGTTCATTTTATTAGCACTGTAACATCTAATTAAGCTTTGGAGCTTTATAATTTTTTTCCCTCAGTCACATTTTTTATTGCTTTATAAACCTCTGACTCTACATTGGGCTTTTGCAGTTCTGTAGAGTTCTCTTTTTTTCCTCTCTCTCTCTTTTTATAGTTTTAATTTTTAAACCTATGATTATTTTTTCTACATTTATTCCTTTGTTTGCTTTTCCTACTGTTCTTTTCCCCTTGCAGTTAATTTTTAATGTGTATAAATCTTTTTTATCCACCTCTATTTAATGTTGCATGTCTATTCTTTCTTTCCTTTCCTCTCAGCATATATTTGTTAGTTTTATTTTCCTGTTTGTGCTTTGGTTAGTTTTGTTCTTAACTGGTAGATATAATTTTTGGTTTCCTTTGTTGCCAGGTCAGTCTATTGTACTTTATTTTAGTTGTACTGTTTTGACTTTGCTTATAGGTATATATGTATATGTGTATACTCCATTATTTTTGCTATTATTTGCCTGATTTTCTAACACCATTTACCTGGGGTTCATCTTTGGTTTCTCATTTTTGGGTATTTGTTTTAATCTCACTTAATGCCATAACAAACCACTTGTGGGATCTTCTTTCCTGACCAGAGATCAAGCCCTGAGCCTTTGGAGTGGGAGCACTGACTCTGACACCCTAGACTACCAGAGAACTAACCCTAGGGAGTATCAAATAGTGAGAACTCCCACAAAGGAAGCCACTTGAATACAAGACCTAGCATCACCCAACCATCATCTAAACAACAAACAAAACAAAAATACAAACCAAATCAAGAGCAGATAGGATTGCCAACTCACTCAGCCTTGCCCATCAGAGGAAAAATAAACAAAACAACCAACAAAAGCTCAGCACAAATCTCACGCTGTACAAAGCTCACACAAACTACTGGACCAACCTTAACAAAGGCAGAAACCAAAAGGAAGAAAGAATTAAACCTTGAAGCCTGGGAAAAGGAGACCTCAAACACAATGTTTTTAAAAAAAAAACAATGAAAAAGCAGAGAAATACTATGCAAATGAAGGAACAAACTAGAAACACAGAAGTCCAAATAAATGAAGAGGAAATAGGCAAACTACCTGAAAAAAAAAATCAGAATAATGATAGTAAAGAAGATCAAAAACCTTGAACACAAAATGGAGAAAATGCAAGAATCAATTAACAAAGACCTAGAAGAATTAAAGAAGAAACATACAAATAGCGCANAGAGGAAATAGGCAAACTACCTGAAAAAAAAAATCAGAATAATGATAGTAAAGAAGATCAAAAACCTTGAACACAAAATGGAGAAAATGCAAGAATCAATTAACAAAGACCTAGAAGAATTAAAGAAGAAACATACAAATAGCGCAATTACAGAAATTAAAAATATTCTAGAAGGAACCAGTAGCAGAAAATCTGAAGAGAAGAACAAATCAGTGAGCTGGAAGATAAAATGGTGGAAATAACTTCTGAAGAGCATAATAAAGTAAAAAGAATGAAAAGAACTGAGGATAGTCTCAAAGATGTCTGAGACAATATCAAATGCACCAACATTCAAATTATAGGGGTCCCAGAAGAAGAAGAAAAAAAACAAAGGGTATGAGAATATTTTTGAAGAGATTATATTTGAAAGTTTTCCCAGCATAGAAAAAGAAATAGTTAAATCCAAGAGGTGCAAAGACTCCCATACAAGATAAACCCAAGGAGAAACATGCCAAGACACATACTAATCGAACTAACAAAGACTAAACACAAAAAAAGAATATCAAGAGTAGCAAAGGAAAAGCAACAAGTAACATACAAGGAAAACCCCATACATTTAACAGTGGATCATTCAGCAAAAACTCAGCAGGCCAGAAGGGAATGGCAAGATAAATTTAAACTATTGCAAAGGAAAAATCTACAACCAAAATTACTGCACCCAGCAAGGATCTCATTCAAAACTAATGGAGAAATAAAAAGCTTTTCCAATAAGCAAAAGTTAGAATTCAGTACCACCAAACCAGCTTTACAACAAATGTTAGAGGGACTTACATAGTCAAGAAATACAAGAGAAGAAAAAAGATTCACAAAATAAATCCCAAACAATTAAGAAAAATGGAAATAGGAACATATATATCAATAATTACTTTAAATGGAAATGGATTAAATGCTCTAACCAAGAGATACAGACTGGCTGAATGGATACAAAAACAAGATCCATACATGTGCTGTCTACAAGAAACCCACTTCAGATCTAAAGACACATATAGACTGAAAGTGAAAAGATGGAAAAATATATTCCATGCAAATGGGAAACAAAAGAAAGCTGGAGTAGCAATCCTCATATGAGACAAAATAGAGAAGATTACAAGATACATAATGATCAAGGGATCAGTCTAAGAGTAGGACATAACAACTATTAATATCTATACACCCAACATAGGACCACCTTAACACTAACAGGCACAAAAGGAGAATTGACAGTAACACAGCAATAGTAGTAAACTTTAACACCCCACTCACACCAATGGACAGATCATCAAAATATAAAATTAATAAGGCAACACAAATCTTAAATGATACATTAGATGAGATAGATCTCATTGGAATCTTCAGGACATTCTATCCAAATGCAGAAGAATACACCTTCTTCCCAAGAAGAAATGGAACATTCTCCAGCCTAGACGACATCTTAGGTCACAAATCAAACCTCAGTAAATTTAAGAAAATTGATATTGTATCAAGCATCTTCTCCGACTACAACACTATGAGACTAGATATCAATTACAAGAAAAAAACTGCAAGAAACACAAAGACATGGAGATTAAATAACATATTTCTAAATAATAGGTTACTGAAGAAATTAAAAGGGAAATTAAAAGATTTTAAGAAACAAATGACAATGAAAACACAACAACTCAAAACCTATGGGATGCAGCAAAAGCAGCTAAGAGGGAAATTTATAGCAATACAATCCTACCTCAGGAAACAAGAAAAACATTGAACAGACAACCTAGCTTTACACCTAAAACAACTGGAACAAGAAGAAGAAGAAGAAGAAAAAAACAAAATTAGCAGAAGGAAAGAAATCATAAAGATCTGAGCAGAAATAAATGAAAAAGAAATGAAAGAAACAATAGTAAAGATTAATAAAACTAAAAGCTGGTTCTTTGAGAAGATAAACAAAATTGAAAAACATTTAGCCATACTCATCAAGAATATAAGAAGAATCAAATCAACAAAACTAGAAATGAAAAAGGAGATGTTACAACAGATAATGCAGAAATACGAAGGATTATAAAAGACTATTATGAACAACTATATGGCAACAAAATGAATAATCTGAAAGATATGGACAGATTCTTAGAAAGGTTCCGTTTTCCAAGACTGAACCAGAAAGAAATAGACATTATGAACAACCCAATTACAAGCACTGAAACTGAAGCTATGATCAAAAATCCCCCCAAAAAACAAAAGCCCAGGACCAGATGGCTTCACAGGAAAATACTATTAAACATCTTTAGAGAAGAGCTAATGCCTATCCTTATAAAACTGTTTCAAAAAATTACAGAGGAAGGAACACTTCCAAACTCATTCTACAAGGTCACCATCACCCTGATACCAAAACCAGACAAAGAACACAAAATAAGAAAACTACAGGCTAATATCACTGATGAATACAGATGCAGAAATCCTCAACAAAATTTTAGCAAACAGAACTCAGCAACACATCAAAAAGCTCATACACCATGATCAAGTTGGGTTTATTTTAGGGATGCAAGGATTCTTCAATATACACAAATCAATCACTGTGATACACCATATTAACAAATTGAAAGATAAAAACCATATGATAATCTCAATAAATGCAGTAAAAGCCTTTGACAAAATTCAGCACCCATTCATTATTAAAACTCTTCCAAAAATGGGCATAGAAGGAACCTACCTCAACATTGTAAACGCCATATATGCTAAGCCCACAGCAAACATTATTCTCAATGGTGAAAAACTTAAAGCACTCCCCCTAAGATCAGGAACAAGACAAGGGTGTCCATTTTCACCACTATTATTCAATGTAGTTTTGGAAGTCCTAGCTACAGCAATCAGAGAAGAAAAAGAAATGAAAGGAATTCAGAACGGAAAAGAAGTAAAGCTCTCACTGTCTGCAGATGACATGATACTGTACATAGAAAACCCTAAAGACAGTATCAGAAAATTACTAGAGCTAATCAGTGAACTTAGCAAAGTCACATGATATGAAATCAATACACAGAAATCACTTGCATTCCTATATACTGACAATGAAAAACTAGAAAGAGAAATTAAGGAATCAATCCCATTCACCATTGCAACAAAAACAATAGAATATCTAGGAATAAACTTAGCCAAGGAGACGAAAGAACTATATACAGAAAATTACAAGAAAGTGATGAAAGAAATGAAAGATGACATAAACAGATGGAGAGATATTACATGTATGTTCCTAGGTAGGAAGAATAAATATTATGAAAATGACTATACCCCAAATGCAATCTACAGTTTCAATGCAATCCTTATGAAATTACCAATGGCATTTTTCACAGAACTAGAACAAAAATCTTATTTCATATAGAACCTCAAAAGACCCCAAATAACCAAAGCAGACTTGAGAAAGAAGAATGGAGCTGGAGGAGTCACCCTTCCTGACTTCAGATTATACTACAAAGCTACAGTCATCAAGACAGTATGGTACTGGCACAAAAACAGAAGTATAGGGCAATGGAACAAGATAGAAGGTTCAGAAATAAACTCATGCACCTATGGGAACCTTATTTTTGAAGAAGGCAAGAATATACAATGGGGCAAAAACAGCCTCTTCAGTAAATGGTGCTGAGAAAACTGGACAGATACATGTAAAAGAAGGAAATTAAAACACTTCCTAACACCATACACAAAGATAAACTCAAAATGGATTAAAGACCTAAATGTAAGACCAGAAACTGTAAAACTCTTAGAGGAAAACAGACAGAACACTTGATGACATAAATCAAAGCAAGATCCTCTATGACCCACCTCGTAGAGTAACAAAAATAAAAGCAAAAGCAAACAAGTGGGACCTGATTAAACTTAAAAGCTTTTTCACAGCAAAGGAAACTATAAGCAAGGTGAAAAGACAACCCTCAGAATGGGATAAAATAATAGCAAATGAAACAACTGACAAAGGATTAATTTCCAAAATATACAAGCAACTCATACAACTCAATACCAGAAAAACAAACAACCCA
>SJYW01002888.1:291248-310046 GCA_006410735.1 Raphicerus campestris | reverse complement strand
AACAAGATAGAAGGTTCAGAAATAAACTCATGCACCTATGGGAACCTTATTTTTGAAGAAGGCAAGAATATACAATGGGGCAAAAACAGCCTCTTCAGTAAATGGTGCTGAGAAAACTGGACAGATACATGTAAAAGAAGGAAATTAAAACACTTCCTAACACCATACACAAAGATAAACTCAAAATGGATTAAAGACCTAAATGTAAGACCAGAAACTGTAAAACTCTTAGAGGAAAACAGACAGAACACTTGATGACATAAATCAAAGCAAGATCCTCTATGACCCACCTCGTAGAGTAACAAAAATAAAAGCAAAAGCAAACAAGTGGGACCTGATTAAACTTAAAAGCTTTTTCACAGCAAAGGAAACTATAAGCAAGGTGAAAAGACAACCCTCAGAATGGGATAAAATAATAGCAAATGAAACAACTGACAAAGGATTAATTTCCAAAATATACAAGCAACTCATACAACTCAATACCAGAAAAACAAACAACCCAATCAAAAAGTGGGGAAAAGACCTCAACAAACATTTTTCCAAAGAAGACATACAGATGGCTGACAAACATGAAAAGATGCTCAACTTTGCTCATTGTTAGAGAAATGCAAATCAAAACTACAATGAAATGTCACCTCACAGCAGTCAGAACGGCCATCATCAAAAAGCCTATGAACAATAAATGCTGGAGAGGGTGTGGTGAAAAGGGAACCCTCTTGCACTGTTGGTGGGACTGTAAATTGATGCAGCCACTATGGAAAAGGATGTGGAGATTCCTTAAACAACTAGGAATAAAACCACCATATGACCCAGCAATCCCACACCTAGGCATATACCCTGAGGAAATAAAAATTGAAAAAGACACATGTATCCCATTATTCATTGCAGCACTATTTACAATAGCTAGAATATGGAAGCAACCTAGATGTCCATTGACAAATGAATGGATAAAGAAGTTGTGGTACATGCAATGGAATATTACCCAGCAATAAAAAGGAACAACTTTGAGTCAGTTCTGACAAAGTGGATGAACCTAGAACCTATTATATAGAGTGAAATAAGAGAAAGATAAATATTGTATTCAATGAGGTACCATTTCACACCAGNCAAATTAAAACTATGAAATACTACATCATACCCGCTTGGAGACCTGTAAAAAAAAAACATAGAAAACAACAAGTGTTGAGGACATGTGGAAACTGGAACCTTCTATATGAAGGTAGCATGTATAATCATGTTTCCATGATTGCAAAATGGTTCGGTTACTTGGTTATTATTATTATTATTATTTTAATTTTATTTTTACTTTATTCTACTTTAAAATACTGTATTGGTTTTGCCATACATTGACATGAATCCACCACTGGTGTACACGAGCTCCCAATCCTGAATCCCCCTCCCACCTCCCATCCCATATCATCTCTCTGGATCATCCCCATGCACCAACCCTAAGCATCCTATATCCTGTATCGAACATAGGCTGGTGCTTCATTTCTTACATGATAGTATACATGTTTCAATGCCATTCTCCCAAATCATCCCACCTTCTTCCTCTCCCTCAGAGTCCAAAAGTCTGTTCTATACATCTGTGTCTCTTTTGCTGTCTTGCATATAGGGTCATCATTACCGTCTTTCTAAATTCCATATATATGTGTCAGTATACTGTATTGGTGTTTTTCTTTCTGGCTTACTTCACTCTGTATAATCAACTCCAGTTTCATCCACCTCATTAGAACTGATTCAAATGTATTCTTTTTAATGGCTGAGTAATGCTCCATTGTGTATATGTATGGTTCAGTTACTTTGGAAGCAATCTGCCTGTTCCTAGGAAACTAAAGCTCAGTGGATAAAGAATTTGCCTGCAGTGTTGGAGACACAAGAAATGCAGGTTCAATCCCTTGGTCAGGAGGATCCTCTGGAGACGGGAATGTTAACCCACTCCAGTATTCTTGCCTGTTGAATCCTGTGGACAGAGGAGCCTGGNCTCCAGTTTCATCCACCTCATTAGAACTGATTCAAATGTATTCTTTTTAATGGCTGAGTAATACTCCATTGTGTATATGCATGGTTCAGTTACTTTGGAAGCAATCTGCCTGTTTTTAGGAAACTAAAGCTCAGTGGATAAAGAATTTGCCTGCAGTGTTGGAGACACAAGAGATGCAGGTTCAATCCCTTGGTCAGGAGGATCCTCTGGAGATGGGAATGTTAACCCACTCCAGTATTCTTGCCTGTTGAATCCTGTGGACAGAGGAGCCTGGATGGCTATGGTCCATAGGATTGCAAAGAGCTGGACATGACTGAAGTGACTGGGCACACAGCAATTCTGCTCCCCAGTATTTGTTAAAGAGAAGTGAAAACATGTATCCACACAAAAATTTCTACATGAATTTTCATACTAGCATTATTCAGAATGACCAAAAAATGAAAACAAGTCAAACATTCATCAACTAATACATAAATTAACAAGTAGAATTTACTCATACAGTAGAACCTTATCTGGCCATAAAGAGGAATGAAGTACCAATGCTTTCTACAACATGGATGAAACTTGAAAACGTTATATAAAATCCATTCACAAAAGACTGTATACTGCATAATTCCCTTTTTATGAAATGTTCAAAACAAGCAAATCTTTAGTGAAAAAAGTAGATTAGAGATTGCCAAGCAATGGAGGGGTCTGGGATGGGGAATGACTGTTCATGAGCATGGAGTTTCTTTCTGGTGTGATGAAATAAATGTTCTACAATTTTACTGTGGTGATGACTGCAAACTCTATTTGGGAATGTCCCTGATGGTCCAGTGGTTAAGACTTCACCTTCTGATGCAGGCAGTGTGGGTCTGATCCTTGGTTGGGGAGCCAAGATCCCAGAGGCCTTGGGCCAAAGATCCAAAACATAAAACAGAAGCAATACTGTAACAACTCAATAAAGATTTTTAAAAATGGCCCACATTAAAAAAAATACTTGTAATTTGCTGTATGATGCAGGGAACTCAAACAGGGGCTCTGTAACAACCTAGAGGAGTGACATCAGAAGGGAGATGGGAGGGAGGTTCGAGAGGGAGGGAACATACGTGTACCTATGACTGATTCATGTTGATTTCAGCAGAAAACAACAAAATTGTGTAAAGAAATGATCTTGCAATTTAAAAAATAAATAAATTAAAAAATTACTACTTGTAAAAAATATCTCTGTTAATATATCTAAAATCCACTGAATTTTAGACTTTATAAGGGTGAAAGTTATGATATGTGAATTATAGCTCAATAAAATTGCTATTTGGAAAAGTAGAGCCTATAAATTATGGATTCCTATGGATATCATTGGAAGGACTGATGCTAAAGCTGAAGCCCCAGTATCTTGGTCATCTGATGTGAACAGTGACTCACTGGAAAAGTCCCTGATGCTGGGAAAGATTGAGGGCAGGAGGAGAAGAGGGCAACAGAGGATGAGATCACTGGATGGCATCACTGACTTGATGGACATGAACTTGGGAAGACTTTCAGAGATGGTGAGGGACAGGGAGGCCTGGCGTGCTATAGGCCACAGGGTCCAAAGAGTCCGACACAGCTGGATGACTGAACAACAACAACATGGATATTTTGCCATGAAATTTCACTGGTGATCTAGAATTGGATCCTTTCAAGGAATGTTTTCAAATGCAAAAATGAAATACAGAGGGCTGCAAACTGAAGGCAATTAACTGAAATACAGTTATACTCTCAGGTGCACCTTTTGAAATATTGTCAAATCTTGTCTCCATTGTTGCTGTTGATTTTGAACTTTAAGGCAGAGGTTTATATTTATTTTTTAAATGTCATCATGATTGCTTTTCATCTTTGTAGCTTGTCAAGGTCTTTCTGATATCTGCTTCCCCGGTGGCTCAAATGGCAAAGAATCTGCCTGCAATGTGGGAGACCCAGATTCAATCCCTGGGTCAGGAAGATCTCTTGGAGGAGGCCATGACAACCCACTCCAGTATCCTTGCCAGGAGAATCCCAAGGACAGAGGAGCCTGGAGGGCTACAGTCCATGGGGTTGCAAAGAGTTGGACGCGANAACAGAAGCAATACTGTAACAACTCAATAAAGATTTTTAAAAATGGCCCACAGTAAAAAAAAATACTTGTAATTTGCTGTATGATGCAGGGAACTCAAACAGGGGCTCTGTAACAACCTAGAGAAGTGACATCAGAAGGGAGATGGGAGGGAGGTTCGAGAGGGATGATGACTGATTCATGTTGATTTCAGCAGAAAACAACAAAATTGTGTAAAGAAATGATCTTGCAATTTAAAAAATAAATAAATTAAAAAATTACTACTTGTAAAAAATATCTCTGTTAATATATTTAAAATCCACTGAATTTTAGACTTTATAAGGGTGAAAGTTATGATATGTGAATTATAGCTCAATAAAATTGCTATTTGGAAAAGTAGAGCCTATAAATTATGGATTCCTATGGATATCATTGGAAGGACTGATGCTAAAGCTGAAGCCCCAGTATCTTGGTCATCTGACGTGAACAGTGACTCATTGGAAAAGTCCCTGATGCTGGGAAAGATTGAGGGCAGGAGGAGAAGAGGGCAACAGAGAATGAGATCGCTGGATGGCATCACTGACTTGATGGACATGAACTTGGGAAGACTTTCAGAGATGGTGAGGGACAGGGAGGCCTGGCGTGCTATAGGCCACAGGGTCCAAAGAGTCCGACACAGCTGGATGACTGAACAACAACAACATGGATATTTTGCCATGAAATTTCACTGGTGATCTAGAATTGGATCCTTTCATGGAATGTTTTCAAATGCAAAAATGAAATACAGAGGGCTGCAAACTGAAGGCAATTAACTGAAATACAGTTATACTCTCAGGTGCACCTTTTGAAATATTGTCAAATCTTGTCTCCATTGTTGCTGTTGATTTTGAACTTTAAGGCAGAGGTTTATATTTATTTTTAAAATGTCATCATGATTGCTTTTCATCTTTGTAGCTTGTCAAGGTCTTTCTGATATCTGCTTCCCTGGTGGCTCAAATGGCAAAGAATCTGCCTGCAATGTGGGAGACCCAGATTCAATCCCTGGGTCAGGAAGATCTCTTGGAGGAGGCCATGACAACCCACTCCAGTATCCTTGCCAGGAGAATCCCAAGGACAGAGGAGCCTGGAGGGCTACAGTCCATGGGGTTGCAAAGAGTTGGACGCGACTGAGGGACTAACACTTTCTAGTTTTGCTTTCATTATCATTCCACATGTGCCCCTTCAGCTTTGTTGGAGGGACAATGAGCACTCCTCCATTTCCTGTTTGAATTATCGATGGAGATGTTGAATAATTGGGTTCAGAACTTATAGCCCTCAACATGATGTTACTGCATGAACCTAAACATACTTCTAATCTAGTTACAAACAAGAGCAAACAATCAAAATCTCACTCTTACTTAGCCCACAGAATAACATCATTTTTATCTATGAAATATTATTCATTCATTCATTGATTATATACATTTGTTAAATGCCTGCTATGAGCCAGGATTTTGGCTAAACGCTGAAAGCATGATGGTTACAATGACATACTCTCTCTCCCTGCATTTAACTTACAACCTAGCTGGGGAGACAGAGGCACTCACCACAACGGGGAGCAATAGGAGGAGCAAAGAATACTGTTGAAGCAGCTTCCGGGGCCACATCATGGAATGCATAAGACAGCAAAGTAGATATGGCATATTTACATATCACAGAAGACTTTAGTGTCCTAAAGTATGTTTCTATTAATAATATTACAATTTAATAACCCTGTTAAAAAATAAAATATCCTGGATATGGCATGACTTTTCTCTGTGAACCTACTTTTGTCTCCCAGCCAACTATCCTTTCCAAGTGCTTACAAGGGATCTCTTTTTAATAATTTCATAGATAATTTTACAGGAGCTCAGCACATGGATTGAAAACCAGAATAAGCTGTGAGCAACAAGAAAGAAGAATGAAGCCAACTCCCAAAGAGGAATTGGTAGGATAATAGAAGTGGGCCAGGCAGTGTTCAAAACTGAGTTCAAATTTTCCATGACAGCAAGCTCATTTTGGACTCTATGAGATAGTAATGCTGTATTAAGTTCTTCTTTTTCTGCTTAAAATGGTTTGAGTTTATTGAGATTTGTTATTGAAAGAATTCTGGCTAACATAGAAATAGTGCCTTCTCTGCTTTTCTGAAAATGTGCTTTCTTAAAATACAGCATGATGTCCCTTTCTCTACTATTAGCTCTATTACTTTTAAGCCAGAAATTATTTCTTGTTTGCCATTGCTATCTTTTCTGTTTTTTTGTTTTGTTTTTTCTTTTCTTATTGTTCACTCCATTTGCAATGAACTCTTTTTTAAAAATCCCAACCATCTTTCAAGGTTCACATCAAATAGCTAAATAAACCACAAAGTCATTCTTAAAATGGCCCAATAAAATTTAATGTTTGCTGTCTTTGACCTCCCCTGATAGTTTTGTACTTCTCTGTTAGTTCTCACTTTAGAAGTAAATATTTTGAAGACAGGCACAGTGCCTTCATTTTAAAAAACTTCTCCCACCTCTATCAATCCAGGCTTAGCTTCTTGAATATAGTTCTTGATCAAGTTCATTTTTGTTGAGCTGATGAATTAAACTGATTCTGCTCCACACCTTTATTATGCAAGTGACCAGAAATAAGCCCCCCCCCCCCAAATTAATTAATGATTTGCCCTAAGATAAATAGCTATTGAGGACTAGAAACTAGGACTGATACTTAGTAGATATATAATAAGGATTACTGATAAGCTCATTCTTTCATATCAAAACTACTTTTTTTGAGTCCTTTCCATGTGTCAGGTATTGTTCTATGTACTGAATATTCAGCAGTGAATGAAACTGCCAACACAGAGCTCATGTTCAAGCTGAAGGACAGGGAGAGATAGGGTGTGTGTGTGTGTGTGTGTGTGTGTGTGTGTGTGAAGTTTGCAATTTTAAGACAAGATCGTCAGAGAAAATCTTACTTAGCTGCTAACATTTGAGTAATACCTATGGCTCAGTGGTAACAAATCCACCTGCCAATACAGGAAACACAGGAGACATGAGTTAGATCACTGGGTCAAGAAGATCCCGTAGAGGAGGAAATGGCAACCCACTCCAATACTCTTGCTTTGGAAATCCCATGGACACAGGAATCTGGTGGGCTGCAATCCATGGGGATGCAAAGAGTTGGACCCATTTGAGCATGCATGCATGCATGCATAAAAGAGTTGAAGAAGCAAGTCATGTCAGTATCTTAAGGAAGAGTGTGTAAGCAGAGGGAAAAACAAGAGCAAAGTCACTAACCAGAGGCTGTGTTCTAGGAACCGAAGACCTGAGTAGCAGAGAGTTTAAATTATGGTGGGGAAAACAATAGGAGACAAGATCAAAGAGGTACCCATGGGCCAAATCAATTAAAACTTTTTAGCCGATTTTATTGCTGATCCTGTTCACATTGTCTGCACTGTTCACAAATCCAGGGTAGGCAAGGCGCAAGCTAAGAAGCTGGAAGAAGATGCAAGGAGCCGTAGGAACTGCAACACATTCATTCTCTCCTGGCTGGCATGGCAGCCATAACGTGGTCTCTCTCCTGGCTGACGCAGAAGCTGTAGCAGCAGCCACAGAAAACCATAACGTAGCCATAATGTAGCCATCACGTAACCTCATATAGCATAAGACCATGATGTTGCTCCAGTGTAGCCCCAAGACAGCAGCTTCCAGGGCTTTCACGGTGAAGCACGTACAGGTGTTCCACTCACAATCCCCAGGGATGGTCCAGGTGGAGCTCCTATAACAGAAGTAGCCCATGTCCAAGCTAGTATCTCATGACAGGCATGCACAGTGATACACGTGAGCTCAGCTGTTACATAATCATTATGTACAAAACATGGGGCAAGAGCAAGAGGCTGTGGAGCAAGAGAGCCTGGCCACACCATCTTGGCTAATTTGCTCTCCCTACACCTATTAAATACTTTGGCTTTTACTTTAGTGAGACGGAAACGCATTGAAGAGTTTGAACAGGAGGGTTTTGTGTTATGAAGTTTTAAGGATCCTTCTGGTAATCTATATTGTGGGAATAAATTGAAGAGGAGGCAAGGGATAAATTCAGAAAACCAGTTAGAATGCAGTAATCCAGGAAAGAGAGAGGATGGAGGCATGGTCCAGGGTAGTGGGAAGGGCAGTGATGAAAAGTGGTCTGATTCTGGGCATGGAATTTAAGATAGAGCTGAATGAATGATCTGCTTATATTAATTGCCCAAATTCCCAACCCTAAGGTTAATAAGCAAATTATAAAATTCAGTGGAATTGATTTTAAATAGCCCTTATAAATTGTACTTATATTTTTTAAATAAAATTTTTAACATCAAAGAGTTTTATTAATAAATAGAAATCCCCTTTTCCACCCGAGTGGCCAGATGAGGTAGTCAGTAGCATGAATCAGTTGTTACTAGAATGAACATGGGCTTTCAAAATAGGGTAGATCTGGGATTCTTTGCATCCTTTTGTTTCATTTATGAGCAGTGTGACTCAGCCCAGTAACTAAGAGGCTCTTTGTTCTCATGTGTAGGAACATTCGAGCAATTAAATGAAATAATGGGTATAAAATATCCAATATGATACCTGGCACATAGTAAATACACATTCAAATTAGTACTGTTTCTTTTTTTCCTTTCCAACATAGCTCTCTGCCCAGACTGGAAAATCCAAATCTTAAATGTACCTCATGTCACTTTATAATTAAGGAAAGGCATTCCAGAAACAAGAGAATACAAAATCAATGTTTTCATGATATACTAGGAAATAATTTTCATGATTTCTATGAAAAGCACTAGAACTATCCTATCTAGTTTCTTATCAAAACTAATCATTTTATAAGGACTTCCTATTGAAATAGCCCTGCTATTTTCTAATGACTAAGAAGTAGAGCTAGCTTACAAAGAATTTCAGAGTTTAATTGATTTATTCTTCTCAAATAAAGATTCTTTTTCATGAATACAAAGATCTNATGATGACTGATTCATGTTGATTTCAGCAGAAAACAACAAAATTGTGTAAAGAAATGATCTTGCAATTTAAAAAATAAATAAATTAAAAAATTACTACTTGTAAAAAATATCTCTGTTAATATATTTAAAATCCACTGAATTTTAGACTTTATAAGGGTGAAAGTTATGATATGTGAATTATAGCTCAATAAAATTGCTATTTGGAAAAGTAGAGCCTATAAATTATGGATTCCTATGGATATCATTGGAAGGACTGATGCTAAAGCTGAAGCCCCAGTATCTTGGTCATCTGACGTGAACAGTGACTCATTGGAAAAGTCCCTGATGCTGGGAAAGATTGAGGGCAGGAGGAGAAGAGGGCAACAGAGAATGAGATCGCTGGATGGCATCACTGACTTGATGGACATGAACTTGGGAAGACTTTCAGAGATGGTGAGGGACAGGGAGGCCTGGCGTGCTATAGGCCACAGGGTCCAAAGAGTCCGACACAGCTGGATGACTGAACAACAACAACATGGATATTTTGCCATGAAATTTCACTGGTGATCTAGAATTGGATCCTTTCATGGAATGTTTTCAAATGCAAAAATGAAATACAGAGGGCTGCAAACTGAAGGCAATTAACTGAAATACAGTTATACTCTCAGGTGCACCTTTTGAAATATTGTCAAATCTTGTCTCCATTGTTGCTGTTGATTTTGAACTTTAAGGCAGAGGTTTATATTTATTTTTAAAATGTCATCATGATTGCTTTTCATCTTTGTAGCTTGTCAAGGTCTTTCTGATATCTGCTTCCCTGGTGGCTCAAATGGCAAAGAATCTGCCTGCAATGTGGGAGACCCAGATTCAATCCCTGGGTCAGGAAGATCTCTTGGAGGAGGCCATGACAACCCACTCCAGTATCCTTGCCAGGAGAATCCCAAGGACAGAGGAGCCTGGAGGGCTACAGTCCATGGGGTTGCAAAGAGTTGGACGCGATTGAGGGACTAGCACTTTCTAGTTTTGCTTTCATTATCATTCCACATGTGCCCCTTCAGCTTTGTTGGAGGGACAATGAACACTCCTCCATTTCCTGTTTGAATTATCGATGGAGATGTTGAATAATTGGGTTCAGAACTTATAGCCCTCAACATGATGTTACTGCATGAACCTAAACATACTTCTAATCTAGTTACAAACAAGAGCAAACAATCAAAATCTCACTCTTACTTAGCCCACAGAATAACATCATTTTTATCTATGAAATGTTATTCATTCATTCATTGATTATATACATTTGTTAAATGCCTGCTATGAGCCAGGATTTTGGCTAAACGCTGAAAGCATGATGGTTACAATGACATACTCTCTCTCCCTGCATTTAACTTACAACCTAGCTGGGGAGACAGAGGCACTCACCACAACGGGGAGCAATAGGAGGAGCAAAGAATACTGTTGAAGCAGCTTCCGGGGCCACATCATGGAATGCATAAGACAGCAAAGTAGATATGGCATATTTACATATCACAGAAGACTTTAGTGTCCTAAAGTATGTTTCTATTAATAATATTACAATTTAATAACCCTGTTAAAAAATAAAATATCCTGGATATGGCATGACTTTTCTCTGTGAACCTACTTTTGTCTCCCAGCCAACTATCCTTTCCAAGTGCTTACAAGGGATCTCTTTTTAATAATTTCATAGATAATTTTACAGGAGCTCAGCACATGGATTGAAAACCAGAATAAGCTGTGAGCAACAAGAAAGAAGAATGAAGCCAACTCCCAAAGAGGAATTGGTAGGATAATAGAAGTGGGCCAGGCAGTGTTCAAAACTGAGTTCAAATTTTCCATGACAGCAAGCTCATTTTGGACTCTATGAGATAGTAATGCTGTATTAAGTTCTTCTTTTTCTGCTTAAAATGGTTTGAGTTTATTGAGATTTGTTATTGAAAGAATTCTGGCTAACATAGAAATAGTGCCTTCTCTGCTTTTCTGAAAATGTGCTTTCTTAAAATACAGCATGATGTCCCTTTCTCTACTATTAGCTCTATTACTTTTAAGCCAGAAATTATTTCTTGTTTGCCATTGCTATCTTTTCTGTTTTTTTGTTTTGTTTTTTCTTTTCTTATTGTTCACTCCATTTGCAATGAACTCTTTTTTAAAAATCCCAACCATCTTTCAAGGTTCACATCAAATAGCTAAATAAACCACAAAGTCATTCTTAAAATGGCCCAATAAAATTTAATGTTTGCTGTCTTTGACCTCCCCTGATAGTTTTGTACTTCTCTGTTAGTTCTCACTTTAGAAGTAAATATTTTGAAGACAGGCACAGTGCCTTCATTTTAAAAAACTTCTCCCACCTCTATCAATCCAGGCTTAGCTTCTTGAATATAGTTCTTGATCAAGTTCATTTTTGTTGAGCTGATGAATTAAACTGATTCTGCTCCACACCTTTATTATGCAAGTGACCAGAAATAAGCCCCCCCCAAATTAATTAATGATTTGCCCTAAGATAAATAGCTATTGAGGACTAGAAACTAGGACTGATACTTAGTAGATATATAATAAGGATTACTGATAAGCTCATTCTTTCATATCAAAACTACTTTTTTTGAGTCCTTTCCATGTGTCAGGTATTGTTCTATGTACTGAATATTCAGCAGTGAATGAAACTGCCAACACAGAGCTCATGTTCAAGCTGAAGGACAGGGAGAGATAGGGTGTGTGTGTGTGTGTGTGTGTGTGTGTGTGTGTGAAGTTTGCAATTTTAAGACAAGATCGTCAGAGAAAATCTTACTTAGCTGCTAACATTTGAGTAATACCTATGGCTCAGTGGTAACAAATCCACCTGCCAATACAGGAAACACAGGAGACATGAGTTAGATCACTGGGTCAAGAAGATCCCGTAGAGGAGGAAATGGCAACCCACTCCAATACTCTTGCTTTGGAAATCCCATGGACACAGGAATCTGGTGGGCTGCAATCCATGGGGATGCAAAGAGTTGGACCCATTTGAGCATGCATGCATGCATGCATGAAAGAGTTGAAGAAGCAAGTCATGTCAGTATCTTAAGGAAGAGTGTGTAAGCAGAGGGAAAAACAAGAGCAAAGTCACTAACCAGAGGCTGTGTTCTAGGAACCGAAGACCTGAGTAGCAGAGAGTTAAAATTATGGTGGGGAAAACAATAGGAGACAAGATCAAAGAGGTACCCATGGGCCAAATCAATTAAAACTTTTTAGCCGATTTTATTGCTGATCCTGTTCACATTGTCTGCACTGTTCACAAATCCAGGGTAGGCAAGGCGCAAGCTAAGAAGCTGGAAGAAGATGCAAGGAGCCGTAGGAACTGCAACACATTCATTCTCTCCTGGCTGGCATGGCAGCCATAACGTGGTCTCTCTCCTGGCTGACGCAGAAGCTGTAGCAGCAGCCACAGAAAACCATAACGTAGCCATAATGTAGCCATCACGTAACCTCATATAGCATAAGACCATGATGTTGCTCCAGTGTAGCCCCAAGACAGCAGCTTCCAGGGCTTTCACGGTGAAGCACGTACAGGTGTTCCACTCACAATCCCCAGGGATGGTCCAGGTGGAGCTCCTATAACAGAAGTAGCCCATGTCCAAGCTAGTATCTCATGACAGGCATGCACAGTGATACACGTGAGCTCAGCTGTTACATAATCATTATGTACAAAACATGGGGCAAGAGCAAGAGGCTGTGGAGCAAGAGAGCCTGGCCACACCATCTTGGCTAATTTGCTCTCCCTACACCTATTAAATACTTTGGCTTTTACTTTAGTGAGACGGAAACGCATTGAAGAGTTTGAACAGGAGGGTTTTGTGTTATGAAGTTTTAAGGATCCTTCTGGTAATCTATATTGTGGGAATAAATTGAAGAGGAGGCAAGGGATAAATTCAGAAAACCAGTTAGAATGCAGTAATCCAGGAAAGAGAGAGGATGGAGGCATGGTCCAGGGTAGTGGGAAGGGCAGTGATGAAAAGNAACTGATTCTGCTCCACACCTTTATTATGCAAGTGACCAGAAATAAGCCCCCCCCAAATTAATTAATGATTTGCCCTAAGATAAATAGCTATTGAGGACTAGAAACTAGGACTGATACTTAGTAGATATATAATAAGGATTACTGATAAGCTCATTCTTTCATATCAAAACTACTTTTTTTGAGTCCTTTCCATGTGTCAGGTATTGTTCTATGTACTGAATATTCAGCAGTGAATGAAACTGCCAACACAGAGCTCATGTTCAAGCTGAAGGACAGGGAGAGATAGGGTGTGTGTGTGTGTGTGTGTGTGTGTGTGAAGTTTGCAATTTTAAAACAAGATCGTCAGAGAAAATCTTACTTAGCTGCTAACATTTGAGTAATACCTATGGCTCAGTGGTAACAAATCCACCTGCCAATACAGGAAACACAGGAGACATGAGTTAGATCACTGGGTCAAGAAGATCCCGTAGAGGAGGAAATGGCAACCCACTCCAATACTCTTGCTTTGGAAATCCCATGGACACAGGAATCTGGTGGGCTGCAATCCATGGGGATGCAAAGAGTTGGACCCATTTGAGCATGCATGCATGCATGCATGAAAGAGTTGAAGAAGCAAGTCATGTCAGTATCTTAAGGAAGAGTGTGTAAGCAGAGGGAAAAACAAGAGCAAAGTCACTAACCAGAGGCTGTGTTCTAGGAACCGAAGACCTGAGTAGCAGAGAGTTAAAATTATGGTGGGGAAAACAATAGGAGACAAGATCAAAGAGGTACCCATGGGCCAAATCAATTAAAACTTTTTAGCCGATTTTATTGCTGATCCTGTTCACATTGTCTGCACTGTTCACAAATCCAGGGTAGGCAAGGCGCAAGCTAAGAAGCTGGAAGAAGATGCAAGGGGCCGTAGGAACTGCAACACATTCATTCTCTCCTGGCTGGCATGGCAGCCATAACGCGGTCTCTCTCCTGGCTGACGCAGAAGCTGTAGCAGCAGCCACAGATAACCATAACGTAGCCATAAGGTAGCCATCACGTAACCTCATATAGCATAAGACCATGATGTTGCTCCAGTGTAGCCCCAAGACAGCAGCTTCCAGGGCTTTCACGGTGAAGCATGTACAGGTGTTCCACTCACAATCCCCAGGGATGGTCCAGGTGGAGCTCCTATAACAGAAGTAGCCCATGTCCAAGCTAGTATCTCATGACAGGCATGCACAGTGATACACGTGAGCTCAGCTGTTACATAATCATTATGTACAAAACATGGGGCAAGAGCAAGAAGCTGTGGAGCAAGAGAGCCTGGCCACACCATCTTGGCTAATTTGCTCTCCCTACACCTATTAAATACTTTGGCTTTTACTTTAGTGAGACGGAAACGCATTGAAGAGTTTGAACAGGAGGGTTTTGTGTTATGAAGTTTTAAGGATCCTTCTGGGAATCTATATTGTGGGAATAAATTGAAGAGGAGGCAAGGGATAAATTCAGAAAACCAGTTAGAATGCAGTAATCCAGGAAAGAGAGAGGATGGAGGCATGGTCCAGGGTAGTGGGAAGGGCAGTGATGAAAAGTGGTCTGATTCTGGGCATGGAATTTAAGATAGAGCTGAATGAATGATCTGCTTATATTAATTGCCCAAATTCCCAACCCTAAGGTTAATAAGCAAATTATAAAATTCAGTGGAATTGATTTTAAATAGCCCTTATAAATTGTACTTATATTTTTTAAATAAAATTTTTAACATCAAAGAGTTTTATTAATAAATAGAAATCCCCTTTTCCACCCGAGTGGCCAGATGAGGTAGTCAGTAGCATGAATCAGTTGTTACTAGAATGAACATGGGCTTTCAAAATAGGGTAGATCTGGGATTCTTTGCATCCTTTTGTTTCATTTATGAGCAGTGTGACTCAGCCCAGTAACTAAGAGGCTCTTTGTTCTCATGTGTAGGAACATTCGAGCAATTAAATGAAATAATGGGTATAAAATATCCAATATGATACCTGGCACATAGTAAATACACATTCAAATTAGTACTGTTTCTTTTTTTCCTTTCCAACATAGCTCTCTGCCCAGACTGGAAAATCCAAATCTTAAATGTACCTCATGTCACTTTATAATTAAGGAAAGGCATTCCAGAAACAAGAGAATACAAAATCAATGTTTTCATGATATACTAGGAAATAATTTTCATGATTTCTATGAAAAGCACTAGAACTATCCTATCTAGTTTCTTATCAAAACTAATCATTTTATAAGGACTTCCTATTGAAATAGCCCTGCTATTTTCTAATGACTAAGAAGTAGAGCTAGCTTACAAAGAATTTCAGAGTTTAATTGATTTATTCTTCTCAAATAAAGATTCTTTTTCATGAATACAAAGATCTCAGAAAGGTAAAACAAAGTTTAAGGGACTTGTGGTGCATTTGGGAAGTTAGGCAAAGTTGTTTTTCATTCTGGGGATAAATTAAGAAAACACTCCAGCCATAACTCAAAAAAAAAAAAAAAAAAAAAGCCAAACCTCTAAGACGTAGACCTCAACAATTTCCTCCTAACATTTATACATATACCACATTCAGATACTTCGCTCCCCAAACCCGCCCCCATTCATAAGCATTTCTCTGAGGAAATGTAACTCTTATATCACCAAACATTTTATTTGGCTCAGGTGATTTTTAGAATGTCATGTTAGAACAACTTTTTATTCTACACTTTTCCTTTTCAAAAGCTCCTGTTAGGTAGCTATGTTGCTGTTATGCCCAGAAAAAGAAATTAATGGATGAAAAAAATAATTTATCTGGTCTTTTTTTGCCTGCAGACACTCAAAAAGCTTGGACAAAGATTTCTGCCCCAGTTAGTAATCTGTGGACCTCCAAGCATCACTTTCAAGATTGTTGACCACTTTTAGTCCTCTCCTGACTAAGCATTTCCGTTTCCTGCTGTGATGGTGCTTCCCCCGGGAGCCGGGCGAATCTGCTAGCTATCGTGTACACAGGCATGACNCGGACTTGGAGGAATTAAATGACTGGCCCAAGGCTACACAATTGATGAAAGTTGGATAGAAGGTTGAAACTTATCTCATTCTGACTCTAAGGTCCATGCATTACCAGATGTGTATAAGAGACAGGTACACAGGCATGACTCATCCCCTCTTTCCTTTTACTCATTTTACTGACGATACCTTAGCATGAATTTTCCCCCGATGTCTCTACTTCGTGTCATTTCTTTCCTTGTTTCACTCTCAAAGCTCCATGTGACCTTCCCATTTCCCAGATTTATCTGCCCCAATTCTTCCAATAACTCCTTAGAATATATGCATCTATATTAAAAATGATGCTAGTAAGTCTCTTATCATATAAAGAAATTGATATTTCTAGTACAGAATTTTGAGGCTGGGGTACATTTTAGAAGCTACCCAACTGTAAACCCTTCATTTCCCAGGAGAAAAAAACTAAGTTCTAGAGATCTTAACCTGCTCGGGACCAAAACTTCGGTCTCCTGACTCCTAGCCCAATGTCTTTCTGCCACTCCTTGCTCTATTTTAGAGTTACCTCCTTCCCTCAACACAGTTATTTTAATCTGGTTACTAGCATAACTCAACTACATTAGTGTTTCCTATTATATGAGAGTTTTCATCTTCTGCCACTTACTAGCTATTAATATCTGGATGCTACTTAACTTCCTTAAGTCTCATTTCTTTCTGTGAAATGGGGACCTTATCAGGTGATCATGAGGTTTAAATGAGATGATCCGTGTACCTGGCACTTGGTAGATGCTCAATAAATGTTAGTGGTGGTGGAGATGGTGATGAATGTAGTGGTGAACACAAAATATTTGTACTAGGTTGATTTCATTTATTCTTTGGAGTTTGCTGCCTGGTTCTCCTACCTTTTAAAAAACATGCTCTCTTCCTTATGGGATTCTCATGAGTGACAATTTGCATCTGGTGATTGTATGAAGGTTGAGAACAAAGAAAGTCATCAATATTAGGTTGCAGAAGCAGTGAGTAGGAATAGGTTAGCTGGCTGGGATGGTGGTAGAAAAATAGGGGAGATTTTGTTTTCGTCTTCAGAGGACAAGAAATTTAGTCAGCAAGTCAGACCTAAAACCCCAGGAATGAAGTATAATTAAGTACCCAACACTTAAGTGACTTGAGATGCAGCNTAGGGGAGATTTTGTTTTCGTCTTCAGAGGACAAGAAATTTAGTCAGCAAGTCAGACCTAAAACCCCAGGAATGAAGTATAATTAAGTACCCAACACTTAAGTGACTTGAGGTGCAGCAGCTGACTGGAGATAGAAGAGCTAAACCTGGGCTTGCGTGGTCAGGGAAGACTTCTGATGACAAGGGACTTGAGCCAAGTCCGCTGTCTCAGCTTAGGAAAGGACAGCCCACACCTCACGGGAGAGCTCTCTGCACACAGAGGAGGGTGGCTTGTCACCATTCATTTCTCACTCACTGAAAAGAAAGCAAAGCTGTGTCTCCACCTCAGACCCCATCCCTCAGCCTTAAGTCTCATCTTTCAGCTTTTTCCTTTTCATCTCCCTCACCATTTCCTGCACTGAGACTCTTAATGCTCTCTCTCTCATGAAGAGTTGCGCAAATGTCATCTTGTCAGTTTCTCTTGGCTTCTGTTCATTTCTTCCCAGCAGATGTATCTGAACTAAAACACAAGACTGATGAAAATAACAACCGTTATAATGCACTAAGCACTTAGGTAAACTTTTTAGTTATCCAGGGGTATCCTCTTTATATAGTCAAAGGCTCGGACTTGGAGGAATTAAATGACTGGCCCAAGGCTACACAATTGATGAAAGTTGGATAGAAGGTTGAAACTTATCTCATTCTGACTCTAAGGTCCATGCATTACCCCAAGCCACATGCCTGGACTACTTCACATAAACCATACACTGGAAATAGTGACAGTTTATTTGCTTATGGTCCCTAATGTCTACAACTCCAACTCCTTTCATGCAGTCTCTGTTTGTCCCTCATCACTGGACATAAACCCATGTTCCTTCCCCAGAGTAAACCCCACCTGTACATACTTGTGCATCAAATTCAGTAAGATTTGAAGTGTTAGTAGAAGTTTCACAGTGAACACCTACAGCTTTCTGCCAACTCCTGGCTTACGTTTGCTTCCCTCCTTGTTTGAACCTTCAGTACTCATCTATTCCAATATTGTTTCTGAAATCAAGAAATTCTGCCCTTTGTCCTGCACAGACCAGTGCTGCTCACACCCAGGCCACAAAGTGGTCTCTGCTTTGACCCCAAGAAGAATGTCAAGAAACAGCATTTTCTCCCTCTTCTGGTATTGGGAAGAACAAACCACTCTGTGGTTATTGAGCTATAAGGAGAGAGAAGCATCAGACTTTGGTCTAAAATATAATCACTTCCTGTATTCCGAGAACTTTATCTTTGAATTAGTTTATTTAAAAAGTTCAACAAGGAATATGCTAGGAGGTAGGAAGGTGAGTAATTCCCATTCTGCCCTTGAAGCGCTTAGTCTTGTGGAGGTGACAGATATATCCACAGAAAGAGGGCTCAGTGGTAAAGAATCCGCTTGCCAGTGCAGGAGACACAAGAGACGCAGGTTTGATACCTGAGTCAGGAACATCTCCTGGAGGAAATGGCAACTCACTCCAGTATTCTTGCTGGAAAATTCCATGGTCAGAAGAGCCTCACAGGCTACAGTCCATGGTGTTGCAAAGAGTCAGACACAACTGAGCACACACACACCCAGTAACGTGATGCTGTGGTTTGTTCTATATTGTTGTTCAGTTGCTCAGCTGT
>SJYW01002888.1:265371-288207 GCA_006410735.1 Raphicerus campestris | reverse complement strand
GCTCTCTGCACACAGAGGAGGGTGGCTTGTCACCATTCATTTCTCACTCACTGAAAAGAAAGCAAAGCTGTGTCTCCACCTCAGACCCCATCCCTCAGCCTTAAGTCTCATCTTTCAGCTTTTTCCTTTTCATCTCCCTCACCATTTCCTGCACTGAGACTCTTAATGCTCTCTCTCTCATGAAGAGTTGCGCAAATGTCATCTTGTCAGTTTCTCTTGGCTTCTGTTCATTTCTTCCCAGCAGATGTATCTGAACTAAAACACAAGACTGATGAAAATAACAACCGTTATAATGCACTAAGCACTTAGGTAAACTTTTTAGTTATCCAGGGGTATCCTCTTTATATAGTCAAAGGCTCGGACTTGGAGGAATTAAATGACTGGCCCAAGGCTACACAATTGATGAAAGTTGGATAGAAGGTTGAAACTTATCTCATTCTGACTCTAAGGTCCATGCATTACCCCAAGCCACATGCCTGGACTACTTCACATAAACCATACACTGGAAATAGTGACAGTTTATTTGCTTATGGTCCCTAATGTCTACAACTCCAGCTCCTTTCATGCAGTCTCTGTTTGTCCCTCATCACTGGACATAAACCCATGTTCCTTCCCCAGAGTAAACCCCACCTGTACATACTTGTGCATCAAATTCAGTAAGATTTGAAGTGTTAGTAGAAGTTTCACAGTGAACACCTACAGCTTTCTGCCAACTCCTGGCTTACGTTTGCTTCCCTCCTTGTTTGAACCTTCAGTACTCATCTATTCCAATATTGTTTCTGGAATCAAGAAATTCTGCCCTTTGTCCTGCACAGACCAGTGCTGCTCACACCCAGGCCACAAAGTGGTCTCTGCTTTGACCCCAAGAAGAATGTCAAGAAACAGCATTTTCTCCCTCTTCTGGTACTGGGAAGAACAAACCACTCTGTGGTTATTGAGCTATAAGGAGAGAGAAGCATCAGACTTTGGTCTAAAATATAATCACTTCCTGTATTCCGAGAACTTTATCTTTGAATTAGTTTATTTAAAAAGTTCAACAAGGAATATGCTAGGAGGTAGGAAGGTGAGTAATTCCCATTCTGCCCTTGAAGCGCTTAGTCTTGTGGAGGTGACAGATATATCCACAGAAAGAGGGCTCAGTGGTAAAGAATCCGCTTGCCAGTGCAGGAGACACAAGAGACGCAGGTTTGATACCTGAGTCAGGAACATCTCCTGGAGGAAATGGCAACTCACTCCAGTATTCTTGCTGGAAAATTCCATGGTCAGAAGAGCCTCACAGGCTACAGTCCATGGTGTTGCAAAGAGTCAGACACAACTGAGCACACACACACCCAGTAATGTGATGCTGTGGTTTGTTCTATATTGTTGTTCAGTTGCTCAGCTGTGTCAAACTCTTTGCAAATCCATGGGCATCAGGCTTACCTTCCTTCACTATCTCTGGGAGCTTGCTCAAACTCATGACCATCAAGTCGAGGATGCAATCCTACCATCTCATCCTCTGTTGCCTCCCTCTCCACCTGCTCTCAATCTTTCCCAGCATCAGGGTCTTTTCCAAGGAGTCAGTTCTTCGAATCAGGTGGCCAAGGTATAGAGCTTCAGCTTCAGCATCAGTCCTTCCAGTGAACACCCAGGACTGATGTCCTTTAGGATGAACTGGTTGGATCTCCTTGCTGTCCAAGGTACTCTCAAGAGTCTTCTCTATGTTAGGAGTATGCAAAGAGGAGATGCATTTAAACAAACCTGAGAGATTATATTCCATGGAAGAAATGGTACCCAGGTTGAGCTGGACAGATATCTGGAGTTAGTTAGACATAGATTTGAGGCTGAGGGGATGGCATGAGCAAAGGAAAGGAAGAGTGAAATGACATGTTGTGTGTTGGAAAGGAGTAATTAACTGTTGAGAAGAAGACATGGGTGGAGAATTTGGAAGAGGTCAGGTCTAAGGGGACTTGTTCATCATGCTAAAATGCTTGGACAATGTCCTAAAAGTGATGATGAGACAGTGAAGCATTCTAAGCCAGACAATACACTGTCAGGTTTGTGATGTAGATACAAGATTTTCATTCGTGATCTCTGATGCAGAGGATGGATTTCAGATGGGCAAGTCTAGGGGCAGGGAGTTCTGGGTGCTAATGAGGTTTTGTAGATTGACTTGTGTGTCACCAAGGGACAAATAGGAGAAATGTTTTGGAGGTAAAAATGATAGGCCTTCATCACAGACTGAATGTGGGAGCTAGTGGAAGGGACCAGGTCAAGATGACTTGGGAGACCAGTGTGTGTTGGTGCCATTCACTAACTTGGGAAACAGTTCACTAACCCTGATTCTTCCCATTGAGAAGAAAGATAATTGAGCATGCTGATTGTTGGGTCCTTGGACATCCAAGTGGAGAAGCATTAACTGTTCAGTCTCTCACTTCCTTAGGGCCTTTACCCAAATGTTAGCTTCTTAGTGAAGACTTCTTTGCACACTCCAAGCCCCAGCAATAACAGTCCCGTCCAAACTTCCATCCTGTTTTCTCCTTAACAGTTATCATCTAACACACTATTAATTTCCCACTTATCTATTTTTTAGTTATCTGCCTTCTCTCACTAAAATGTAAGCTCCACAAGGCTAAGTTTTTTTGTTTAATTTACTTAGTACTATACCCTCTGTACCTAGAAGAATGCCTGATTCATTGCAGGCATTTAATAAATATTTGAGAAATGAATGAATGAATGGCAGTGTAGGCAGCTGATTTTATGAGCTCTTCAGGGATAGCTGAATAGCTGCCTATGGATAGTAATCTCTTTGTGAGTGTCCATTGCCTGTCACCTTGGACCTACTCTCATATGTGCCTCTTCCTGCTGTCTTCTCAAAAAGAGCTCTTTACTTTCTTCACTATTTGTTTCATAATTTTATAATGACTGTGGTTTTGATTCCTGGAAAAATAAAAACCTCTGGGAATCTAACCTATAGTTTTCTAAGTGTACAAACAGACACCAAGGTCAACTCTTGATTATTTTTCTACAGCTGAGCCATGAAGTTAAATAAACAAAAAAGTCTGCTGCTTGTTTGGAATCTGAGTAATTGGTCTGTATCCATCAGAGCTACTGAGAGAGAGACCCCATTGAATTAAAATGCAAAAATGATTGTTAAATCATGAAAATCTAAAATATAATTTTTTTGTATCTTTACTTGTGCTTGTTTTTTCACCTGTTTCAGAAGTAAAGTTCCTTTTTCTGAAATGAATGCTTCTGCTGTGTGCTAGACTTCATTTCCTCCTGATAACTCAGTGATGGTCTTGGTCTCTTCTTAGCTGGATGTCACGTTGCTTTGTAACTGGAGTCTTTGCCTTCAGTCTCTGTTCCTCCTCCACCCAGTACTCACACCATTGCCAGAGAGATATTTCTGACACATGACTCAGATGACCTCACCCTATCCTTCTGTTTGTTTGTACGGAGTTTATCTACCTGTTGATCTCATTGACTAGACTGTGAACTCTTGGAATGCTAGTATCACTTCATATCAGTGATTAGTGTGCACCTGCCATATAACTCTATTTAAAAAATCTTTTATTGGTTCCTATTTCCTACGAAATAAGCTCACTAAAATGTTATTTCAAGTCCTTTACAATTTCACTCCCTCTGCATTAAAAAAAAAATCTCTATCTCTTACTTTCTGCCCTCCGTACTGTCCAGGATTTGAACAGAGTATTCTGGGAAATGAGAGCCATTTTCACAAATATCTTTTCAAAATGGCCACATCGTAATGTTAATCACTATATTTTTAAATCACCCAATAACCTGGGAAACAGGTATCCTATCCTTTTCCCCATTTTTGTCACGTGTCCCTAATTGAATTTCCCCTTACCTTGAACTTCATCATATTCTGAGCCATGATAAAAGGCATTTAAACATTGCAGTTTGATAATCTAAAATGTGGAAAAATGTTTGTGTTTAAGGCCAAGTCAAAAACTCTATAACCAAATTGGTCTCATAAGATGACCATGTTCACACTGCTGTATACTTTTTGCTTCTTTAGTTCAAACATGAATGTTCACATTTGTACCTTATGTTTTTCTCTTTTCCTTACACTCCACTGCACACCACACTATTCCCTTCCTGGTTTGTTGTTCATTTGCTAAGTTGTGTCTGACTCTTTGTGAGTCCATGGAAGGGTTGATTCCCTTCCTGGTTCAGTTCAGATCAATTCAGTTGCTCAGTCGTGTCCAACTCTTTGCAACCCCATGGACTGTAGCACTACAGACTTCCCTGTCCACCACCAACACCCAGAGCTTGCTCAAACTTATGTCGATCGAATCAATGATACCATCCAACCATCTCATCCTCTGTTGTCCTCCCATCTTCAATCTTTCCCAGCATCAGGATCTTTTCAATGAGTCAGTTCTTCACATCTGGTGGCCAAAGTATTGGAGTTTTAGCTTCAGCATCAGTCCTTCCAGAGAACACTCAGGATTGATTTCCTTCAGGATGAACTGGTTGGATCTCATTGCTGCCCAAGGGACGCTCAAGAGTCTTCTCCAACACCACCTTTCAAAATATCAATTCTTTAATGCTCAGCTTCCTTTATGGTCAAACTGTCACATCCATCCATGACTACTGGAAAAAAACCCATAACTTTGACTATAATGACATTTGTCAGTAAAGCAATGTCTCAGCTTTTCAATATGCTGTCTAGGTTTGTCATAGCTTTTCTTTCAAGGAGCAAGTGTCTTTTAATTTCATGGCTGTAGTCATCATCTGCAGTGATTTTGGAGCCCAAGAAAGTAAAGTCTGTCACTGTTTCCATTGTTTCCCCATCTATTTGCCATGAAGTNATCTTCCTTCTTTCTGGAGTTATTTCTCCACTGATCTCCAGTAGCATATTGGGCACCTACTGACCTGGGGAGTTCCTCTTTCAGTATCCTATCATTTTGCCTTTTCATACTGTTCATGGGGTTCTCAAGGCAGGAATACTGAAGTGGCTTGCCATTCCCTTCTCCAGTGGACAACATTCTGTCAGACCTCTCCACCATGACCCACCCATCTTGGGTGGCTCCACGGGCATGGCTTAGTTTCACTGAGTTAGACAAGGCTGTGGTCCTAGTGTGATTAGATTGACTTGTTTTCTGTGATTATGGTTTCAGCGTGTCTGCCCTCTGATGCCCTTTGCAACACCTACTGTCTTACTTGGGTTTCTCTTACCTTGGATGTGGGCTATCTCTTCACGGCTGCTCTAGCAAAGTGCAGCTGCTGCTCCTTACCTTGGGTGAGGGGTATCTCCTCACTGCTGCCCTTGCTGACCTGGAACATGGAATAGCTCCTCTAAGGTCCTCCTGCACCTGCACAGCCACCACTCCTTTGACATGGGGTTGCTCCTCCTGGCTGCTGCCTCTGGCCTCGGGTGGGAGGTAATGATTCCCCAAAGAATATCCCTTAAATTAATAACTGTCATGTTAAGGAAAATTTATGTTGACTAGTTTGTTCCCATACAACTCTGCGGCATTGTGCATAATGATACAGAAGCTAAATGAGAAAAACAATAATAACACCTAACGTTTGTTTAGTAACTAGGCTAAATAACCTTATTNAATAACTGTCATGTTAAGGAAAATTTATGTTGACTAGTTTGTTCCCATACAACTCTGCGGCATTGTGCATAATGATACAGAAGCTAAATGAGAAAAACAATAATAACACCTAACGTTTGTTTAGTAACTAGGCTAAATAACCTTATTTCATTTATAATAATACATGCCTCATGTTAGAATTATTATTATTCCTTTCTTACAGATAAGGAAACAAATTCAGAAAATTTACACTTCTTAAAGCCAATATATCATAGGTAAAGAATTTAAACCTAGTTCTTTCTGGCACAAAAGCCCATGCTCTTAACCATTATTCTGAATTGTTAGTCAACTAAGAAAAAGAATTTGAGGAGAAAAAAAAGAAGCATATCTCACAGAAGAAACCTGAGCCTAGAGTCAAAATGGAGATTGGGAATATCAAGAGCTAACTACTCAGGACTGAAAGATACATAAGGTCTCTCTACAGCCCTTGATCACCACCATCAATTCGTCAGGGCACAGAGACCAGACAAGCAATTTTCTGCTGTTGTTAACAGCATATACTGCTGACTCAGTGACCTGTTTGCTGTGAGAGCTCCTAAGCACCAAGGTGGGAGAAACATGAGAGTTATCCTAGACTGGTGCTTTCTTAAGATGTTATTCTAATATTCGGTGTTATTCTAATATTTTTCACCTGTTGATGCATACCAAAGCATTTTATAGTAATCACTGAATAAACATCTTGAAAACAAACTGTACACTTAATTGTACTGCATAATTCTCAATTTGATCACATCTTTACTACTATAAACTTTGTCCTATATAAACCCAACTTTCTTCAGATCAAAAATAACATCCCCAAATGAATATTGACTTATATTTGACATATGCTATTTCCACATAGCGCTCTTAATTAGCCTTTGGGTTAATCTGTCCTATATAATTACTAGGACAGAGTTTTAATGATTTGGGCAGAAAAAAAATTGTAAGTCCCACTAAAGAGGGTTCGTCGCTCAGATTCTATCTCTATAAAAATCCCCAACAATAAACTAACCAGGTTAAAAAAAAAATTAAAAACAAGCAGAAAGTAAAGGTTGATCAAGATTCTGTTTTAAGATCTAGAATATTGTTATTGAGTCAAATGTTTTTCTGTTTTGGTTTTGAAGACAGTATCACATTAGGGAAACAGTTTAACATAATATTTTTCTTTAGGTTACTGGAAGCCACTGTGGTGCTGCCCACCAAAACTGGCACTGTTTTACTGTGGGGTGAGGTGCCCTCCACTTATGGTTTTTCCTCTCTTACATACACCACAGCATATAATTTTTACCATAGAAACATTGAGCAATGCATTGGTTCTGTGTTTGGTAAGAAATGTGATGAAATTTCTGTATTTGCTAAACTACTGGAGGGTTTCCCTGAACTCTTCATTCCAGAAAACTCAGGAAATTAATCGAAATTGGGGTATACACTGCTCTGAAATTCTCCTTGCTGACAGTGCACTCCCCTCCTCACAACACCTATGTCTTGGGCTTTTCACTTTTGAAGTCTAAAGGGTAAGAATTCAATACAGACACTGAATTGATCTCTTGTCCTCATTTTAGTCCTGCTGGCTGCAATTAATAAAGCACTCCTCACCTGGATCTTCACCTTTCCAACCCAGTTCCTACTAGCGGTCACTCTGACTCCTCAATGGACAAAGCCACAGGAATCCATCCAGCCACTGGGTGGGAAGTTTGTGTAGCCGGAAAGTTAGGATCTGAACCATTAATCAGGAGACAAAACCTGGGGGTGGCAAGTCATCCCAGGAGACGGAATGTGGGGGTGGCAAATTGATAGGACATTGCTCATGGCAAGTCTGAAAAGCTGACAAACCCTTGTAACTGTTGTAGGCTCTCAGGGCCAGCCCAGTCCACGGTGCTAGTAGAGAGAGGTGAATGAGCAAAACATCATGACTCACATCCTGGCCTTAGACAACACCTTGGGGTTAATGAAGGAAATAAAAAATAAATATCAGGGCAATGTCAAGGTTAATTTTTAGTTTGCTTTGGAAAGCTGGACATATTCTTTAGTAAGCTCACAAACTGCATCCTTTGAAGAGTTAATGTTAGCGTAGCCTCTAAATGCCTTACTATCAGTTTGGTTCTCTTTTGGTGCTCTTTCTTAAACATATTTTGGGGACATATGCATCTACCACACTATCTTTTTTATTTCTCTTCTCCCATTGTACTGTGTATTGGATGTTGTGTTGGGTCAGGAATCGTCCATCATGTCTTTAAGTACAGATGTGTGCTTTCTTTAGCCTAAAGAGGCTGTGCTTCTTGCTTTTTGCCACTGTTTACAACTCTTTATATACATACTGTGTGTATGAGTCAGTCGCTCAGTTGTGTCAGGCTCTTTGCGACCCCATGGACTGCAGCGCACCAGGCTCCTCTATCCATGGAATTCTCCAGGTAAGAATACTGGAGTGGGTTGCCATTTCCTTCTCCAGGAGATCTTCCCAACCTGGGTTTCATGCACTGCAGGCAGATTCTTTACCATCTGAGTCACTTACCCTGTAATATACATATTAGGTCAGGCCATATAAAATTGCCATTTGTGTACATAAAAAATGGCCAATACTGGCAATTTCAAACAGTTCAACCTAATATTTGTGTGTATGTGTATGTATTATGTAATGTTTGTGTCTGTATGTGTGTGTGTGTGTTTGAGGCTAAGCATTTTACATTCTGTACTTCAGTAATTATTACAATATTCTGTGAGATGTCAGTTTCTTCAAGGTACACATGTGAAAACAAAAGGTAAGAAAGCATAGCAATTTATCTAAGGTCTTCAAGGATTCAGATTTAGCTTTCATTCCCTGTGGTACATACTCTCTCCAGGCTCCCCATTATGAAGACTGGTTGGCTGAATCACCTTGGTTTCACAGCTGCCTTGGGAAGAGACACAGCTGAGGGCTCCCAGCTTGCAGACATCCTTTCTCTCATCCGGTCTGAGGCTACGGCGCTGCACGAGGGAGTCAGTCAGCATACTCTGTGTCAGTTTATCCCATTAGCAAACACTGGTAAAATTAATTTAGAATGTTTCAATGATTGTCATGCTTATTTCTACAAAAACCTTGAATAAATTCTTCAAGCCATTTTGTTANCTTTGGCTCCATATCTTCCTTCTTTCTGGAGTTATTTCTCCACTGATCTCCAGTAGCATATTGGGCACCTACTGACCTGGGGAGTTCCTCTTTCAGTATCCTATCATTTTGCCTTTTCATACTGTTCATGGGGTTCTCAAGGCAGGAATACTGAAGTGGCTTGCCATTCCCTTCTCCAGTGGACAACATTCTGTCAGACCTCTCCACAATGACCCACCCATCTTGGGTGGCTCCACGGGCATGGCTTAGTTTCACTGAGTTAGACAAGGCTGTGGTCCTAGTGTGATTAGATTGACTTGTTTTCTGTGATTATGGTTTCAGCGTGTCTGCCTTCTGATGCCCTTTGCAACACCTACTGTCTTACTTGGGTTTCTCTTACCTTGGATGTGGGCTATCTCTTCACGGCTGCTCTAGCAAAGTGCAGCTGCTGCTCCTTACCTTGGGTGAGGGGTATCTCCTCACTGCTGCCCTTGCTGACCTGGAACATGGAATAGCTCCTCTAAGGTCCTCCTGCACCTGCACAGCCACCACTCCTTTGACATGGGGTTGCTCCTCCTGGCTGCTGCCTCTGGCCTCGGGTGGGAGGTAATGATTCCCCAAAGAATATCCCTTAAATTAATAACTGTCATGTTAAGGAAAATTTATGTTGACTAGTTTGTTCCCATACAACTCTGCGGCATTGTGCATAATGATACAGAAGCTAAATGAGAAAAACAATAATAACACCTAACGTTTGTTTAGTAACTAGGCTAAATAACCTTATTTCATTTATAATAATACATGCCTCATGTTAGAATTATTATTATTCCTTTCTTACAGATAAGGAAACAAATTCAGAAAATTCACACTTCTTAAAGCCAATATATCATAGGTAAAGAATTTAAACCTAGTTCTTTCTGGCACAAAAGCCCATGCTCTTAACCATTATTCTGAATTGTTAGTCAACTAAGAAAAAGAATTTGAGGAGAAAAAAAAGAAGCATATCTCACAGAAGAAACCTGAGCCTAGAGTCAAAATGGAGATTGGGAATATCAAGAGCTAACTACTCAGGACTGAAAGATACATAAGGTCTCTCTACAGCCCTTGATCACCACCATCAATTCGTCAGGGCACAGAGACCAGACAAGCAATTTTCTGCTGTTGTTAACAGCATATACTGCTGACTCAGTGACCTGTTTGCTGTGAGAGCTCCTAAGCACCAAGGTGGGAGAAACATGAGAGTTATCCTAGACTGGTGCTTTCTTAAGATGTTATTCTAATATTCGGTGTTATTCTAATATTTTTCACCTGTTGATGCATACCAAAGCATTTTATAGTAATCACTGAATAAACATCTTGAAAACAAACTGTACACTTAATTGTACTGCATAATTCTCAATTTGATCACATCTTTACTACTATAAACTTTGTCCTATATAAACCCAACTTTCTTCAGATCAAAAATAACATCCCCAAATGAATATTGACTTATATTTGACATATGCTATTTCCACATAGCGCTCTTAATTAGCCTTTGGGTTAATCTGTCCTATATAATTACTAGGACAGAGTTTTAATGATTTGGGCAGAAAAAAAATTGTAAGTCCCACTAAAGAGGGTTCGTCGCTCAGATTCTATCTCTATAAAAATCCCCAACAATAAACTAACCAGGTTAAAAAAAAAATTAAAAACAAGCAGAAAGTAAAGGTTGATCAAGATTCTGTTTTAAGATCTAGAATATTGTTATTGAGTCAAATGTTTTTCTGTTTTGGTTTTGAAGACAGTATCACATTAGGGAAACAGTTTAACATAATATTTTTCTTTAGGTTACTGGAAGCCACTGTGGTGCTGCCCACCAAAACTGGCACTGTTTTACTGTGGGGTGAGGTGCCCTCCACTTATGGTTTTTCCTCTCTTACATACACCACAGCATATAATTTTTACCATAGAAACATTGAGCAATGCATTGGTTCTGTGTTTGGTAAGAAATGTGATGAAATTTCTGTATTTGCTAAACTACTGGAGGGTTTCCCTGAACTCTTCATTCCAGAAAACTCAGGAAATTAATCGAAATTGGGGTATACACTGCTCTGAAATTCTCCTTGCTGACAGTGCACTCCCCTCCTCACAACACCTATGTCTTGGGCTTTTCACTTTTGAAGTCTAAAGGGTAAGAATTCAATACAGACACTGAATTGATCTCTTGTCCTCATTTTAGTCCTGCTGGCTGCAATTAATAAAGCACTCCTCACCTGGATCTTCACCTTTCCAACCCAGTTCCTACTAGCGGTCACTCTGACTCCTCAATGGACAAAGCCACAGGAATCCATCCAGCCACTGGGTGGGAAGTTTGTGTAGCCGGAAAGTTAGGATCTGAACCATTAATCAGGAGACAAAACCTGGGGGTGGCAAGTCATCCCAGGAGACGGAATGTGGGGGTGGCAAATTGATAGGACATTGCTCATGGCAAGTCTGAAAAGCTGACAAACCCTTGTAACTGTTGTAGGCTCTCAGGGCCAGCCCAGTCCACGGTGCTAGTAGAGAGAGGTGAATGAGCAAAACATCATGACTCACATCCTGGCCTTAGACAACACCTTGGGGTTAATGAAGGAAATAAAAAATAAATATCAGGGCAATGTCAAGGTTAATTTTTAGTTTGCTTTGGAAAGCTGGGCATATTCTTTAGTAAGCTCACAAACTGCATCCTTTGAAGAGTTAATGTTAGCGTAGCCTCTAAATGCCTTACTATCAGTTTGGTTCTCTTTTGGTGCTCTTTCTTAAACATATTTTGGGGACATATGCATCTACCACACTATCTTTTTTATTTCTCTTCTCCCATTGTACTGTGTATTGGATGTTGTGTTGGGTCAGGAATCGTCCATCATGTCTTTAAGTACAGATGTGTGCTTTCTTTAGCCTAAAGAGGCTGTGCTTCTTGCTTTTTGCCACTGTTTACAACTCTTTATATACATACTGTGTGTATGAGTCAGTCGCTCAGTTGTGTCAGGCTCTTTGCGACCCCATGGACTGCAGCGCACCAGGCTCCTCTATCCATGGAATTCTCCAGGTAAGAATACTGGAGTGGGTTGCCATTTCCTTCTCCAGGAGATCTTCCCAACCTGGGTTTCATGCACTGCAGGCAGATTCTTTACCATCTGAGTCACTTACCCTGTAATATACATATTAGGTCAGGCCATATAAAATTGCCATTTGTGTACATAAAAAATGGCCAATACTGGCAATTTCAAACAGTTCAACCTAATATTTGTGTGTATGTGTATGTATTATGTAATGTTTGTGTCTGTATGTGTGTGTGTGTGTTTGAGGCTAAGCATTTTACATTCTGTACTTCAGTAATTATTACAATATTCTGTGAGATGTCAGTTTCTTCAAGGTACACATGTGAAAACAAAAGGTAAGAAAGCATAGCAATTTATCTAAGGTCTTCAAGGATTCAGATTTAGCTTTCATTCCCTGTGGTACATACTCTCTCCAGGTTCCCCATTATGAAGACTGGTTGGCTGAATCACCTTGGTTTCACAGCTGCCTTGGGAAGAGACACAGCTGAGGGCTCCCAGCTTGCAGACATCCTTTCTCTCATCCGGTCTGAGGCTACGGCGCTGCACGAGGGAGTCAGTCAGCATACTCTGTGTCAGTTTATCCCATTAGCAAACACTGGTAAAATTAATTTAGAATGTTTCAATGATTGTCATGCTTATTTCTACAAAAACCTTGAATAAATTCTTCAAGCCATTTTGTTAGCTCAGATTTGGGCAAAATCTTGCAGTTTAGAGG
Organism: Raphicerus campestris; assembly: GCA_006410735.1. NCBI lineage: Eukaryota > Metazoa > Chordata > Mammalia > Artiodactyla > Bovidae > Raphicerus > Raphicerus campestris. The sequence goes on along the minus strand of SJYW01002888.1, from coordinate 275,739 downwards.
AACACTAGTTTTCCCAGAAATTTGAAGAGAAATGTGCTTAGAATATAGTTGAGCAAAGGTATCCAAACACTGTGAAATCTAGTTCTCTCCTCTTCTAAATTATAGAGCGTGAGAAATGGTTTGCTGGCTTTCCGGTTCCTACCCTGGGCATGTTGGGAAGTTAGACCACAGCAGTCTAGATTTACATTGCTGGGATTTTTTTTTTTTTCAGTAAATGTTTATGCAAATTCATCCTTTCCTGTTGGTCTTTGACTGATTTGTTTTCATCTAACATTTTTTGCTGAACCAAAGTTGTTAAAAAAAAAATAAGAAAGAAACTTTTGCACTAGATCATGATAACATTGTATTGAACCATATTCACAACTCACATTTTATAATGACCAGTGGCAACAAGGACGCTGACTTTGAAACAAGCAAGCACAGCATCTTCAGGATTCTCTGAAAAGGAAATAGGACCTGAAGAAGTCAACAAAGCATAGAAAATCAAACCAGAATGAGGTCACCAGGAAAACGTCTCTGTCCCAATGATCTAATTCATTAAGTGAATAAATAAAGAGCAGGACAAATCATTTCCAGTGTAAACCTCGCCAGATGGGAGGATCCCTCAGGATTAAACTTCTCTCAAACTGAAATCTCTGCATGCTTGGTAGTTTGTGCTTTGTGTTCTTAGGCCTCCACAAGGTTCCCATGAGAATTTATTTTTCATTTTGATTTTAATGGTCTTCTAAAAAGTGATCAGCATAACCATATCCTGGGTTGTTTGGATGACCACCTTGGAACCAGGAACTGTGCCGTGGTTTCCAGGCCCATATTTGCAGTTGTGTTTATAAATTATTGAAAACAGGGGAGAACTGAACATGCTCAGTGAAAACTATATGATGTCATGAGCATTGTATAAAGGAAAGTCCTGGAGTAGAGGAAAACTGGGAGAATTGCATTCAGGAACATGTAGTCAAGAATATATTCATAGTGAGAGCCATGATACAGTTGTAGCAAAATTATACTAATCATCACATTAACTTAGAGTCACTCATGCAAAATTTGGGGGGGGTGTATAAATTTAAATATGCATATTTTTAAATTTTTCTTTGCTTTGATAGCTGTAAAAGAACTGTAGGTTTATGGAGGGTATTGATACATACGTCAGTATACTAGTTTGCTAGAGTAGCTGTAATAACGCATCACATACTGGGTGGCTTCAATAGCAGAAATCTAATATCTCACAATTGTAGAGATTGGGAGTCCAAAAACAAGGTGCTGGCAAGGCTATGTTCTCCCCAAAGGCAACAGGGAGAAACCTGTTGCAAGTCCTTCTCTTAACCTCTAGTAATTTCTTGGCTCCTGCAGGCATGTGCATGCTGTCACTTCAGTAGTGTCCAACTCTTTGTGACCTGTGGACTGTAGCCCACCAGGCTCCTCTGTCCATGTGATTCTCCAGGCAAGAAAGTGGGTTGCCATGTCCTCCTCCAGGGGGTCTTCCCAACCCAAGGACTAAACCCAAAGCTCCTGCATCTCCTGTACTGCAGGCAGATTCTTTACCTCTGAACCGCCATGGAACCGCTAGCCCACATATATGTCTGCACCCAAATTTCCCATTTCTATAAGGATGTGCTATGCTCTATGTGCTGTCGCTTCAGTCGTGTCCAACTCTGTGCAACCCCAGGGACTGTAGCTCACCAGGTTCCTCTGTCCATGGGATTCTCCAGGAAAGAACACTGGAGTGGGTTGCTATGCCCTTCTCCATCTATAAGGATACCATGCTGAATTAGGGACCTACCTTACTCTAATGTGACCTCATCTTAACAAATTACATCTACCACAACCCAATTTCAAATAAGGTCACATTTTTCAGAAGTACTAAGGTTAGGACTTCAACATAAAAATTTGGAGGGAACACAATTCAATCCATTATAAGAGATAACATAATAAAAGTCATTTGTCAAATCAAGATCATTTTTTTCCTTTAGAAGTGGTCTGCAGATTTCTGAGTTTTAAGAAATGCTGAAAGTTACATCATTCTGGTAAGAAATTACAACTTTTCATTTGCCCATAGAAAATATCATAAAAACATTTAACTATTAAAAATGAACTTCTGACAGATCAAACCATAGAAAAATCTAGATAAAAATAAAATTGAATATTTAATCAGACCTTTTGAAAGAGATGAGTTTTTCAGTCTACAGGTAAAAGAAGGAATCACAATGAAAAAAATAAGCTTAATGGTATAAAAGCTTTTTTTAATATACTTTTAAAAAGCAAATTATGAAAAAATGACCATAAAAAACAAAACAGAAAAGGGAATAATATGTTTATTTCACAAGCTACATACAAAATGACAACAGAAACATAGGACCTCAGTAAATAAGTACAGGACAAAAACAGACAATTTTTATAAGAGAAAATGTAACTCAGAAACTATCAAGGAAATGGGAATTTTTAACTGAAATGCCTTCTGCACACATGCAGACAGGCACACAGGCTGAAACTGGGGCTCTTGCATCTTGCTGGCAGCAAGAGAAACTCACTACCACCTTTTCAGAAAGCATATTGAAAACACTGCAGATCACGTTTCTCAAAGTTACAAAGTGTTCCGATGAATTTTTTTTAAGTTTTATTGAAGTGAAAGTCTCATAAAACAAAATTTAGCACCGTTAAGTGTGTAATTCTGTGGTATTTAGTGCATTCACGATGTTGGGCAACTATCACATATACTGAGTTCCAAAACACTTTCATCTTCCCAAAAGAAAACCCTAGACTCTTTAAGCCAACACTCCATATGCCTCCCCTCCACCATCCTTTGGCAATCACCAGCCTGAGGATTTACTTATTCTGGACATTTCATGTAAATACAATCATCAAATATGTTATCTTTCTGTGTATTGCTTCTGTAACGAGCATGATGTTTTGAAGGTTCATCACCTTGTTGCATGTATCAGTATTTCATTCCTTTGTATGGCTAAATACTACTCCACTGTATATATGGTTTACAGCACGATTTTTTTACACATTCATCCAATGATGGACAGTTCTGTTGTGTCCATCTTTTGGCTGTTGGGAGCAGTCCTGGTACAGACCATATTTAAGAAAAAAGTTTGCATTTCTTATTCAGTCATTCTAATGCAGGAATCCTCTCTGAAGGGAAAAACTTAAAATATGGGGAAATCTACATTTTATGTTTACTTCAAAGTTATCAGTGTCATTGGGGAAAAAATACAGATTAGTAAGGCTCACACTGGTGGCTAGCTGTTCAATCTTTAATCTTTTGTTATAACCTGTGGATTGGTTCCCACTAACTCCACTCTTCCCCTTAAAATTTATCCTTCAAATATAGTTTTAACAAATATTTTACAACAGGATCATCTCAGTTCAGTCGTCAGTCATGTCCAACTCTTTGCGACCCCACAGACTGCAGCACCCCAGCNTTTTTTTTAAGTTTTATTGAAGTGAAAGTCTCATAAAACAAAATTTAGCACCGTTAAGTGTGTAATTCTGTGGTATTTAGTGCATTCACGATGTTGGGCAACTATCACATATACTGAGTTCCAAAACACTTTCATCTTCCCAAAAGAAAACCCTAGACTCTTTAAGCCAACACTCCATATGCCTCCCCTCCACCATCCTTTGGCAATCACCAGCCTGAGGATTTACTTATTCTGGACATTTCATGTAAATACAATCATCAAATATGTTATCTTTCTGTGTATTGCTTCTGTAACGAGCATGATGTTTTGAAGGTTCATCACCTTGTTGCATGTATCAGTATTTCATTCCTTTGTATGGCTAAATACTACTCCACTGTATATATGGTTTACAGCACGATTTTTTTACACATTCATCCAATGATGGACAGTTCTGTTGTGTCCATCTTTTGGCTGTTGGGAGCAGTCCTGGTACAGACCATATTTAAGAAAAAAGTTTGCATTTCTTATTCAGTCATTCTAATGCAGGAATCCTCTCTGAAGGGAAAAACTTAAAATATGGGGAAATCTACATTTTATGTTTACTTCAAAGTTATCAGTGTCATTGGGGAAAAAATACAGATTAGTAAGGCTCACACTGGTGGCTAGCTGTTCAATCTTTAATCTTTTGTTATAACCTGTGGATTGGTTCCCACTAACTCCACTCTTCCCCTTAAAATTTATCCTTCAAATATAGTTTTAACAAATATTTTACAACAGGATCATCTCAGTTCAGTCGTCAGTCATGTCCAACTCTTTGCGACCCCACAGACTGCAGCACCCCAGCCCTCCCTGTCCATCACCAACTCCCAGAGTTTACTCAAACTCATGTCCATCAAGTCGGTGATGCTATCCAACCATCTCATCCTCTGTCATCCCCTTCTCCTCCCGTCTTCAATCTTTCCCAGCATCAAGGTCTTTTCCAAGAAGTCAGTTCTTTGCATCAAGTGACCAAGGTATTGGAGTTTCAGCTTCAGCATCAGTCCTTTCAAAGAATATTCAGTACTGATTTCCTTTAGGATTGACTGGTTGGATCTCCTTGCAGTCCAAGGGACTCTCAAGAGTCTTCTCCAACACCACAGTTCAAAAGCATCAATTCTTCTGTGCTCAGCTTTCTTTATAGTCCAACTCTCACATCCATACATGACGACTGGAAAAACTATAGCTTTGACTAGATAGGCCTCTGTTGACAAAGCAATGTCTCTGCTTTTTAATATGCTATGTAGTTTGGTCATAGCTGTTCTTCCAAGGAGCAAGTGTCTTATAATTTCATGGCTGCAGTCATCATCTGCAGGGATTTTGGAGCCCAAGAAAGTAAAATCTGTTATGTTTCCACTGTTTCCCCATCTATTTGCCATGAAGTGATGGGACCGGATGCCATGATTTTTGTTTTCTGAATGTTAAGCTTTAAGCCAACTTTTTCACTCTCCTCTTTCACTTTCGTGAAGGGTCTCTTTAGTTCCTCTTCACTTTCTGCCATAAGGATGACATCATCTGCATTTCTGAGGTTAATGATATTTCTCCCAGCAATCTTAATTCCAGCTTGTCTTTTTCCAGACTGGAATTTTGCATGATGTACTCTGCATATAAGTTAAATAAGCAGGGTGACAATATACAGCCTTGATGTAGTCTTTTCCCAATTTGGAACCAATCTGTTGTTCCATGTCCAGTTCTAAGTGTTGCTTGTTGACATGCATACAGATTTCTCAGGAAGCAGGTAAGGTGGTCTGGTATTCCCATCTCTTGAATAATTTTCCACTGTTTGTTATGATCCACACAGTCAAAGTCTTTGGCATAGTCAATAAAGCAGAAGTAGATGTTTTTTCTGGAACTCTCTTGTTTTTTCTATTATCCAATGGATGTTGGCAATATGATCTCTGGTTCCTCTGCCTTTTCTAAATCCAACTTGAGCTTCTGGGTGTTCATTTCACTCCCTAGCAAAAGTCTTCCTATTATTTTCTATTAATACCCCATTCAAAATAAAAGGCAGTCCCCTCCCCTTGGCTTCTGAAGTCCTGCCTGACTGTGCTCCAGCCTCATTGCCAGCCACCCTCTCTTCACTATGCTCAGTCATGTTGGTTTTCCTTCTGTTTCTGATGGGGGGCTTTCACTACTCTTCTCCAGGGCTGGTCACATTTCTCTCCTCAGGTTTTTACTGCCTCCGTTTCCTCCTCCTTCACTTATCACTGTAATCAGAACTTTGTTCTACCACTTGATGAAAATTGCACTGTGGAAGTGACTCAGGAATAATGTTGGCTACATCAATAGGCTAAATCTTTATAAGAATCTCTGTGAAAGTGAGAGTGAAAGTCGTTCAGTCCTATTCAATTCTTTGCAACCTCATGGACTGTCCATGGAATTCTCCAGGCCAGAATACTAGAGTGAGTAGCCTTTCCCTTCTCCAGGGGATCCTCCTGACCTAGGAAGTGAACCAGGGTCTCCTGTATTGCAGGCAGATTCTTTATATCAGCTGAGCTATCAGGGAAGCTCATGAGAATTTCTGATGGTATCTTTAAAAACAAATTGCTTCAAGATCAAAGGGACATATATATACACCTACGACTGACTCATGTTGATAACTGGCAGAAAACAACAAAATTCTCTAAAACAATTATCCTTCTATTAAAAAAAATCGATAAATACTTTTAAACATATTTCAGCTTTTCTGCCAAACAAACTGTAGAAATTTACCAGTTCTGTCTGTCACTGATCGTCTTCCTCTACTTCCCATTCCCTTCACTGGGTGCCGCCTTTCTTCAAAGAACAGACAATCCTGTGGCCTCAGCGCTCCTCTCTATACTGTTTCCCTGTGAAATGTAAACAGAACCAGAACCACTCCAGCATGTGTTTTCACACTAGGCTGGGATGGCAGAGAACGTACCTAAGGTAGCTTTCAAATGACTGGGTCAAAGAACAGAAAGTGGATTTATCCCCGTGAACCTGGTCCCATGCTTCCCAGGTGGCTCGGTGGTTAAGGAACCTGCCTGCTAAGGCAGGAAATGCAAGCGACGCAGGTTCAATCCCTGGATCAGGAAGATCCCCGGAAGTATAAAATGGCAACCCACTCCAGTATTCTTGCCTGGAAAATTCCGTGGACGGAAGAGGCTGGCAGGTTACTGACCATGGTGTCGCAAAGAGTCAGATACAGCTGAGCACACGCGCGCGCACTAATGACACCCAGCCCCTCGGAGAACACACAGAGGAAGGCGGGGAGGCTGCTNGTACTTGGATGCAATCTCAAAAACGACAGAATTATCTCTGTTCGTTTCCAAGGCAAACCATTCAATATCATGGTAATCCAAGCCTATGCCCCAACAGGTAACACTGAAGAAACTGAAGTTGAACAGTTCTATGAAGATCTACAAGATCTTTTAGAACTAACACCCCAAAAAGATGTCCTTTTCATGATAAGGGATTTGAATGCAAAAGTAGGAAGTCAAGAAACACCTGGAGTAGCAGGCAAATTTGGCCTTGGAATACAGAATGAAGCAGGGCAAAGACTAATAGAGTTTTGCCAAGAAAATGCACTGGTCATAGCAAACACCTCTTCCAACAACGCAACAGAAGACTCTACACATAGACATCACCAGATATATGTCTGCCTCTCCCAAAACACCCCTTGCCCTTTTCTCCACCAGTGCAAGCCCCTCACCAGAGCCCTGCAAGATCTAATGAGAATTCACAGCCTCCAAGAAGTGTTTTCTAGTCAACAGACTTCTACCGGAACTGCCCTAGCTCTTGATCATTTCTGTTTTCCCTTGTTAGAATGTGATGAGCAATAAGGTCTTCTCCAGTGGTTCAGCTGTAAAGAATCCACTTGCAATGCAGGAGCTACAGGAGACACGGATTCAGTCCCTGGGTCAGAAAGATCCCCTGGAGAAGGGAATGGCAACCCACTCCAGGATTCTTGCCTGGAGAATCCCAGGGACACAGGAGACTTGTGGGCTACAATCCACGGTGTTGTGAAGAGTTGGACACGGCTGAGTGTGCACATGTACACATTAGTATTGTTTATTACCTGAAATATGGGTTTTGCAGTTGTTGATTTTGAAAATAATTTGTTCTTCTGAAAGACTTTCCTTCCTTAAATGATTTATGAGAAAATGAAAATCATTTATCTGTTGTCTACAATTCTCTCTGTCTCTTCCTCCTTCGCAGTTATGGAAAATCCAGTGGTGACTCATACATAACAAAATCAACTTCAGTTTTTGCTAAAGGTATGCAGCACCCTCTTTCCTGCCCCAAGGGCACGGCTCACAAACTCTTCATATCATTTACACTTTGATCTGATGTAAGCCACAACTGTTGTCTGGAGTTGAAGCCAGACATATGACTCACAGTATTTAGTGACTCTTGGTACCTTACAGTCTTACTAACTTATAAGAGGTTGTCAATATCTTATTTAAACTGCATGTATGAATGTCAATAGTATAATAATAATATTTAGGTCACTAACATTCCAAGTGAATAAATCTACTTACAGTTTTTAAATATGCTGTCTAGGTTGGTCATAACTTTCCTTCCAAGGACTAAGTGTCTTTTAATTTCATGATTGCAATCACAATCTGCAGTGATTTTGGAGCCCAAAAGAATAAAGCCTACCACTGTTTCCACTGTTTATCCATCTATTTGCCATGAAGTGATGGGACTGGATGCCATGAACTTAGTTTTCTGAATGTTGAGCTTTAAGTCAACTTTTATAAAGCTGAGTGCTGAAGAATTGATACTTTTGAACTGTGGTGTTGGAGAAGACTCTTGAGAGTTCCCTGGACTACAAGGAGATCCAACCAGTCCATCCTAAAGGAAATAAGTCCTGAATATTCATTGGAAAGACTGATGTTGAAGCTGAAACTCCAATACTTTGGCCACCTGATGCAAAGAGCTGACTCATTTGAAAAGACCCTGATGCTGGGAAAGCTTGAAGGCAGGAGGAGAAGGGGATGACAGAGAATGGGATGGTTGGATGGCATCACTGACTCAACGGACATGAGTTTGAGTGAGCTCCAGGAGTTGATAATGGACAGGGAGGCCTGGAGTGCTGCAGTCCATGGGGTCACAAAGAGTCAGACATGACTGAACGACTGAACTGAACTGAACTGACTTACAGTTTAAACTGAATTTGGGCATAGGTGACTTTTCTGTTTAATTTATCCATCAACCAAGAGATTTTTGAGCACTAAATTCATAAATAACAATAATTAGTAAATATTTATAGATAGCATGCAGACCACAGAAAAACTGTCAAGAATTATAAGGAAGATAGGTTCACAGAAAGTTATCTTCAGAAAACTTCAAAAATCTCTAAAGCATCTCCTGATTAATTATATCCCGATCAAGGTGTTGCTTCTATCACGTTTTGCTGTATTTGTTTTTCTGAAACTCAAACAAGTGTTTATCAAAAAGGCAGCTGCATTTCTATTACAGAGCAAAGAGCAGATAAATACACTTTATAACAGGTAATCTGGGCTTCCCTGGTGGCTCAGAGGTTAAAGCATCTGCCTCCAATGCGGGAGACCCAGGTTTGATCCCTGGGTTGGGAAAATCCCCTGGAGAAGGAAATGGTAACCCACTCTAGTATTCTTGCCTGGAGAATCCCATGGACAGAGAAGCCTGGTAAGCTACAGTCCATGGGGTCACGAAGAGTTGGACACGACTGAGCAACTTCACTGTGTTAGGCTGGTCTGGGATGGAAAAGTAGTTACAAAGCTCAGCTAGGTTAGCATCATCCATCTTTCTGTATCTGTACTGCTCTAACATCCTCTGCCTAAAAATCATCTCTAGATCATGGCAGTTTAATACAGACCAGAGCTCTTCACAAGAAACCAGTGCTTCCATGTTAATTTGGACAGAGGAATGGTTGTTAGATTAAAATAAGATGACTAAAGAATTGTATCCAGTAATCTATGCATTCTTTCCCACTGATTGATACCTATATGAGGATATACTCAAGAGCAGGGTTTTCCTGGTTTGTTTGGAGACAGAGAAAAAGGTCCTGGGTGATCTTTTTTTAAAAAAATACTTTATTCTATTTTATAGTACTATATTGGTTTTACCATACATTGACATGAATCAGCCACAGGTGTACACGATCTCCCAATGCCCAAACCCCCTCCCACTCCCACCCCACACCATATCCCTGGATCATTCCGTACACCAGCCCCAAGCAACCTGTATCCTGCATTAAACATAGACTGGCGCTTCATTTCTTATACAATAGTATACATGTTTCAGTGCCATTCTCCCAAATCATCCCACCCTCTCCCTCTCCCTCAGAAGCCAAAAGTCCGTTCTATACCTCTGTGTCTCTTATGTTGTTTCACTTACAGGGTCATCATTACTATCTTTCTAAATTCTGTATATATGTGTCAGTATACTGTATTGGTGTTTTTCTTTCTGGCTAACTTCACTCTGTATAATCGGTTCCAGTTTCATCCGTCTCATTAGAACTGAGTCAAATTTATTCTTTTTAAGGGCTGAGTAATACTCCATTGTGTATATGTACCACAGCTTTCTTATCCATTCATCTGCTGATGGACATCTAGGTTGCTTCCATATCCTGGCAATTATAAACAATGCTGCAATGAATATTGGGGTACATGTGTCTCTTTCAATTCTGGTTTCTTCGGTGTGTATACCCAGCAGTGGGATTGCTGGGTCATAAGGCAATTCTATTTGCAATTTTGTAAGGAATCTCCACACTGTTTTCCATAATGGCTGTACTAGTTTGCATTCCCACCAACAGTGTAAGAGGGTTCTCTTTTCTCCACATCCTCTCCAGCATTTATTGCTTGTAGATTTTTGGATCGCAGCCATTCTGACTGGTGTGAAGTGGTACCTCATTGTGGTCTTGATTTGCATTTCTCTGATAATGAGTGATGTTGAGCATCTTTTCATGTGTTTGTTAGCCATC
>SJYW01002888.1:216269-249126 GCA_006410735.1 Raphicerus campestris | reverse complement strand
TCTGTGCAACTTGACTGCTCATCAAAGCTTCCCTACAAAGGACCACAAATGATCTGCTCGTTGGATGCAATCATTTGTGAGAACAGCTCACAAAACGTAGAACAGTTTACTTAATTCTTGCTGATATACCTATTCTCAAGAAAAGTCTGAGACCTCATTGTCATCTTTATGACTCTACACTGTAATGAAGCTCTCCAATTAGTAGTAGTAGCAACTGGTTGATACAGGACATCCCAGTCTTACTTTCTGGCTGAATTGGCCTTCAGTTGGGAACCTGTGGTCACTTGTTAAACATTAGAGCCTGTGGGCTGTAAAACAGTAGTTTTCATCCCTAGCTGTACATTAGAGCTGCTTGAGAAACTTTTAAAAAATCTCAGCGCCCAGGCCATTCTCCAGATCAATGAAATTCGGTTCTCTGTAAGAGGGATACAGGCATCAGAATTATTATTATTATTTTTTTGCTGTGCCTTATGGCTTGGCGGGATCTTAGTTCCCCAACCAGGGAGTGAAACTGTGCCCTCTGCAGTAGAAGCGCGGTGTCTTAATTCCCTGGCAGGATCGCCAGGGAATTCCCTGAAGAGATTTTAATAAGGATTTTTCAAAATAATAGTCAAGAGAAGCAATTTGATTCCTTTTAATAGTGCGAGTGCCTGATAAAGGAAGCCAGAAAGAGAAAACAGCTAAGTGGTTTGGGGGCATGCTGTCTGCAATATGACCATCCTGACCCCTCGGAGGAGAATTGCTCAACAGTCAGTTTGGGGAGGCTGAACCAACTTGGGAGGGCTGAACGATGAGAAAGAGTGTGAGAAATGCCTTGCTTAACCCTTTTGTCTGGGTTCAAAAAAGAAGCTACTAACTGTCTATACAAATTAAAGGCACAGTTGGGCTCAGATGGTCACTTTCTCCCCCGGGCTTCCACAGCCACCATGTTTAAATCTGTCATCTCTGATCTCTTGGAAACCCTCATTCTTCTGTTCTCTCTGACTTTTCTCTGTAACATTTATCAATAACCAACATACTGTTTATTTTATTTATTTTTAATTGGAGGATAGTTGCTTTACAATATTGTATTGGTTGCTACCATACATAAACATGAATCAGTCATAGGTATATGTATGTCCTCTCCTTCTTGAACCTCCCTCCCACCTCCCATTTTATTTATTTTTTTATCTTCTGCCTCCCTTCAAGACACCAGAGAGGTAGAGATTGCCCTTTTTGGTCATGGATATATCCCCAGTGCCTGGAACAGTGCCTTGTAGACAGCCAATCAATAATTGTTCAAAGAATGGACCTCAGATCAAGACTACTAATAGGGGGACTTCCCTGGTGGTCCAGTGGCTATGTACTCCCAATGCAGGAGACCCTGGTTTGATCCCTAGTCAGAGAACTAGATCTCTGNCTTGTAGACAGCCAATCAATAATTGTTCAAAGAATGGACCTCAGATCAAGACTACTAATAGCGGGACTTCCCTGGTGGTCCAGTGGCTATGTACTCCCAATGCAGGAGACCTTGGTTTGATCCCTGGTCAGAGAACTAGATCTCTAGCAACTAAGACCCAGCACAACCAAATAAATATTTTTTAAAGATGAATAAGAGTAATTAATATAGATTTAGTCTTATATTCCAGCATAGCAACCCTATGAGATGGTCACATTCATGTAAGCAGCTTTTCTGAATCCCTTTATGACCTGCAGTTTAGGTTTTTGGCAGTGCCACTGACAAAAGATGAAGGTGGAAGAACAGCAGCTAGGGGCTAGAAGAGGCTGTTTGGATAAGTTAACCTGGAAAAGAGCTCTTCCTCTGAAGCAGGAAAAGTGTTCTAAGACATACTATTCAGGAAAAAATGCAAGAGGTAGAAGAGTAGGACATGTACAGCAGAAAGCAAATTTAACACCCAGATGCACATAATACAGCCAGCACGTAGCTCTATAGCTTACATGCACATAAGCAAAAGCATAGATGCCAGTCTAGAAGGGTATGCAGCACACTGATAACATGCCCAACCCTGGGAGGCAGCGGAGTGGAGAAGAGCACGGTTAAGGGGAACCTCAGTACTCACTGTGATGCTTAGATTATAATGTATCACAAGAATATTTTTCTATATAATTTCACCTCTAATTTATAAAACATTCTTTGTCTCATAGATACCAAACATAAGAAAACAAGCAAAATGGCGGAGTGGGGGGGAGTACTTAGATTACTTACAGACAATGTGTTACCAAAATGCACTGCAGAAATAAGCATACACACCTAAAAGAGTTAAGGGCTTTCTATTTCTGAATCATGTGGCAGGAGGTAATGGATTTTCAGTTCACTTAATAAGCAGAGTATGTGAGTGTGTGTATGTGTGCGCATGTGCATGCGTAAATGCACACTAGCATGATTTTGATCCAAAACACTGCCCCATAAATTACTTTGCTAAAAACGGCAGCAAGTACTTATTAGGGAGCAGTGAAGGAGGGGTGGGTGGAGGCTTGTCAACGCACTGCAGGAGAAAGATAGCTTATCTTCAGCTTTCCATTCTTCAAGTGAAAAGCACACTTGCTTGGGAATTAGAGATAATATAACTTGGAGAGTAGATTCATTTCTTTTCCTTACACTTTGTCCTGCTTGAGAAATTACCGGTGGCAGCTTATAGAGCTCTGTGTAGCACCCAGCACCTTTCAAAATGAATGAGGCAATTGTTGCAAAAGGAAAATGAGAGTAAGACAAGATGAAGCCAGAGGTAAGTATGCTCTCAAACTGAGGGTCATTAAGCTCTGCACAGGTATCAGAGGTGACCTCAAAATTTGCCCAGGAGCTTTTAGCAACCAACAGGGTGGTGGTGGATATAATTAGTTATTAGTTATAAGATTCACTGTCATTTTGTATTAAAAGATCATTTTTTCTAGAAGAAACCTTTTTTTTTTTTTTTGGCTGCATCAAGCCTTAGTTGTGGCATGTGGAATCTAGTTCCTTGACCAGGGATCAAACCCAGGTCCCCTGATAGGGAGCTCAGAGTCTTAATCACTGGACCACCGGGGAAGTCCCTAGAAAAAGACTTTTTTTTTAAGTGTCCAATAGGGACTTCCCTGGTGGTCCAGTGGTTAAGAATCCACCCTGCAACACAGGGGACATGAGTTCAGTCCCTAGTCGGAGAATGAAGATCCCGCATGCTCAGACACCTGGCTGCAAGTACTGAGCCTGCGAACCACAACTAGGGATTCTGCTTGCCACAGTGAAAGAGCGCTTGTGGTGCGACCAGGACCTGACGCAATCAAGCAGTGTCCAGTCATGAGACGCACAAGGCGTTCCTCCCATGAGCCCCCAGCAGTAAATACCCCTGCAGCAAATCAGAAAGTGTAGTAATTACTTACACACACGGTTATTTTTGTTTGTTCGTCTTGCCACATCATACGGCTGTGGGATCTTAGTTCCCTAACCAAGGATTGAACCCAGTCTGGTAGTGAAAGCGCGGAGTCCTAACCACCAGACCGCCAGGGAATTCGCTGTGGCTTATTTCTTACGTCTCCTTCAAAGCAGCCCTAATGTTCCAGCTCAATTCTGTACCAGTAATTCTGCTAGCAGGCCGATCAAAGGGAACCTGCCTCTCAGCTTTCTGAGGTCTGGATTGAGTCAAAGATAAAATTATTTTATGATCTGGAATGGAAAGAATATTCTTCAAGCAATTTACCACACATTATTGTTCTGTAACACATATGTCTGCTGGGGTCTCCGGTCCCCAGGAAACCCAGATACGGTTGGCGTGCACTTTCTGAGGGAATCCAAGACCCGCCCGAAGATTCCTAGTAATGTGTTTATTGTCACAGTCACTGACAAAATGCGGGAAAAAAGAGAGAACATGACCTCCCACTGCTGCAACAGTGGGTGTCCCCGTGTCTACAGTGTCTTCAGCCACCAGCTTCAGCTTCCCTTATCCAGTAGCTCAGACCAGCTCTTGGCTATTCCCCCTCCTCCTCCCTGCTTCCCATCTTCCCCATTAGGAGAAAAAAGAGAGAGAGGCAGCTTAGCTTAGCGTCTCTTCTCCTTCTGTCAAGGTCTCTCACTTCTATTACAAGCTGATTTGTTGAAGTCTTTTCCCAAAGGCAGTTTTTCCAAGAGGAAAAACAAAAGTTATTAGCATCCGAGCTTTGGGGGAGACGAGTAGTATTGGCTTTTTATTTGTTCATGCAGCACACGTATATGGAGTGGTTACTCTGTGCCTGGCTAGGTGGACCACATGAACTCAACAGAGTCCTTGCCCTGAAGGAAAAGGGGAGCAGAAAGGAGATTAAACATGCAAATTACAACAGTATCCCAGCCCTCTCTGTAGGGGAAGTCAGAATACCACCGACAGCATTTAACTCAGATAAAAGTCAATCAAAATCAATTCATGGGCATTCCCTGGCAGTCCTGCCAAGGGCACGGGTTCAGTCCCTGGTCACGACTCCCAAGCCGTGAGGCATGGCCAAAAAAAAAAAAATCATTTCTTTACAGATTACCAAAAGTGTCTGAAGATAACACTCAAAGCAAAGTTTATAACTTTTAGACTACCTTGAATTTAATAAGTGTCTTTTATTTATTTACTTTTGGCTGCACTGGGTCTTCGTTGCAGTGTGCGGGCTTTCTCTAGTTGCAACAAGCTGGCACCTCTCTGTAGTTGCAGTGCGCGGGCTTCTCATCGCGGTGGCTTCTCTTGTTGCTGTTCACAGGCACTAGAGCGCAGGCTCAGCTGCGCCGCAGTGTGGCTCATTCCTGGACCAGGGATTGAACCCATGTCACCCCCAGTGCAAGGGAATTCTTAACCACTGGACCATGAGGGAAATCCTATAATTTTTTTAGCAGGGATCTAAAATTACTAATACATATTCGATCATGTTGGGTGTTTGAAGGGGCACAAGTAATGGTGCCCTTCTCCCCCATAGGGGGTTCACCATCAGTTAAGACATAAAATCAAGGAGTTAGGGAGCCGGGACCAAAATTTTTTGCTGACAAAGGCGCAGTTGGAGGTCAGAGATTCTATCAGTGCAAGACTTCCTAATACTTAACCCCCAAATGAGGCCTTAAATCACATTGCCTAGAGGAGCAAAGTCAGTCATGTCCAACTGACAGGCCCCTGGAGGTGGGGAGGGTGCGAGGAGTTGGGGAGGAAGGCATGAGACCACCTATGTCCAATGGGTTCTTCCAGACTCACCAAGTGAGAGGGAAGGGCTGGGGCTAGAGGATTTCCTTGCCTTTTGGTCCCTTATAGGATGTTGGAGAAGGCAATGGCACCCCACTCCAGTACTCTCGCCTAGAAAATCTCATGGACGGAGCAGCCTGGGAGGCTGCAGTCCATGGGATCTCAAGAGTCGGACATGACCGAGCAACTTCACTTTCACTTTTCACTTTCATGCATTGGAGAAGGAAATGGCAACCCACTCCAGTGTTCTTGCCTGGAGAATCCCAGGGACGGGGGAGCCCGGTGGGCTGCTGTCTACAGGGTCGCACAGAGTCAGACACGACTGAAGTGACTTAGCAGCAGCAGCAGCAGCAGCAGTCTTTTGTGTATGGACATGGTCTTACAACTCTTCATGTTTCCCTTTTCACTTTGACTTCTAGGAAGCTCAGAGCCAAATGTGGGCTCATTTCCAGCAACAGGATCTTTTGGAATGCTTTTATGTTCTAATTTGTTCCTGCTTACACCCAATTTCCCTACTTTCATTTTCACTTTGTCTTGATTCCCTCACTTTGTATTTTGAGGATTTTTCTCACGTGTATTTTAGTTGATGTACTACCATACACCCCTCTGTAAGCCACATGAAACCTCTTTTGAAACAAGGCAGGACACTAACAATAAACACTTAGGGTTAGAGTTCATGGCATTTTAAATCTCCTAAAAATGTATTTTAAAATCTTGAGAATGTGTTAGAAACCATCCCCATCTTTGATGAGATGACAACCTATTGCCATATATGCAAACAGCTACTAGAACCCACAGAATTTAGTAGGTTACAAAGGTGGTACAAAGCAAAGCAGGAATTCAGGAGGAGAGAGGCCCATTTCTGTCTTTATGGGAAAGGTGCAACCCCACTAGTCCTTGAAGTATGGGTAGTCTATCATTTAAAAGGCAGGAAGGGGGACTCTCCTGAAGCTCCACTGGTTAAGACTTCACCTTCCAATTCAGGGGTTGAGGGTTCAATCCCCGGTCCGGGAGCCAAGAACCTGCATGCCTGGTGGCCAAAAAACGAAAACATAAAACAGAAGCAATATTGTAACAAACTCAATAAAGACTTTAAAAATAATCCATATTAAAAAAATAGAAAAGGTAGGAATGGTGAGCTTGTTTAGATGTATACGTGCAGTGTTTATACATATATGAAATTTGAATACTCAAACATATATATATATATGGTGGCAGAAAAACCATGGCTGGAATATAGTTTACTAGCCTTTTTGGCATTCTCATTCACTTTCAAACCAGTTGAGCTGTGATTACATCATTTTGTTCTTTCAGCTGCCACTATATCTGAATTTTATCTCCCTTTGTAAAGTATTCCAGATTTACCCTGGTTATCCAGTAACCAATAGAAATGTTAAATGGGCACCTAAGTGAATTCTAACTTCCTCTTAGAGGAAAAAGTGTCTCTAATTCTAATTTTATGGCAAACTTAAGTAGAAAGCACTGATTGGCAAATGGCTTGAAGACAAATTGATAACCTCATATTATCAATTCTAAAGTGAAAGGAAGTGAAAGTCACTCAGTTGTGTAGTCCATGGAACTCTGAAGGAATACTGAAGTGGATAGCCTTTCCCTTCTCCAGGGGATCTTCTCACCCCAGGGATTGAACCCAGGTCTCCCACATTGCAGGCAGCTTCTTTACCAGCTGAGCCATGAGGAAATTATCAATTCTAAGCTGATTATTTTTGTTGTGTTTTTTTTCTATTTTTTATTTTTTGTGGGTTCTTTTGGTTGGTCGGTCGGTTGGTTGGTTGGTATTGGAATGGAGATAGGTTTTTGCTTCTTTTTTCTTTTTTTTTGTTTTATCTTTAGGGCATACATCTTTTTTAGAAAACATTTCTGATATTGGGGTGCATTTTATGGTATGTCATGGTACTTGGCAGCATTTTTTTTCTAAATGATACATAAAATAATGATGCTTTTTATGATTGATAATGAAAATCAGAATTAATTCAAAGTAAAAAATGGACAAGGAAATGGCAGCTCACTCGAGTGTTCTTGCCTGGAAAGTTCCATAGACAGAGGAGCCTGGTGGGGTATAGTCTATGGAGTCACAAAGAGTCGGACATGACTGTGATACTGAGCACAAAAAAGGAGATAACTGTGGATAAACTGCCCAGGGCTGGTAGGCTGAAGGAAGACCATTCCTCACTGAATGGAGAGTAGAGGGGGCCAGACTTACAGAAGGAAATTAATCCCTTCAGCTTCCACTTGTGGGTTTCACACTCCGACTCCCACCATGTTGAAGACTGTGCCCAGCCCAGGAACTGGGGCCACCCTGCTGACACTTTTTCTGCCTCTATAAACATTCTCCCCTCCCAGGCTACCTTGGCTCAGGGCTGAAGAAATCCCTTCCCCTTTACTTCAGCAAGACAAAGATCAACATTTTAAAAAGTAATGTGCAATGGTTACAACAACTAGCTCCCAATAGAGGTTCCACGCCTGGTTGGGGAACTAAGATCCTGCAGAGGGCACAGCTCGGCCTGAAAAAAAAAAAAAGGTAACCAGAAAACAAAGGAAAAACAAATACAAAGAAAATACTGCAAGGTAGGAACATGAATTTCCAAACTGACTATCACTTCCTTAGCCTCAGGGACCCGAGGCAGACCTTGGTTTTGGTACAGCTAATAGAGCTTGCTGGCACCTGCCCGCTGTCAGGGAGGGAAGTGTGCAGGGCAGGCTGTGGGCTAAGGTGGATCTGGGTTGGCACCCGGACAGCCGCACTGGCATTCTGGTCCCTGCCCAAACCACGTGAGGTCTCCACAGGGCATGTTGCTGGCGTGGGTCACGGTGCCTCTGTGTGTGCCAAGTCACTTCACCCGCGTCTGACTCTGCAACCCTAAGGACTGTAACCCGCCAGGCTCCTCTGTCCATGGGACTTTCCAGACAAGAATACTGGAGTGGGTTGCCATGCCCTCCTCCAGGGGATCTTCCCGACCCAGGGATCGAACCCATGTCTCTTACATCCCCACTGCCTTTGTTTCTGAGGCCCTGGGGGAGTCATTGGCTCCCCTGCTGGGCCCCTAGATACCTCCCTGGCTCCCAGCTTTCCCCCTCTGATCGCCCTCCCCCGCCGCAGGATGTGCTCTCCAAAGGCCCCTTTTCACCCACCACCACTTCTCCTGTGTCTCACTGACTGGCCTAAACAAACGTGCCATCCACGTGTCTCCCTGGGGCGTGGCTGTGTTTCCTCACCGGCTCTTGTCAACCAGAAGCAGGGATGACCTTACCGGTACTCGCGTGGCCCTTGGTGGCTGCTCGATTGCCTGGAACATCTTGGGGCAGGCTGGGCTCCAGAGGGGGTTACCACATGCCTTCCAGTGGGAAGAATATGGGCTTCAGAGCCAGCCAGGTGTCCTTTCAGATCTTGGCTCAGCCATTTACTAGTCACCTGACCCATGAAGCCTGTCCAAACTTGAGTTTCCTCCCCTGTCATGTAGGATGTAACTTTCCGGGTGTTGTAAGGCATGAGTGGCATCAAGCAGGTGAAAGCATCTACTGAACACCCAATTGGATGGCCATGCTATTATCAAAACACTGAAAATATGTCAGTGGAGATGCAGAGAAATTAGAACTCCTGTGCATNAGATAACTGTGGATAAACTGCCCAGGGCTGGTAGGCTGAAGGAAGACCATTCCTCACTGAATGGAGAGTAGAGGGGGCCAGACTTACAGAAGGAAATTAATCCCTTCAGCTTCCACTTGTGGGTTTCACACTCCGACTCCCACCATGTCGAAGACTGTGCCCAGCCCAGGAACTGGGGCCACCCTGCTGACACTTTTTCTGCCTCTATAAACATTCTCCCCTCCCAGGCTACCTTGGCTCAGGGCTGAAGAAATCCCTTCCCCTTTACTTCAGCAAGACAAAGATCAACATTTTAAAAAGTAATGTGCAATGGTTACAACAACTAGCTCCCAATAGAGGTTCCACGCCTGGTTGGGGAACTAAGATCCTGCAGAGGGCACAGCTCGGCCTGAAAAAAAAAAAAGGTAACCCGAAAACAAAGGAAAAACAAATACAAAGAAAATACTGCAAGGTAGGAACATGAATTTCCAAACTGACTATCACTTCCTTAGCCTCAGGGACCCGAGGCAGACCTTGGTTTTGGTACAGCTAATAGAGCTTGCTGGCACCTGCCCGCTGTCAGGGAGGGAAGTGTGCAGGGCAGGCTGTGGGCTAAGGTGGATCTGGGTTGGCACCCGGACAGCCGCACTGGCATTCTGGTCCCTGCCCAAACCACGTGAGGTCTCCACAGGGCATGTTGCTGGCGTGGGTCACGGTGCCTCTGTGTGTGCCAAGTCACTTCACCCGCGTCTGACTCTGCAACCCTAAGGACTGTAACCCGCCAGGCTCCTCTGTCCATGGGACTTTCCAGACAAGAATACTGGAGTGGGTTGCCATGCCCTCCTCCAGGGGATCTTCCCGACCCAGGGATCGAACCCATGTCTCTTACATCCCCACTGCCTTTGTTTCTGAGGCCCTGGGGGAGTCATTGGCTCCCCTGCTGGGCCCCTAGATACCTCCCTGGCTCCCAGCTTTCCCCCTCTGATCGCCCTCCCCCGCCGCAGGATGTGCTCTCCAAAGGCCCCTTTTCACCCACCACCACTTCTCCTGTGTCTCACTGACTGGCCTAAACAAACGTGCCATCCACGTGTCTCCCTGGGGCGTGGCTGTGTTTCCTCACCGGCTCTTGTCAACCAGAAGCAGGGATGACCTTACCGGTACTCNGTGTCATCACCTTCTCCTCCCACCTTCAAGCTTCCCCAGCATCAGGGTCTTTTCAAATGAGTCAGCTGTTCACATCACTTGGCCAAAGTATTGGAGTTTCAGCTTCAACATCAGTCCTTCCAATGAATATTCAGGACTGATCTCCTTTAGGATGGACTGGATGGATCTCCTTGCAGTCCAAGGAACTCTCAAGAGTCTTTTCCAACACTACCGTTCAAAAGCATCAGTTCTTCTGTGCTCAGCTTCCTTTATGGTTAAACTCTCATATCCATATGTGACCATTGGAAAAACCATAGCCTTGACTAGAGGGACACTTGTTGGCAAAGTAATGTAATGTCTCTGCTTTTTTAATATGCTGTCTAGGTTGGTCATAACTTTCCTTTCAAGGAGTAAGCGTCTTTTAATTTCATGGCTGCAGTCACCATCTGCAGTGATTTTGGAGCCCCCAAAATAAAGTCTGACACTGTTTCCACTGTTTCCCCATCTATTTGCTGTAAGGTGATGGGACCAGATGCCATGATCTTAGTTTTCTGAATGGTGAGCTTTAAGCCAACTTTTTCACTCTCCTCTTTCACTTTCATTAAGAAGCTCTTTAGTTCTTCTTCACTTTCTGCCGTAAGGGTGGTGTCATCTGCACATCTGAGGTTATTGATATTTCTCCCGGCAGTCTTGATTCCAGCTTGTGCTTCATCCAGCCTAGTATGTAAATTCTAGTTTAGTTCTCTCTTTTTTAATAGAGCACTTGTGAGCACATTTCATGGGGTTGTGGGCCAACCAAACGAACAAACAAAAAGACAAAAGGAAAGGAATTCAGAGACTAGAGCAAAGCAACCATCAGTGAGTGTTTATAAAAATCATTATTTTTGTGTTGGTGTCGTTGTTCGGTCACTCAGGCATGCCCAGCTTTTTGCGACTCCCATAGACTGCAGCATGCCAGTCTTCCCTGTCCTTCATCTCCTGGAGCCTGCTCCACTGAGTTGGTGAAGCCATCCAACCATCTCATCCTCTGTCGTCTCCTTCTCCTGCCTTCAATCTTTACCAGCATCGATTTCTTTTCTAATGAGTCAGCTCATTACTTCATGTATTTAGAATCAAATCATTTACCTTTTAGAAAAATAAAGATACTACTAAGTGTCATGTCAACACTAATAATTTACATCATACTAACTAAACTGAAGCAAAATATTTTAACTTGAAGGTTATTTGCTTTATGAATTTTTATAATCTTAACCCAATTCAAATGGCTCATTGTTTCTATTATTTCTAAGCTGGAACACCCCTCTGCTTTACTAAAGGTTTATTCATAGATGTTTTTGGTTCTTTCCTGGGTGATGTTTTGAACTTAGAAACTGATGATGACATATGTTTTAAAAAGTCCCATATTGCTTATTTCTGAATCAGCCATAGACACATATACCTACACATATCTAATTTCCTCTGCAGTTTTTTTTCTCATTCTACAGGTTTTCAGATTTCCCAGTGATTCGTCAGCTTGTTAGAACCATTTGTACATACTAGTTCAGCCTCATTGTGTTAAAGGTGTCATTTGAAACCACAAACTGCTTCACCAGAAGGCCTGTTAAAATGACTTTTAACAATTAATCTGAGATAAGGACTTGTGTTGACAAGAAGCTTGCCAACACATTTCCATGTGGTGACACATCCTGATTACTGTGTGAAATCACCCCTCTCTGAATGATAGCCTATAGGCAAGAAATTTGATGATTTTCCTAAGGAATTGATTTCTACTTTAATCTACTAAATCTTTATTCCCCTGAGAAAATTATGAAGTATGCAACAGCATGTTCTCATGTTCTTTCTGTGTTTTATCATTTGCACTGAAAAATGCAAATAAATGAAATAAGAAATTAATAGACTATTAAAGCTGTTTGATAGTAAGCATAAGTATTAAAGTTGAAAAAGGCTCTTATCTTACCCTTCCCTTCATCTTCATAGTGACTAGTGACATATCCTGCATTGTTGATGCCCAGTCAGTGTTCACTGATTTAATAACTAAAAAGTTCTAGTTTAAGATGGTGCCATTTCTAGATAAATATGAAGATCTATAAGTACAGTTAGCCTACTTTATTCTTTTCACCCACTTTCAAACATTAAATAAAATATCACTTGTTTTTAAACTTCTTGTTCAAGGACTTCTTTTTTATCATTTAATGTGACTTTATGAAAATGTATTGGTAAAAACAAATGCTTTCTACTGAACTGATTTCCTGTAAGCTTAATAAATGAATCTAAATTTTGGGTGATTTTCACTTACTGTCAAAATAAAATGTTGTACATAGAAGAGGCTTAGAACAAATTATTATTTTGTGTTGCTGATTGAGCCTAAATCAGATCTTGAACTCAGGAAATAATCTATTGTGAGGATCTACTTGGCTCTGTTTTGGATAAAAGCATAATAAACTTCCCTAGAGTGATTGGCTACATTTGATAAGTTTTTTTCTGGTTTTCTCTGAGGTATTGGCCAATAGAGATTATAGCATTTTAATTTAAGGATATCTCTTCCCTTCTCACCCTAATCTGTATTCATGTTCCTTCTGTTTGTCTTAGTGTGTTTCTGACTTAATCCTCTCTCTGACTCTTAGTCACTTAAATTAATTTGCATTTTCAACAATTTGATCAATCTGAAAATCATGGCCCATATTGCTCTATCCATTTACATCTACAAGGAATCAAAGACAGCATTCTGATTTCATAGTATTAAATGTGTGAGGTTCTAAAGGGAATAATAGACTAAGAGGCCCCTATAGGACTGCTTTCTGGAGTCATTGGACTAAAGGTACTTCTAGTATTTAGACTTGAAAATGAAAATCAAGACATTTTAGAGTCTTAGTTTTCCTGAACCCTCCCAGAGCTTTGGGAACCAAGCAGCTTTGAGAAAATATCAGAATGGAGAGAGTAGAGATCATATTCCATGGCAGTTAAAACCATGATGTCTTCAACCTACTGGCTGCAATTCAAATGCCAAGTAGTAGCTTTTTATTAACCATATCACCTTAAATGAGTATTTGACTTCTCAGTGTCTCAGATTATTCTTTTGTAAAGTGAAAAACAAGCCTTCCAGCAGTACCTACTTACCTACTTCATAAGGCTGCCATAAAGATTAAATGAGATAACAACTTTTAAGTCTAGAATTCAATAATCCCTCAATATGTTAGCCATTATATTGTATTCCAATATATTGTATTCTAACACATCCTTCTATTTCTGCCTGGACCTGTAGAGAATTTGTACAAGGTTCCATGTTGGTTGAGCGGTCACACCAGTGCCTTTAAATTCCAACCACAGCACTCAATCCCATGATGAGTCTCTAAGCTTGGTTCTGATCCAATTCTGTGGCCTTCGGGTATACATAATATTTACCTCTTAGGTGCGCTGGAAAAAATGAAGTTTAAAACTCACCAGGTTATAAACATTCTGGAAACAAGGCTAAGTTTCTCTTTATGGAGGTAAGTGTACTGTCTTGATAGCCTTATCAGAAAAAGAAAAAGTAGTTACTCTCCTGCAAAGGGGAAAGTTTTTTTTGCCAAGTGAAGTGAAAATTTTACTCTCTGCTTCTTCCCACAATAGCCATAAATATGCTGAGGCTGTTATTTTGCAAGATGGTTTTTGAGACCCCGCTGAAAGGAGAGAAGCCCTCATATTATATTTCCCTCAAATTCTACCACAAACCACACTTCTTGGGAGGAAAAAAAAAAAGGCGCCATGTAAGCATGTTTACCTTGAACTGACTAGGAAGTTGAAACTTGCCCATAATTGATGACTCACCACCATAGGCCTATAAAAGTAAAGGTACTTGTCTGGGAAAAGGCAGCTGCCTCCAGGCGCGATCATCCAAGATGCACCCAAGGGTCCTGGCTGGCTTCCTCTTCTTCAGCTGGACGGCTTGTTGGTCCCTGCCCCTTCCCAGTGATGGAGATTCTGAAGACTTGTCTGAGGAAGACTTCCAGTTTGCAGAGGTAAAGTATTTTAACAATTCCAGTGATGTGATATGTCTCATAAATGCCCTTCTCTTTAAAAGAGGGTCATTTTGCTTTCCTTTTTTTAGAGCTACCTGAAATCATACTACTATCCTCAGAATCCTGCTGGAATCCTGAAGAAAACTGCAGCAAGCTCTGTGATTGACAGGCTTAGAGAAATGCAGTCATTTTTTGGCTTAGAGGTGACTGGCAGACTTGATGATAACACCTTAGACATCATGAAAAAACCAAGATGTGGGGTCCCTGATGTGGGTGAATACAATGTTTTTCCTCGAACTCTCAAGTGGTCCAAAATGAACTTAACCTACAGGTGAATCAGAGACTATTCTTTCTTTAATATTTGTTGCTTTTTGTAGTATCAACTGTCTAATTTTCGGCACAAGCTACAGATTACAGAACATATGTGGTCCCATTGTTTTAAGAAGGCCTTAGATTTTAAACTGGAAATTAAGTAGGTTTAGGAGTGACTTTGCGGAGAAGGCAAGGCACCCCACTCCAGTACTCTTGCCTGAAAAGTCCCATGGATGGAGCAGCCTGGTGGGCTGCAGTCCATGGGGTCACAAAGAGTCAGACACAACTGAGCGACTTCGCTTTGACTTTTCACTTTCATGCATTGGAGAAGGAAATGGCAACCCATTCCAGTGTTCATGCCTGGAGAATCCCAGGGATGGGGGAGCCTGGTGGGCTGCTGTCTATGGATGGGGTCACACAGAGTCAGACATGACTGAAGTGACTTAGCAGCAGGAGTGACTTTGAGCTTCCTTGGTGGCTCAGATGATAAAGGATCCACCTGCAATGCAGAGGACCTGGGTTATATCCCTGGGTTGGGAAGATCCTCTGGAGGAGGACATGGCAACCCACTCTAGTGTTCCTGCTTGGAGAATCCCCATGGAAAGAAGTGCCCGGCAGGCTATGGTCTTGGAGTTGCAAAGAGTCAGACCCAACTTAGCGATTAAGCACAGAGCACACATTGACAGGAGTGACTTTAATACTGTTGATGAGAATATCTTATAATATCTATTATATATTATGTTGTTGCATTAAGCCAGCATTATTTTTATTGCAAAACTAAATATGTTTCTTTCAGATATAAAATCAAAATAAAAGAGTAGTTTCAAGAAAATTTGAAAATGTAACAGTCATATTTATTATAAGAGTGCTAAAAATGGAGTTTCACTCTCTCATGAACTTTACAGAACTATTTCATTTGTTTAGACCATAGTGATACAAAACTTTTAGCATGGCAGCCATGTAAGTTTTAGTAAACATATAAATACTTTAAACTTAAGATGTCAAATATTTGGAGATACTCAAGTATCTAATCAAATTCTTCATGGCATTATATGTCTTTGTATGACATCATAATTAGGAAGTTATTCGAAACAGTGGACCTCTAGTAGAACTTTTAGAGAAGCCATTGCATTTTGAGTTGAAAAGCAGTACAAGAAAATATATTCTAAAAGAGTTTTCACTTTCCAAAAATTTGATTCAAGCTTTTTCTGTTAAATAGAATTGTGAATTACACACCTGATCTGACTCATTCTGAAGTGGAAAAGGCCTTCAGAAAAGCCTTCAAGGTGTGGTCTGATGTGACACCTCTGAATTTTACCAGAATTCACAATGGCACTGCTGATATCATGATCTCTTTTGGAACTAAAGGTAATGATGCAGCATAATTTTTGAACATTTTTATATTCTACTATTGGCTCCATTCTTTTATTCCTTCTTTCAGGTACTCATTAGTTTTTACAGAATTCAACAAAAATTCACCAAGCACCTGGGTTAGGCACTACTGGGTATAATTAAATTCTTTACTCTTTTTTTTTGTGTGTAGAGCATGGGGACTTCTACCCATTTGATGGGCCCTCTGGCCTGTTGGCTCACGCTTTCCCTCCTGGACCAAATTATGGAGGAGATGCTCATTTTGATGATGATGAAACCTGGACAAGTAGTTCCAAAGGTAATATTTCTTATAATGATATAATTCATGATTATCAGATCCCATTAAAAAGAAGTTAAGAAGCATACTGTAAATTATATTTGGTATTTGATTATATTTTTCAAAAAAGTTTAATAAGTATATTAATCTTAGTTTCTACAAATGGAATTTCTACAAGCCAATATGCAACATTAAAAATGAGCAAAATCTACTGAGTCTAGTGGCTTGAGGGATTCTAGCTAACTCTGAAATAGGATCAAAATGCTTTCTGTTCTAAAAACTATTAGTGCTAAATATGTAGATTATAAATAAGTTGGATGCAAGCTGAAATAGTTTTTTTCTTTGTAGAAATATTAACGGCGTAAATCCAGTCATATTTCTATTCTCAGTTATATGATTACTTCTTTAGACTTGTCTGTTCCAACTGATTTTCACACATACCACTCTAGCAAATCAATATAGTTTCTTACTTCAGAAAGTCTGAGACAAACCAGATTAAAATGTATTTACAAAAGCAAAAGGAAACTGTTGAGAGAATTCAGTCAGTAGTTGAATCTTAAAGGCTCAAAAGAATTGAGAAGGCTAGTTTAGGCAGAAAAGCCAAATTATTCCAACTAGGACTTAATTTTGGAGCTATATGGACTCTTAATTGTGATAGTTAGAGGGTAGTCCTCAAAAACATCTAGTCTTTATGATTCATTTAAAAAAAGAAATTATTTTTCTAAAAAGTAAAACTGGGCCTTGAATAATCAATGCCTCAATGCTTATGCTGCCATCTGTCTTTGGAGGGAAAGGTGGGAGTTTGCATATTTAAAGTCGGAATATTTCACAGGTAAGAATGGTTCTAGGAAGAAAGAGCAACACCTAGTACTGTTAAGGCATAATCACAGTAAGCCTCAGTTTTTGGTTCCTGCATAAATTCTGGGTTTGATGAATGATCATGCTGCAGTCTGCACAGTTCACCAAGTTGATTACATATTTTCTTCATGTATAGGCTATGATAGCAAAGGGTATTTAAGGTCAAACTGAAACCACCGGCTCCAGCTTTCATGTGTTTTTTCTTTCAATATTTTATTTTTTTTCCAATTTTAAATACCAGAAACATCAAAAATTTGTGGGAAGAATGATTAAAGGAAATAATGTAAACACAGAGACACAGTGGTCATCGACAGTAGAGGAAGGTTGGCCAATTGTGTCTACAGTTTCTGCTTCTTTAAATTCTAGAGTATAGAGATACGCTGGAAAGGAGCATTTGGTAGGAATTTGTTCTCAAGTAGATTCCTGGAGACCGTATTTAATGTATTCTCTATGCTTGGTCATCATACCTTTGATTGCTGGCTCCTATTTAGATGATTTTCTAGGCACCACCCTAGATATGTATCACCCTAAGTTTTCCCCCTCATGAGTTTCCATTTAAGATCATCATTCTCTACTTTCCTCACTGATATGAGAAAGCAAAGAGCAAATCAGGATTACTAGTATCTTCACAATAAAACCTTATTGATTGCTAATCAATTTGTTGATAATCTGTGTAGGCAGCTATAATCAAAAGATTACCAAATTATTTATAATGATTAAATGAATGTTTTAAATCTTCCTTTAAGCAACTGAATATGAACTTTAAAAACTGCGTCAAACAGACAAGGAGAAATGACAACATAATAAATAGACAAAGAAAAGAGTATTTATTCTGTGAATTGGTCACTGGAGGACTTTGTTTTCTCAGTTCCTTTCTTTTCTTACAGGCTACAACTTGTTTCTTGTTGCTGCCCATGAGTTTGGCCATTCCTTAGGTCTGGACCACTCCAAGGACCCAGGAGCACTCATGTTTCCCATCTACACCTACACTGGCAAAAGCCACTTTATGCTTCCTGATGATGATGTCCAAGGGATTCAGTCTCTCTATGGTAAGTACTGATATATCAGCTTGACAGCAGCAGATATATTTATTTTCTAAATTATTAATGAATTTACCATTACCAATCTTACTGTCCTGGTTTTGCTAGTAACACCTGGAGAAACATGCTCATTTTTTCGTTAAATATCAATCTACCTACTCAGGTAGAAAATATTCCATTCCTCAAAGTTTTTGTAGAATGTGACTCCTTGTATTTGTATTTTATACATTGCAAGGTACATTTGACATCCCGATGATACCTCTGACATAAGAAATGGCAATATTTTATTCTTCATTTGATGAATGAAGAAACTAAGGCTGTAGATTTTAAATGGTACATCTATAGTAACACAGCTGGGTGAAACACAGCTAGTTAGGAACACAGCTTTTGGGGGAGCTTTCACAGGGAGAAAGTGAGATCTCAACCAGCTTTTATACATTGTGGGTATTCTTTCAACTACTCCTGTTTACCAGAGTAGAAACCATTCAAGTAGCCCATGGTAGTTTTTAACCAATATCTACAGTGAACATTTGTAAGAACTTCTTCATTTTCCATCCAAATTTTCAATAATATTTACAAAATAATTAAACCTCAACCCAAAAAAGCAAAAATACCTACCATAAATAGAAGTACAGCCATAGTACACAGTCATCAGTGTAAACACTTCTAGAACACAGAGCTCAGACAATGGTCAGGCCAGCCCCAAGCTATTTTCTCTTCTGGATTTAAATCTACCACAATAGCTCATGAAGGCAGAGGCAAGAATTTTGCAGTTTTTACTATTGCTACTATATCTTGGCTGAGGGACTTCATGACAGAACTAATAGGACATAGGTAGTGAAGAAGAAGTTTAGAATTATTTTATGTCCTGCAGCTCTTTTGCACTCATGTGTGAGCTGGTTAGAAAGTTACCAATATGCTACAAGTCATATCAGAGTGGCTGAAGGCCTGGCTTTTCACTGAGATGCAGACGCACAGTGATAAACTCTAAAGCAAGGTGAGGTGATGCTGGCAGCTGGTCAAGTAGGCTTGAGAAAGAGCCCCAAAGAGGGCTCCCATGGAGATGACATGCCTCCAGAAATGGCTGTGAGAGCAACGTGTTTCTCGGGAGAAGTCTGTGAATAGGTTGTGCAAAGCATGGGGAAAGTTTCCCCAAAGTCTCTTGCTCCCCCAGCCCGTTTCTATCACCAGCCTCAAATAAGCTAGATTTGGAGCTGAGATGATTCTCAAGGGTTTTTAAAGTTGGAAACAGAAGAGGAAGTCCCACAGGCAAGACCACGGTAGCCCTGGAGGAAGGAGGTGGGATTACAGGTTCTTTGGTGCATTAGGTAGGAGGTGGCAGGACCCACTGCCCTCCCTGGATGAAGCCCTTCCTGCTCTCCACTGGTAGGAGCAGGTCATCCTCAGTCACTTCCTTAACTCATTTCATGACTGCAGGTCCAGGAGATGAAGACCCCAACTCTAAACATCCAAAAACGCCAGACAAATGTGACCCTTCCTTATTCCTTGATGCCATTACCAGTCTCCGTGGAGAAACACTGATCTTTAAAGACAGGTACTCCTGGTATTACTTTATGAAACTTGCATGTGACGAACATTTCTGAAGTCATGTCTGAGATTACCAAAACATCTAGTCAGAATTCCAAAGGAGGTGAAGTTAGTAAAAATAACAGACCTTTGGACAATTTATTTATGTATATCAGATGAAATAAAATAATTGATGGATAAACATTTTACCTTTCAATGGATAATCTTGGCATTGTAAAACTTTCTTTACATCTTCTTATAAAAATAACCAAATACATATAGGAATACAATTTATTTAACAAAACACAATAATTGAAATCAATTACTATATTAGTGAATTGTTACTCATAATTTCACATGAATTCTTTTAGGTATGGGAAAACTTCGGTTCTGGTAACATATGAGCATGTTACAGCCTAAATCTATAGGTGATGAAAAACAAAATACCAATTTTTAATTTTGACACTGTTTTAATATCCTTATTTGTTCACCTACTCATTAATCCATTGTTTAATTATCTGGTAATTATCTGTATTATTCTCTCCTCTGTGATCTAGTAGCATTCCTTCCTCTTCTACTATAGCTCCAGTTTCATTTTGCTCCAGTATTTTCTCTTGTCTCGGATTCCCAGGCCATGAGATATTGGGAGCATAGTTTGTGTCAGTCATGTTTTCTTTCCAGAGCCCAACACAGGGCCTGGCATATTTGCTTGCCACTTGCAAAATATGCAAAACTGACAAAGAATGATCCCAGCATGCAAAGGACCTGGAGTCCTCACAAAGGCTCTGTGAGACTTGTAGGCTTCAGTATTTAGGCAGAGTTAGGACAGAAAGAGCTTGTGAACTGGCACTTTAAGGGAAGGGGAAATCTTGCCCCTTCACAGGTGGTAGGGGATGGTTGTGCCTGGCTTATCTGTACTGATGTGGAGAGTAGTGGCTAGCAGGATGGAGACACTGCGCTCAAAGAAATGATGAAAACTCTGGGTTTTACTTTTGTGTCAGATTCTTCTGGCGGCTGCATCCTCAGCAGGTTGAAGCAGAGCTGTTTTTAACAAAGTCGTTTTGGCCAGAGCTTCCCAACCGTATTGATGCCGCCTATGAGCACCCTTCTCACGATCTTATCTTCATCTTTAGAGGTAAGATTTCCACCAGCGAAACTTCGCATATGCCTGGAGCAGGCAGCGATGAACTTTAGCTACCAGAGATTTAATAAAATTTGTCAAAAATATGTCTAAATTAAGAATCAAGTATAACAAAATGAAAGCCAGAAATCACCTGAAAGCTTTCTGGAACCAAGTGTCCAACTGAAACCAAATGGCCTCAATTTGACAACTAAAAAGTCTGCATTATTCCTCATATCCTCTCTTTGTTTCTGTTATTTCCTCTTAAAAATTATTTGCTGAGAAAATGTTACAACAATGTACATTTTTAACAATTCAAAAAAAATTATCCATAATTCCTCCTTCTGAAAGGTCAATTTATTTTCCTCACTTTATTATCTAGTCCCTAATCATCTGTAAAACATATATTAAACATTTCCATTCATAGTATGTATGCATATTAATATTTTACTTGTTCCCTTGACACAGGTTCCCAAATTGTTATTCCAGCTGCATGATCATAATTTGTATTAACTACATAGATCCTACTAATGCTGTTTCTATTGTGTGACTATTATAATTTAGTGCTATAATGAAGCAGACAACTTTTGTACCAGTATAAATCTTGAGTTTTCAATCTAATTTCCTCTTCCTACTGTGCTGCTTATTTCTGTAGAAATCTTAATGTATTTTTAACCCAGCTCCAATCTTAATATTCAGAGTCAATAGTCAAATTAATTATAATATTCCATTGGCTATGCTTACATTTAGGAAATTGGGATCTTAATTTTTGAAGAACTCTCATACTTTTGTGTTCCTTAAACATGGTGACCACAAACATTGACTAATTTATTTATAAATGTGTAAAATGATTTTCTCTTTGCTAAAGTAAAGGTCTACATATGTGAGTTTATTTTAATAGATTCCCTTGAATAATAAAAAGATTCTTTCACTTATTCTAGGCAGAAAATTTTGGGCACTTAGTGGTTATGATATTCTGGAAGATTATCCCAAAAAAATATCTGAATTGGGATTTCCAAAAGACGTTAAAAAGATCAGCGCAGCCCTTCACTTTGAGGATTCAGGGAAGACGCTCTTCTTCTCAGAAAACCAAGTCTGGAGGTACGGCAGCCATGTTTACTCCCCCATCGTCTGTCGGAGGGCGAAGTGAGCCGCGAGCGTCTCCTGTTGTTTAAAATTATCTCATGCATTACTTTAAATGTTAAGCCAGTCATTCATTCATGTTCTGTGACAGCTCCTGCAAGGAGCCCCTAAGACAGACATTCAAAAGTCTCAAGCCTTCTTGAAAAATGCACGTATAATTCTCACAGCCTCTGGGCCACACTTTTCTTTCTTAGTCATTTGTATGTAAGCCATGGCAAAGCTATCTCTCTTATTTTGACATGCTCGTTTCATCTTTCTCCTGGATTCTCTTTCTTGTCATCCTTTCCTAATTTCCATGCAAGTCAATCTTCTGGGGCCAGAGGGAACATAAGAATATCTACAGGGAAAGACTGAGTGAGAGAGGGCCACAATGTCTAGTCTGTTGGTCCAGTGCAGAAGTTGGCCAGGAAGCTGCCAGGTTTATACTTTGTAAAGCCAGACCCTTGTGAAAACCAAGTAGGACTGGACTATCTGAAACATGTGTAGAGCTTAAGGCGGCATTGACATTGGAAATGTTTGTGAAGACAAGTCAATTCAGGGATGATTATCTCATAAGTGTCCAAAACTTGGAATTTTTTAAATAGTAGCTTTACTTCCTCCATACACACACACGTACACTCATGCATGCATGTGTACACACACACATTCCTGTATATATCATCTTTACCTTTTGACTTCTTATTCCTGATAATGATACTCACAACTTTAAATACAATTAAATTAAATACAATACTATTAAATATTACTATCTAGGTTCTACCTGGTCTAGTGTTATTGTCCCTTTATCCTATATGAGGTCTGTGGTTTGGTTTGGTCAAGATGGACTGCTTACCAAAAAGCTTTGTGCTTTTATCTCCGCATAACCTTCCCTTATACAATTTCTTTGCCAGAGGTCTTTCCCTACATTTATCCTCCTGACATTCTTTCCATTGTTTAAAGTTAAATTGAAATACCATTTTATGCACAGTCTTTCTTGATCACCCCATTCAAAGGCTATCTCCCTTCTCAAGTAATTCCCTTGACATCGCATGTGTATTCTCTCATGTTTAGCCCCTATTGATTAAGGGGTACAATGTCATCTGTGTATGTCTTAGCCTTCCTGATGGTCCAGTGATTCTTAGCTTTTACTTATTGGGATGTACCTCAAGAATATAAAAAACTCTCCTCAGTAACAGTAGGAAGAGTGCATCATGGGAGGTTTTTCTCCTAGGCTGATTTCAGAATGTGTTTGGTTGGCTAGAGTGTGAGGATGTACTGGGGAAGAGGAGTGTGGAATATTTAGTTACAGGAGGAGAAATCTATGCTTCCCACCCTCTCTTTATTACTACCACTTGCCTCTGTAACTTCCTTGTGCAGAAACTGAGCCTTCAATAGTTTAGTATCCATGACTGCCCTTAGCAAGTTGTCTTACACATAGTAGGAGATCAACAGACAATTGTTCAATCCAGAAATATATTTATTTGACTCTAAAAATGCTTTCCTAATAACCTACTTTTATAACATATACAAATTTTGAAATGGAAATGAGTTTATAAACATCCTTATAAAAACAAGGCCTTTAGGCAAGTCAAAATAGTCACCAGGTATCTACTATATACTCAGTATTATAATTCTTAATTTAAAAAAACTACCAGATGTTTTGAATGGACTTAAAAATTGTAAACTGTCAATTTTGAAAGTTGTCATTATATCCATTGTATTATTTCTAAAGTAATTTACCTACAACCCACTTAAGAGCTTCTTTTCCTTATTATATAGCTATGATGACACTAACCATGTGATGGATAAAGACTATCCCAGACTCATTGAAGAGGTCTTCCCAGGAATTGGTGATAAAGTAGATGCTGTCTACCAGAAAAATGGTAACTATGTCACTGATTTTAATGGAGAGCTTCTGTAGGCCCTTGGTTAGAACTTAGATTCACTAATGAAAACCTTGCATAATTAAGGGATTACTTATTGTGACTACTTACACAGTCAGCAAGCAAAAATTAATATGCTTACAATAAATAAGAGCTTAACTTAATGACTACTAGTTCTATGAATAAAAGATGCCAAATCTTAAACACGACTTTAAATTTAAAGATATTGAGGGCTTCCCTGGTGGCTCAGGTGGTAAATGATCTGCCTGCTATGTAGGAGACCTGGGTTCAATCCCTGGGTTGGGAAGATTCACTGGAGGAGGGCACGGCAACCCACTCCAGTATTCTTGCCTGGAGAATCCTCATGGACCAAAGTGACAGGCTGGCTACAGTCAATGGGGTCTCAAAAAGTTGGCCACGACTGAGCACAGCGCACAAGATGCAAAAAGTATTGCCATAATTAAAATCAGGGATGAATGGGGAGTATCTTATATGTGTAGACAAATAACATCATAAATATAAAATGCTTTTTGCTTTAATTATGAAAAAGGACATTATATCTAACTTGCAACAAATAGCCAATATCAATAACTCAAGTATTTGGGGTCATTCCCTGGAGGTTTAAACTGTGCTTTCACAGTTTGGCATGGCCAAAAAAAAAAAAAATCCAAACCTCAAAACTGGAACTCATGCCAATATAGCAATTAATTTGAGGTGACATTTTAGGAGAGCTAGAAATCTTTATACATTTCCCCCTCTTTAAATTATAAGCAATAAATTAAAGCATTAGTTGTGTTTACAATGTAAGCATTGAAATGTTTTAAAAAGTGAGTCTAACAGATTGAGATTTTAATTTTAGCCAAGTAAAACTTTATTTTCAAACTCTGAAATCTTTTTGGTCTTTTTCTTATAGGTTATATCTATTTTTTCAATGGACCCATACAGTTTGAATACAGCATCTGGAGTAACCGTATTGTTCGAGTCATGCCTACAAATTCCTTACTGTGGTGTTAAAAGTGTTTTTAAAATATTGTTATTTAAATCCTGGAAAGCATTTGAGATAACACTTCCAGACATTTGGGGGGTGAGTTATGGGAGAAGGAGAGATATCGGGGAAAGCTTAGTTCTGTGAACGAGCTTCAGTAAGTTATCTTTGACTATTTAGTATCTATACAACTATGCGTGGCTGGAACCACATTGTATTTTAAAGTCATGAAATTCGTTATCTCAATGAATCACCTAATTCTTGTGTGCTATGTAGAAGCAGTAGTTGACAACATTCCCATCAAAAATGAGATATATGGTATGTCAAAGAGAGTTACTTAACATATTATTTATAAGAAAACTTTGCAAAGACATAAAAGCAAATACATTTATCCAATTAATGATTTATCTTTACTAAATGTTATAAAATAGTATGAAAATGAAATTTGGGGGTAGCATATGACATCCACACACAAAAATAAACCAAAGGGAAATGTCCACAATAAATACATTTTAGACAGCTTTCCAAAGAAATATTTGTATTTTGCACTAAAAATATTTGGAGCTACATGCTCCTCTTCATACAGACACTAAGGAAACATCACAGTCACTCATGATAGGAGACAGAGGCTAGTGGTGAGGACGGAAGACGTGGCCTTTGGATTCTGCTTAATTTTCACTTTTGAAAGTGACTCAAAGACTGCTCTCAAAAAAGATAGTTATTCCTTTTCATATTTATAGAAGACAAAGTGTTAAAATATTTCAGGTCTTTCAAAAACATCAAAATAAAATTGTTAACAAAATGATTTAAGGCCATAGCATCACTTTTTAATAAATTATTTGATTATTTAAAACTAAAAGTAGTGTTTTACTTTTATTCTATCCAAAATTATTTTAATTGTCCAGTTTTCCTTGGATATATAAGCTGTTTTTGAAAGAAATAGTCTAAAATACATCTTACAAATTGGAAACGTGTATGTTAAAAAAACAAAGATATCTAAAATAAAACATGGTCCTCTTGAAGAATAAAATTATTCCTTTTTTCTCCTTTTTTTCCCCTTTAATCCTTCATAACTTTTGACAGTGCCTTTCACTTGGTACTTGTTGAATATATAAATGGCCTTGAAGGGAAGAACCATTTGTTGAGAGATCATATTCATAAAAACCCAGGCAAAGAAANTTTATTCTTTTTAAGGGCTGAGTAATACTCCATTGTGTATATGTACCACAGCTTTCTTATCCATTCATCTGCTGATGGACATCTAGGTTGTTTCCATGTCCTGGCGATTATAAACAATGCTGCGATGAACATTGGGGTACATGTGTCTCTTTCAATTCTGGTTTCCTTGGTGTGTACGCTCAGCAGTGGGATTGCTGGGTCATAAGGCAGTTCTATTTGCAATATTTCCATAGTGGTTTTTAAAAGGCAGCAGCTTACAAGGTTCTGTGCTGGTGTAACAAATTTCCCTTGAAGTGATCCTGGGAGAACTTTCATGTTATTAATAAATTAAAAATAGTGTCTTCGATCTCTGTATCCTCATCTCAGAATAAACATGGCAGAACATATAAAGCAGATCTCACAGAAAGATAGTCGCCATACTTCTCCACCAAATTTAGTCCCAGTTATAGAAAACATCTCGATATTTAAGGGTTGATCCTGAGGCTGTGAGATTCACAATAGTTCCAGTAGGTGGCATCAGCCACACTCTTGAAAATGTTGAATCAGATGATTTAATTAAGGAGCAAAACCAACGCTTCGTTCTCTAATGCAGGGACAAGGATTCCGGCCAGATCGCTGATGGCTTAATTGCTGACTTTATGCCACTGACTTTCAAATAGGGTTTAACAAGCTTTCTTATTTCATTCCAGTAAGGAATTGAAGAATAGCTTGCGCTAGTTTTCTTAGTCACAGAAGTCTCCCTGCCATTCATGTCCTCAACTGTGAAAACTTTATTCAAGGAGGGGAGAGGCCGGATGGGGTGTCAGGCCAAGCCACCACGGCCGGGCCTCGAGCATCACCACAGGCCTCTGGGTGACAGACTCCAGCGGAAGCTGCCAAATGCACCTGCTCACACAGAGAACGGAAGACAAGAAACCGGAGCAGCTGGCAGCGAGGGGGAAGAAAGCCCCGAGTCACCAGACCTCTCACTGCGGACCACATCAAGATCAGAGAAGGAGACCGCTTAAGGTTTCCAAGGTGTCTCACGCGGGTCAGCTTTTCTAACTTTTTTGGATTTTATACCTACCTGATGGTCTAGAGTTCATNAGCGAGGGGGAAGAAAGCCCCGAGTCACCAGACCTCTCGCTGCGGATGACATCAAGATCAGAGAAGGAGACCGCTTAAGGTTTCCAAGGTGTCTCACGCGGGTCAGCTTTTCTAACTTTTTTGGATTTTATACCTACCTGATGGTCTAGAGTTCATGAAATGCTCACTTAGGGTTTCTTGGCTGTGTTCTCCCTCGCTGCTCACCAGGCACTTAAATGGGACCACAGCTATTCCGTTAACGACCTCTGGAGAAGCAGAGAGGTGCTACACTCACACCAACAGCACGACCCTTCTTGCAAGAATTCATCATGGTATCTTGTTTGCCTTAAATGATCACAACTATGCCCTAAATTTAGATGATGTGAGAAAGAAAATTTCTCTCCCATACATTTAAAGTTTGTTCTTACCCACTCCAGAAATAATCATTCAATAATTTCCCTACACATCAACTGAGCGAGAAATGAGCATAAGTACTTGACATCTAGCAAGTCTGTGAGCCTCTCAAATCTTGGTTAAAAAGGAATCGGACTCATGTTAATGAAAATCCACCCGTTATACTTTATAGTTGCTTACAAGTGAAGGCATTGCTACTTCATCTTCATGGCTTCATGTTGGATTAAAGGACGTCACCCAAGCATCCTTAGCTGTGGCCCCACTTGCTGTGACAAAAAGACTTAAAAGAAGTATCTAAAAGTGTGTTTTGGGTTATTTCTTTGTTAAGGTTTACACAGACCGGTAGCCTTCCTTTTCTTGACAACCTTCCCTTTCCTTTAGCAGATTAGGTATTGAGAGCAGCAGAGTGCAAGCTCACAGAGCCTCCCAGTCCACCTGGGGAGGACGCTGCTGCCTGTGGTGAAGGAGCGGCCTTTCTGGCTGTGTCCTCTAGCCAGACAGTGCCTTGGCTTAGGGAGTGCCAGTGGCTCGTGACTTTGCTTCCAAAGCAACACAAGGGAAAAGGAACTCTGTGAGTTCCAAGTAACTCAGAGCATGTGGGCACAGTGTGTATGCTTATGCTGGCTCTGTCTCTGGCAGATTCTGGTCTGGATCCTTCTGAGTTAAGCAGAAGGCTAAGAAACAGCAGCTGTGCCTCCAGCCAGGCCCACTTTTCTGAATCCACTTATTAGAATTTATCCCATGATAAATAATATACTTCTTAATGTTACGGAACCCAGGTCCAGCTGCTCACCACTCAAAAGCCAGTAAAAAGGTCAGATTGGTGGAAATGAAAGTTTGCTTTATTTTGGATGCCAGCAACTGGAGGGGAGGGGGTCAGGAGGTAGGGTACACTCCTGTCCAAAGGCCAACTCCTCCTCCCTTCAATCAGGGGACAAGAGCTATTAAAGCTCTATTAAAGACAGAAGGCGGGGGCGCGGAGAGGGGGAACTACATGCAGAAACAGCACAGTCAGCTCTGACTGTCATCTTGAAATTGGCCATTGGTGGCCTGACCAGTGTGGTTGTTCGAGGCACAGTTAATCTTCAGTCCCAGGGTTGGTTGTTTCCATTTGCTTGAGGCCAATTCTTGGAATTGTGGCAGCTTTTGTTTTCACTTCTATGATTAAACTTATTCTTTGGCTAAAGTTTTTTCACAGACCTACGACAGGGTGAGAACAGGACCAGGGGTCCTGCTCCGTTTCACTAAGTAGTTGTATTCCCAGTTTCATTGTTGCTGTTGTTGCTTAGTTGTAAGTCTTGCCTGACTCTTTGCAATCCCATAGACTATAGCCACCAGGCTCCTCTGTCCATGGAATTTTCTAGGCAAGAATACTGGAGTAGGTTGCCATTTCCTTCTCCCGAGCATCTTCCCAATCCAGGACTGGAACCCATGAATCTTGCATTGGCAGGTGGATTCTTTACCACTGAGCCACCAGGGAAGACCCTTCCAATTTCACAGGGAATGAATAAACTGATTTATGGTTTGAATAACAGAGATAAACACCAACGGAACAGGGTAATGAGAGAGTGAAACAATGGCAGTATTTTATGGCAGTGGTGATGGAAGCAGAGTACTTGGGCAACAGATCTATCCAGGGATTACGTGGAATCAACTGGATTATGACTGAAGAACTAATATGCTTCTTCTTAATACTTACATTTAAGTTCAAAACATTCCCTAAAATATTTCAACGTGGTAAATCATGGGCTGGGGAGGTGTGGCAACATTGTATATCCTGTGTTTACTTAAGATGAAAATAACTAGAGGAATCAGATCATCTGATTCACCTTTTTATTTTTGCAAATGAGAACCGAGGCCAAGAGAAAGGAAATGACCCTTCTAAGACCATACAGTAATGTTGGAGCCCTGGCCATAAAAATCATCCCACTTTCCTCCTTATAGCTCCTTAATTTCTCTCCGCCTTCCACAGTCCACTGTGTGTTTAGATATTTAGTATTTATCAGGGGTCATGAAATATATTTCACTCTACCATGAGGGTAGCACCGATCTCCTGGTGCAAGGGGAGCTGAGTCCACGCACCTGTGTCATCTCAGATAGCAGGCAGGCTCCACCGGTTCTCAACCTTTGGTGGTCGTCCTCTCCCCACAGCTCAGGTCTCCTGACCCTAACTGACCTTAGGGCTCTGGCTCAATTGTCTGAGACTCTAAAAAATTTTCTTTGCCAGGACAGCTTTGGTTTTGCATCCAGTTCTGACAACTCAGTTTCTGTGATTGTCTCAAGATTGAGTCCCTCCCATTGTTACAGACTGTCCCCTCCTTGGGTCCCTGTGCCAGAATCCCTGCTTCTTAATACCCCGTGTCCAGTGGATACTGCTTTCCTTTTTCCAGACCTTGCTGGTTCAAGTTCCGGTCCTTACCTCAGCCCAGGGGCTGGACCCCACTACTTACTGATGAAGGGCTGCCTTCTTCCTTCAGTGAAGACATACATATTGGGAAAAATGCATACAACGATCTCAATTTTGTTTGATTCATCCTGAATGCTTTATATTTTTCTTCCCCCTATCACTCTCAGCCATCCAGTGGGCTTCTTCAGGGAAAAAAAACATAGATTCAGCTACAAAGATATGCACCTTCACAGCACCTGAGTGCCCACTCCATCAGCCCTCTGGACATCTCAGCACAAAAGCCAACCACAGCTGTCTGTTGGACAGAAAGACATTTTCCTCTACCCTTCTAGGTTCTTCTGGCTGGTGTAAGAATTAAGTTGATGTGAGACAGATTAAAAGAAAGCAAAACAAAAGTTTAATAACATATACACATGACAGAGACAAGGGAGAACTGAGCAACTCATCTGGAATGAAGGAGACCCTGGTTCAGTCCCTGGGCTGGGAAGGTACCCTGGAAAAGAGACAAGCTACCCACTCCAGTATTCTTGGGCTTCCCTGGTGGCTCATAGGAGAAAGAATCTGATTGCAATGCAAAAAACCTCGGTTCAGTCCCTGGGCTGGGAGGATCCCTTGCTGCCCAGTCCAGTACTCTTGCCTGGAGAATCCCATGGACAGAGGAGCCTGGCAGGCTACAGTCCATGGGGTTGCAGAGTTGGACACAACTGAGTGACTTTCACTCACTTCACGTAGCTGCTTTACAATGCTATATTTCCTGCTGTATTAGTTTCCGCTGTACAGAAAAGTGAAACAGCTATCTGTTTATGTATATCCCCTCTTTTCTGGATTTCCTTCCCGTTTAGGTCACCACAGACACTGACAATGGTTGCCTGTGTGACAATAGTTCTCTATTTTATACATAGTATCAATAGTGTTTATATATCAATCCCAATTTCCCAGTTCACCCCCGCCCCCGCACTTCTACCTTCCTATCTATCTGTTTGCTCTCTACATCTGTGTCTCTACTTACACTTTGCAAATAAGATCACTGATACCATTTTTCTAAATTTCACATATATGTGTTAACATATAATATTTTTCTCTTTGTGATATTGCGTTCTATATGAAGCATCTAGGTCCATCCACATCTATGCAAATAGCACAGTTTCATTCCTTCTTATGACTAATTCATTCCTCTGCTGATGGACATTTAGGCTGCTTCCACGTCCTGGCTGTAAACAGTGCTGCAATGAACATGGGAGGGCATGTATCTTATAGAATTATGGTTTTCTCTTGGTATATGCCTAGTAGTTGGATTTCTGGTTCACATGGTAGTTCTATTTTAGCTTTTTAGGAACCTCTTTACCTTTCTCCATAGTAATTTTATCAATTTACATGTCAATGGAATACATTTTAATAAGATTTATGGGAGGAAATACATTTTCTTTACTAGATATATTAAAATGTATCCATATTTCCTTAGTATGCACAAAGCCCGGAGGGAAGACTCAGAGGCTTCTAAGTTGCACAAAAGATTAGCCAGTCATCAAGGACTTCTCCCATGGAAAGGGAGGTCTGGGAGGGATGGCAGAGACACTGCACTCTGGGGTGCCACCCAGCTGAGCCTGAAATCCTGCTGGACCCTTAGGGTGGGCTTGAGCAGAAACTATTGACATCCAGCCCTTTCCTAAACCTATTTCTTCCCATATTTATACAACTTAACCATCACATGCCCGATCAGCCAAAGCTCAAGGCAGCTAATTTTTCCAACCATGTGCCTGACTTGATTTCTGCATCAGTATTTGAGTCAAGTCTGAGCATTCACACTGTAGCTGAACAAGCCAAATCCTCTGGCTTTCACCCATTGTTTTAAAGCCACATGGAGTAGATGTAGTCATCTCATAGACAGCACATGGACATGGCCACACCCTTAGGTTACAGAATTGCAGGTGAGTTTCATACTCCCTGGAGGATATGCTGACCTATTTCTGCCCCCTCCAACCCCAGCTGACAGGTGAGGATATCAATTCCCAATCCCTCCTTCTTGGAAAAAGAAAGAAGATGGATTGAGGTGTTGCTTTTGGTGATATAATCATTGATGATTCTTTACTTAGTGAAGACGAATTAAGACTTTTGACTTGGGGAGCAAAACGTGGCCTGTAAAAACATGGTTTCATACCAGCTGAATGCTGTTACTGAACATGAAATCATGATAATCAGAGTTGAGTCAAGCTTGACAAAGCCTCTTGGATTATGCCCTCCAGTAGAATTCTCATAGCTGAAGCTCTCAAAGATTGGCAAGCTCACCATTGATAAGATTGTCTTCTCAACTTCTGAGATTAAGATTTAACTCTTAGGGTGCATGCGTGCATGCTCAGTCATGTCTGACTCTTTGCAACCCCAGGGACTGTAGCCTGTCAGGTTCCTCCGTCCATGGGGTTTTCCAGGCAAGAATACTGGAGTGGGTTACCATTTCCTTCTCCATTTATTTCATTACTTCCTCTTTAATTAAACAAAGTAATTTTACATATTTTGCAGACTAATTTTGCTTACTGAGGTTGTGGGTATATTTCTCAGGAAGGAAATTAAGTTAGATTTAGGGGTAGAACTGTGCCAAGTTACTTAGGCAAGAAGTTTCACTAATAAGCACCAGGACATGAAACTGAGCCCACGTAAAACCAAGTTTTCTTGCAAGTTTATGATTAATCTCTTTATCTAAAATTTAAGTATTCCCTTTCTTGTCTGACCCCTGTTACTCTCAGGATTGAGGAGTATCAAAGGAAAATGGGAACTGAAATCAAGAGGCACCCTGCAGG
Source organism: Raphicerus campestris (assembly GCA_006410735.1). Lineage (NCBI taxonomy): Eukaryota > Metazoa > Chordata > Mammalia > Artiodactyla > Bovidae > Raphicerus > Raphicerus campestris. The sequence goes on along the minus strand of SJYW01002888.1, from coordinate 216,864 downwards.
GCCTTCTTGGGTACAAAAACCCCTCCATGTTCTGCATTTCTTGTTTGTATTAAAAGATTTTGCTCTCCTAGGCCTTCCCTGAGTTACAGAGAAGAGACTCAAGCAGTTAATAATTAGAAAAGAAGAGTCACAGGACTCCTGGATGCCCGGGAAGGGATACAGGTAACAATTTGATGCATGTCTTCGAATTGTTCTGCAGAAACTAGCTCCCACCCAGTGGAACGTGGAGACTACATGCTGGACACAAGACCCCAGATGGAGCTAGAAGACTGATGATTGAGATTCCCAAAATATCACCCTGCTACTTCACCACTAACCAATCAGTAGAAGTGCCACAGGCTGATCAGGCATCCTACGACCCTCTCCTCTAACATTCTCTGAAAACCCTTGCTAAGAGCCATCTAAGGGTATGAGGTCTTGAGCATGAGCTTCCCATTCTCCTTGCCTGGCACCCTGCAAATGAACCCTTGCTTTGCTGCAACTACCTGCTGTAGAGGGTCAGAATTTGACTCTCTACACTGTGGACACAGGCCCCTTGCTTGGCAACAGTCACATTTAGTCAATCATGTGAATTGATTCATAGGTTACAATTATA
>SJYW01002888.1:180978-211427 GCA_006410735.1 Raphicerus campestris | reverse complement strand
ATTGGTGTTTTTCTTTCTGGCTTACTTCACTCTGTATAATCGGCTCCAGTTTCACCCATCTCATTAGAACTGAGTCAACTTTATTCTTTTTAAGGGCTGAGTAATACTCCATTGTGTATATGTACCACAGCTTTCTTATCCATTCATCTGCTGATGGACATCTAGGTTGTTTCCATGTCCTGGCGATTATAAACAATGCTGCGATGAACATTGGGGTACATGTGTCTCTTTCAATTCTGGTTTCCTTGGTGTGTATGCTCAGCAGTGGGATTGTTGGGTCATAAGGCAGTTCTATTTGCAATATTTCCATAGTGGTTTTTAAAAGGCAGCAGCTTACAAGGTTCTGTGCTGGTGTAACAAATTTCCCTTGAAGTGATCCTGGGAGAACTTTCATGTTATTAATAAATTAAAAATAGTGTCTTCGATCTCTGTATCCTCATCTCAGAATAAACATGGCAGAACATATAAAGCAGATCTCACAGAAAGATAGTCGCCATACTTCTCCACCAAATTTAGTCCCAGTTATAGAAAACATCTCGATATTTAAGGGTTGATCCTGAGGCTGTGAGATTCACAATAGTTCCAGTAGGTGGCATCAGCCACACTCTTGAAAATGTTGAATCAGATGATTTAATTAAGGAGCAAAACCAACGCTTCGTTCTCTAATGCAGGGACAAGGATTCCGGCCAGATCGCTGATGGCTTAATTGCTGACTTTATGCCACTGACTTTCAAATAGGGTTTAACAAGCTTTCTTATTTCATTCCAGTAAGGAATTGAAGAATAGCTTGCGTTAGTTTTCTTAGTCACAGAAGTCTCCCTGCCATTCATGTCCTCAACTGTGAAAACTTTATTCAAGGAGGGGAGAGGCTGGATGGGGTGTCAGGCCAAGCCACCACGGCCGGGCCTCGAGCGTCACCACAGGCCTCTGGGTGACAGACTCCAGCGGAAGCTGCCAAATGCACCTGCTCACACAGAGAACGGAAGACAAGAAACCGGAGCAGCTGGCAGCGAGGGGGAAGAAAGCCCCGAGTCACCAGACCTCTCACTGCGGACCACATCAAGATCAGAGAAGGAGACCGCTTAAGGTTTCCAAGGTGTCTCACGCGGGTCAGCTTTTCTAACTTTTTTGGATTTTATACCTACCTGATGGTCTAGAGTTCATGAAATGCTCACTTAGGGTTTCTTGGCTGTGTTCTCCCTCGCTGCTCACCAGGCACTTAAATGGGACCACAGCTATTCCGATAACGACCTCTGGAGAAGCAGAGAGGTGCTACACTCACACCAACAGCACGATCCTTCTTGCAAGAATTCATCATGGTATCTTGTTTGCCTTAAATGATCACAACTATGCCCTAAATTTAGATGATGTGAGAAAGAAAATTTCTCTCCCATACATTTAAAGTTTGTTCTTACCCACTCCAGAAATAATCATTCAATAATTTCCCTACACATCAACTGAGCGAGAAATGAGCATAAGTACTTGACATCTAGCAAGTCTGTGAGCCTCTCAAATCTTGGTTAAAAAGGAATCGGACTCACGTTAATGAAAATCCACCCGTTATACTTTATAGTTGCTTACAAGTGAAGGCATTGCTACTTCATCTTCATGGCTTCATGTTGGATTAAAGGACGTCACCCAAGCATCCTTAGCTGTGGCCCCACTTGCTGTGACAAAAAGACTTAAAAGAAGTATCTAAAAGTGTGTTTTGGGTTATTTCTTTGTTAAGGTTTACACAGACCGGTAGCCTTCCTTTTCTTGACAACCTTCCCTTTCCTTTAGCAGATTAGGTATTGAGAGCAGCAAAGTGCAAGCTCACAGAGCCTCCCAGTCCACCTGGGGAGGACGCTGCTGCCTGTGGTGAAGGAGCGGCCTTTCTGGCTGTGTCCTCTAGCCAGACAGTGCCTTGGCTTAGGGAGTGCCAGTGGCTCGTGACTTTGCTTCCAAAGCAACACAAGGGAAAAGGAACTCTGTGAGTTCCAAGTAACTCAGAGCATGTGGGCACAGTGTGTATGCTTATGCTGGCTCTGTCTCTGGCAGATTCTGGTCTGGATCCTTCTGAGTTAAGCAGAAGGCTAAGAAACAGCAGCTGTGCCTCCAGCCAGGCCCACTTTTCTGAATCCACTTATTAGAATTTATCCCATGATAAATAATATACTTCTTAATGTTACGGAACCCAGGTCCAGCTGCTCACCACTCAAAAGCCAGTAAAAAGGTCAGATTGGTGGAAATGAAAGTTTGCTTTATTTTGGATGCCAGCAACTGGAGGGGAGGAGGTCAGGAGGTAGGGTACACTCCTGTCCAAAGGCCAACTCCTCCTCCCTTCAATCAGGGGACAAGAGCTATTAAAGCTCTATTAAAGACAGAAGGCGGGGGCGCGGAGAGGGGGAACTACATGCAGAAACAGCACAGTCAGCTCTGACTGTCATCTTGAAATTGGCCATTGGTGGCCTGACCGGTGTGGTTGTTCAAGGCACAGTTAATCTTCAGTCCCAGGGTTGGTTGTTTCCATTTGCTTGAGGCCAATTCTTGGAATTGTGGCAGCTTTTGTTTTCACTTCTATGATTAAACTTATTCTTTGGCTAAAGTTTTTTCACAGACCTACGACAGGGTGAGAACAGGACCAGGGGTCCTGCTCCGTTTCACTAAGTAGTTGTATTCCCAGTTTCATTGTTGCTGTTGTTGCTTAGTTGTAAGTCTTGCCTGACTCTTTGCAATCCCATAGACTATAGCCACCAGGCTCCTCTGTCCATGGAATTTTCTAGGCAAGAATACTGGAGTAGGTTGCCATTTCCTTCTCCCGAGCATCTTCCCAATCCAGGACTGGAACCCATGAATCTTGCATTGGCAGGTGGATTCTTTACCACTGAGCCACCAGGGAAGACCCTTCCAATTTCACAGGGAATGAATAAACTGATTTATGGTTTGAATAACAGAGATAAACACCAACGGAACAGGGTAATGAGAGAGTGAAACAATGGCAGTATTTTATGGCAGTGGTGATGGAAGCAGAGTACTTGGGCAACAGATCTATCCAGGGATTACGTGGAATCAACTGGATTATGACTGAAGAACTAATATGCTTCTTCTTAATACTTACATTTAAGTTCAAAACATTCCCTAAAATATTTCAACGTGGTAAATCATGGGCTGGGGAGGTGTGGCAACATTGTATATCCTGTGTTTACTTAAGATGAAAATAACTAGAGGAATTAGATCATCTGATTCACCTTTTTATTTTTGCAAATGAGAACCGAGGCCAAGAGAAAGGAAATGACCCTTCTAAGACCATACAGTAATGTTGGAGCCCTGGCCATAAAAATCATCCCACTTTCCTCCTTATAGCTCCTTAATTTCTCTCCGCCTTCCACAGTCCACTGTGTGTTTAGATATTTAGTATTTATCAGGGGTCATGAAATATATTTCACTCTACCATGAGGGTAGCACCGATCTCCTGGTGCAAGGGGAGCTGAGTCCACGCACCTGTGTCATCTCAGATAGCAGGCAGGCTCCACCGGTTCTCAACCTTTGGTGGTCGTCCTCTCCCCACAGCTCAGGTCTCCTGACCCTAACTGACCTTAGGGCTCTGGCTCAATTGTCTGAGACTCTAAAAAATTTATTTTGCCAGGACAGCTTTGGTTTTGCATCCAGTTCTGACAACTCAGTTTCTGTGATTGTCTCAAGATTGAGTCCCTCCCATTGTTACAGACTGTCCCCTCCTTGGGTCCCTGTGCCAGAATCCCTGCTTCTTAATACCCCGTGTCCAGTGGATACTGCTTTCCTTTTTCCAGACCTTGCTGGTTCAAGTTCCGGTCCTTACCTCAGCCCAGGGGCTGGACCCCACTACTTACTGATGAAGGGCTGCCTTCTTCCTTCAGTGAAGACATACATATTGGGAAAAATGCATACAACGATCTCAATTTTGTTTGATTCATCCTGAATGCTTTATATTTTTCTTCCCCCTATCACTCTCAGCCATCCAGTGGGCTTCTTCAGGGAAAAAAAACATAGATTCAGCTACAAAGATATGTACCTTCACAGCACCTGAGTGCCCACTCCATCAGCCCTCTGGACATCTCAGCACAAAAGCCAACCACAGCTGTCTGTTGGACAGAAAGACATTTTCCTCTACCCTTCTAGGTTCTTCTGGCTGGTGTAAGAATTAAGTTGATGTGAGACAGATTAAAAGAAAGCAAAACAAAAGTTTAATAACATATACACATGACAGAGACAAGGGAGAACTGAGCAACTCATCTGGAATGAAGGAGACTCTGGTTCAGTCCCTGGGCTGGGAAGGTACCCTGGAAAAGAGACAAGCTACCCACTCCAGTATTCTTGGGCTTCCCTGGTGGCTCATAGGAGAAAGAATCTGATTGCAATGCAGAAAACCTCGGTTCAGTCCCTGGGCTGGGAGGATCCCTTGCTGCCCAGTCCAGTACTCTTGCCTGGAGAATCCCATGGACAGAGGAGCCTGGCAGGCTACAGTCCATGGGGTTGCAGAGTTGGACACAACTGAGTGACTTTCACTCACTTCACGTAGCTGCTTTACAATGCTATATTTCCTGCTGTATTAGTTTCCGCTGTACAGAAAAGTGAAACAGCTATCTGTTTATGTATATCCCCTCTTTTCTGGATTTCCTTCCCGTTTAGGTCACCACAGACACTGACAATGGTTGCCTGTGTGACAATAGTTCTCTATTTTATACATAGTATCAATAGTGTTTATATATCAATCCCAATTTCCCAGTTCACCCCCGCCCCCGCACTTCTACCTTCCTATCTATCTGTTTGCTCTCTACATCTGTGTCTCTACTTATGCTTTGCAAATAAGATCACTGATACCATTTTTCTAAATTTCACATATATGTGTTAACATATAATATTTTTCCCTTTGTGATATTGCGTTCTATATGAAGCATCTAGGTCCATCCACATCTATGCAAATAGCACAGTTTCATTCCTTCTCATGACTAATTCATTCCTCTGCTGATGGACATTTAGGCTGCTTCCATGTCCTGGCTGTAAACAGTGCTGCAATGAACATGGGAGGGCATGTATCTTATAGAATTATGGTTTTCTCTTGGTATATGCCTAGTAGTTGGATTTCTGGTTCACATGGTAGTTCTATTTTAGCTTTTTAGGAACCTCTTTACCTTTCTCCATAGTAATTTTATCAATTTACATGTCAATGGAATACATTTTAATAAGATTTATGGGAGGAAATACATTTTCTTTACTAGATATATTAAAATGTATCCATATTTCCTTAGTATGCACAAAGCCCGGAGGGAAGACTCAGAGGCTTCTAAGTTGCACAAAAGATTAGCCAGTCATCAAGGACTTCTCCCNTCTTCTTCCTAATTCATTCCTCTGCTGATGGACATTTAGGCTGCTTCCACGTCCTGGCTGTAAATAGTGCTGCAATGAACATGGGAGGGCATGTATCTTATAGAATTATGGTTTTCTCTTGGTATATGCCTAGTAGTTGGATTTCTGGTTCACATGGTAGTTCTATTTTAGCTTTTTAGGAACCTCTTTACCTTTCTCCATAGTAATTTTATCAATTTACATGTCAATGGAATACATTTTAATAAGATTTATGGGAGGAAATACATTTTCTTTACTAGATATATTAAAATGTATCCATATTTCCTTAGTATGCACAAAGCCCGGAGGGAAGACTCAGAGGCTTCTAAGTTGCACAAAAGATTAGCCAGTCATCAAGGACTTCTCCCATGGAAAGGGAGGTCTGGGAGGGATGGCAGAGACACTGCACTCTGGGGTGCCACCCAGCTGAGCCTGAAATCCTGCTGGACCCTTAGGGTGGGCTTGAGCAGAAACTGTTGACATCCAGCCCTTTCCTAAACCTATTTCTTCCCATATTTATACAACTTAACCATCACATGCCCGATCAGCCAAAGCTCAAGGCAGCTAATTTTTCCAACCATGTGCCTGACTTGATTTCTGCATCAGTATTTGAGTCAAGTCTGAGCATTCACACTGTAGCTGAACAAGCCAAATCCTCTGGCTTTCACCCATTGTTTTAAAGCCACATGGAGTAGATGTAGTCATCTCATAGACAGCACATGGACATGGCCACACCCTTAGGTTACAGAATTGCAGGTGAGTTTCATACTCCCTGGAGGATATGCTGACCTATTTCTGCCCCCTCCAACCCCAGCTGACAGGTGAGGAAATCAATTCCCAATCCCTCCTTCTTGGAAAAAGAAAGAAGATGGATTGAGGTGTTGCTTTTGGTGATATAATCATTGATGATTCTTTACTTAGTGAAGACGAATTAAGACTTTTGACTTGGGGAGCAAAACGTGGCCTGTAAAAACATGGTTTCATACCAGCTGAATGCTGTTACTGAACATGAAATCATGATAATCAGAGTTGAGTCAAGCTTGACAAAGCCTCTTGGATTATGCCCTCCAGTAGAATTCTCATAGCTGAAGCTCTCAAAGATTGGCAAGCTCACCATTGATAAGATTGTCTTCTCAACTTCTGAGATTAAGATTTAACTCTTAGGNTTGTCTCTGTTCTCAGGACTGATTCACCTTGATTCTTCTACATTTTTCAGTGAGATAGATAAGTCATCAAATAGGGCTCATCACTTCTAAATAAAATATCTACTTCTGCTTTATTGACTATGCTAAAGCCTTTGACTGTGTGGATCACAACAAACTGTAGAAAATTCTTCAAGAGATGGGAATGCCAGATCACCTGACCTGCCTCCTGAGAAATCTGTGCGCAAGTCAAGAAGCAACAGTTAGAACCTATAAGCAATAAATGCTGGAGAGGGTGTGGAGAAAAGGGAACCCTCTTACACTGTTGGTGGGACTGCAAACTAGTTCTCCACTATGGAGAACAGTGTGGAGATTCCTTTAAAAACTGGAAATAGAACTGCCATACGACCCAGCAATCCCACTGCTGGGCATACACAGTGAGGAAATCAGAATTGAAAGAGACACGTGTAGCCCAATGTTCATCACAGCACTGTTTATAATAACCAGGACATGGAAGCAACCTAGATGTCCATCAGCAGATGAATGGATAAGAAAGCTGTGGTACAAATACANGAAAGAGACACGTGTAGCCCAATGTTCATCACAGCACTGTTTATAATAACCAGGACATGGAAGCAACCTAGATGTCCATCAGCAGATGAATGGATAAGAAAGCTGTGGTACAAATACACAATGGAGTATTACTCAGCCATTAAAAAGAATACATTTGAATCAGTTCTGATGAGGTGGATGAAACTGTAGCCTATTATACAGAGTGAAGTAAGTCAGAAAGAAAAACACCAATACAGTATACTAACACATATATATGAACTTTAGAAAGATGGTAACGATAACCCTGTATGTGAGACAGCAAAAGAGACACAGATGTATAGAACAGTATTTTAGACTATGTGGGAGAGGGTGAGGGTGGGATGATTTGGGAAAATGGCACTGAAACATGTATAATATCATATGTGAAACAAATTGCCAGTCCAGGCTTGATGCATAATACAGGATGCTTGGGGCTGGTGCACTGGGATGACCCAGAGGGATGGTATGAGGAGGGAGGTGGGAGGGGAGGTCAGGATGGGGAACATGTGTACAACCATGGTGGATTCATGTTGATGTATGGCAAAACCAATACAACATTGTAAAGTAATTAGCCTCCAATTAAAATAAATAAATTTAAATTNAGGATGCTTGGGGCTGGTGCACTGGGATGACCCAGAGGGATGGTATGAGGAGGGAGGTGGGAGGGGAGGTCAGGATGGGGAACATGTGTACACCCATGGTGGATTCATGTTGATGTATGGCAAAACAAATACAACATTGTAAAGTAATTAGCCTCCAATTAAAATAAATAAATTTATATTTAAAAAAAACCAGAACGTGACATGGAACAATTGACTAGTTCCAAATTGGGAAAGGAGTATGTCCAGGCTGTATATTGGCACCCTGCTTGTTTAACTTATATGCAGAGTATATCATGAGAAATGCTGGGCTGGATGAAGCACAAGCTGGAATCAAGATTGCTGGGAGAAATATCAACAGCCTCAGATATGCAGATGAAATCACTCTAATGGCTGAAAGTGAAGAGGAACTAAAGAGCCTCTTGATGAAAGTGAAAAAAGAAAGTGAAAAAACTGGCTTAAATCCCAGCATTCAAAAAACTAAGATCATGGGTCTGGTCCTACCACTTCACGGCCAATAGATGGGGAAAAGTGGAAACAGTAATAGATTTTATTTTCTTGGGCTCCAAAATCACTGCAGTTGGTGACAGCAGCCATGAAATTAAAAGAAGCTTGCTTCTTGGAAGAAAAGCTATGACATACCTAGATAGCATATTAAAAAGCAGAGACATTATTTTGTTGAAGAAGGTCCCTATAGTCAAAGCTATAGGTTTTTTTCTTTTTTCAGTAGTCTTGAATGGATGAGGGGGTTGGGCCATAAAGAAGGCTGAATGCCAAAGAATTGATGTGTCAAATTGTGGTGCTGAGGAAGACTCTTGGGAGTCCTTTGGACAGCAAGGAGATCAAAGCCATCAATCCTAAAGGAAATCCACTCTAAATATTCACTGGAAGGACTGATTGCTAAAGCTCCAATACTTTGGCCACCTGATGTGAAGAGCTGACTCTGATGCTGGGAAAGATTGAAGGCAGGAGGAGAAGGGGGTGACAGAAGATGGGATGGTTGGATGACATCACCGATTCAACAGACATGAGTTTGAGCAAACTCTGAGAGTTAATGAAGGACAGAGAAGCCTGGTGTGCTGCAGTCCATGGAGCTGCAGAGTCAGACATGGCTTAGCAACTAAACAACAACAACTTCTAAGTAAAAAGTAAGTTTCATCCTGCCTACCTCACTGCATTCTCAGTGCCTAAAGAATCTGATATAGAATAGACATTCAATAATATATTTTGAATAAATGAATGAAAGTTCATGGTCAATTTGGAAACAAAAACTACACGTCTGGCACTTCCGTCTCAGTTGGTCCCACCCTCTCCTTCTCCTCCCTTCACTGTCTGCAAAAGTCTGTCTTCTGTGTCTGGGTCTCTGTTGCTGCCCTGTGAGTTCGTTCATCAGTACCCTTTGCTGCTAAGTCACTTCAGTCATGTCCGACTCTGTGCGACCCCATAGATGGCAGCCCACCAGGCTCCCCCATCCCTAGGATTCCCCAGGCAAGAACACTGGAGTGGGCTGCCATTTCCTTCTCCAATGCATGAAAGTGAAAAGTGAAAGTGAAGTCGCTCAGTCGTGTCTGACTCTTTGCGACCCAATGGACCGCAGCCCACCAGGCTCCTCCATCCATGGGATTTTCCAGGCAAGAGTACTGGAGTGGGGTGCCATCACCTTCTCCGGTAATAGCATATCCATGCTTAAAGTCCCATAAGCACAAACTCACAGAAGCTTAGAGCCCTGGGTCAAGGAACATCCTTGAAGATCATCTAACTTGGAGTTCCATGAACNGATGCCAGTGCCTTCTCTGCAGTACCCTTTACCATGGATAAAATAGATAATGGGAATTTGCTGTATGAACAGGGGGCTCAGTCCATTGCTGTGTGACAACCTAGAGAGGTGTAATGGGGTGGGAGGCAGGAGGAAAGCTCAGGAGGGAGGGGACATGTGTATACCTATGGCTGATTCATGTCGTCACATGGCAGAAACCAACACAACGTTGAAAAGCAATTATCCTCCAACTAAGAATACAATTTTTTTTTAAGTTAAAAAAGCAAAAGAGAATAATGGTCAAATTTTCTTCTGATTGTTATTCTCCATTGATTAAAAACAACAACAACAACTAGGCTTTATAGTTAGATCCTGTTTCTGTTTTTGGATCTTGACTTTGCCAGATATATGGTCTTCTTAGTCTGAAGCTCATAATTGCCACATGCAAAACATGATAATAATAACAACACTTGGATGTATCACATGTGAAATGAGCTTAGAAAGAGCTTAACAAATGACAGCTTTGCTTGTCTAACTGTAGTTCCCCCCCGAAAAAATTGCTCATCAGTTCTTTCCTACTCAATAATATTAAATGACTGATAACTGATAAAATTTGTGTCAATTCTATCAACTTTCAAGAAACTTGAATTGTCAGTTAGACTGTTTCTTTGAAAGCTTATTCTCCCTGCCCCAAGTCTAATTACATTATTCATCTTCATTTTTAGTGGTTGATTGAACCTAGTAGTAGTGCCTGAAATAAACTATGCCATCAATGAATTCTGTATTCTTTAATCACATATTTTTAGCCATTGCTTTTGTTGGTCTCAAAGCTCTGTTCTTGGCCAACTGAGTGTACAAGAACCACACGGAACATTGATGGAGAGATCTCAGACCTGGAGACTGATACTTCTACATAACAAAAGCCAACATGTGACTTAGGGCTACTGAACTAGAAACAGTGGTGACGGGACTGATTTCCTTCTTACTCAGTCTTCTCTTTTGAGAAGGCAGATTTTTTGTTTGTTTTATAGTATGGTATTATATCAGTTCTTTCTTGAGGTAAAAATCAAAATTAGCAGGAGAAAGTTTTCTTTATCTTGGAAATTCTTCAGCTGAAGAGATCCTAAAGCTGGAAGGATCTGACATGTCATTTCTAGTAAGAGAACTGAGCAGGAGCTGATAAGGTAAGAAGGAGGGAAAGAGAAAAGTACCAAGGAGATGGAAGGGAAGCTATGCCTTCTCTTCTGCAGGAAATTTCATTTAGAAAGAAAGGGACTGGATAGGAAAGTGGAAGAAATATTTTGCATCAGCAGGTTTCAAGCTTTAATCTGCATCAGAAAAGCCAGACAATTTATTGAAACACAGATTGTTGGCCCTGTCCTCAGAGTTTCTGAAGCCTTTGATCTAGGGCCATTGGTGAATTAATATTTTAACAGATTGTCAGGTGAGGCTGGTGCTGCTGGTCTGGGAACCACATTTTGAGCAACACAGTTTTTCGACAATCTCAGTACTCTGGATCGATGGATATATGCCTTTTGTATAGTGCCTAAGTCTCTATGATTCCCAGATATTGTCATAACTAAAGGGTTGCACACTTCAGTAGGTTATTATAATTTCCCTAAATTTATTTTAACCTTTGCTCAATAGACAGACCTCTTGGCATCTAATTTAAGACATCTGAGACTCAGCTCCTCTTTAGACTCACCTTTCCATGGGTCATTTTCCAGACATTTTTAGATGTTTAAAACTACAGTGAAACACCAGCACACCAAGCTACTGGAATAGATAAGATTAAAATGACTTGACAGTTCTGAAGGTTGGCAGTATTTTGGAATTTGTTGGAGTCTCATACATTGCTAGTAAGAGTATAAATTGCTACCATCATCTTGAAAAGTTGGTCATGTAAGTAACTGGACATATAAAAGAGGAATAAGATGAGACCTCTGCCCTGAAGAGTTCTCAGGATAAGATGGCTATATGACCAACTAACTGTGGTATCATAGGATAAGTGTTCTAGGCTCCATTAGGTACATGCTATGAGAACACTACAAAGAACTGAAAAATTCTCGGTCAGTCCAATCTTACCTCTGAAACTGAGTACTGGAGCACACTGGGAGGAAGGCAGAGCTTTGGAAGCAAAGCTGAAGGTGTGAAACCNTACATGCTATGAGAACACTACAAAGAACTGAAAAATTCTCGGTCAGTCCAATCTTACCTCTGAAACTGAGTACTGGAGCACACTGGGAGGAAGGCAGAGCTTTGGAAGCAAAGCTGAAGGTGTGAAACCAGAGATAAAGTCTGTGTCTATGGAACCATGAAGGGCAGTATGTCTTTGTGATTAAGAACTCAGAATTGATCCAGAATTCTTGGGTTCAAATCCCCACTCTACCACCTACTATTATTAGCTGTGTAAACTTTAATCCATCCCCCAAGCTCTCAGTACATGTTCCTTCATCTATAGAATATAATACCCTCTTCACTAGGTTGCTGGGAAGAGCTTATGTGTTAACATCTATAAAGCACAGCATACAGGAGTCATTACTGTTGTGGGGTTAAGTGTCTACTGAAGTTACACAGCATGCGTCCTATACAAGTTCAACTTTATAAAAAGTTATAAAATAAGCACATGGTATAATTTTAAAAGATGAAAGAAGTTCTGTGATAAATATGGAAACACAAGAGCAGCAGGTGTGCAGCAGGACCAGGACGATGTAAGTAAGAAAGAGATTTTATTTTTAACCTTCAGCTGTCTCTGCTACACTCTGATGCTCCATCAGTCAGTTCATGGGATTTCAGTCTTCTTTTTGTATTTCAGTATTATTTGTTCTTTCCCCTTCCTTATGGACATCTAAAAATCTCTGGAAAATAATCCGAGGAAAGGTGAGTCTAAAGGGGAACTGAGGCTCAGGTGGCTTAAATTAGATGCCAAGAGTTCTGTTTTTCTGAGCACAGATTATCATATTTGAGAGGAATTATAGGTCAGTTTTCATTCCAATTTCAAAGAAAGGCAATGTCAAAGAATGCTCAAGTGAGTGAAGTCGCTCAGTCGTGTCCGACTCTTTGCGACCCCATGGACTGTAGCCTTCCAGCCTCCTCCCTCCATGGGATTCTCCAAGCAAGAGTACTGGAGTGGGTTGCCATTCCCTTCTCCAGGGGATCTTCCCAACCCAAGGATCGGGCATCGCTGGGCAGATGCACCAGGGAAGCAAGAATGCTCAAACTACTGCACAATTGCACTCATCTCTCACGCTAGTAAAGTACTGCTCAAAATTCTCGAAGCCAGGCTTCAGCAATACATGAACCACGAACTTCCAGATGTTCAAGCTGGTTTTAGAAAAGGCAAAGGAACCAGAGATCAAATTAACAACATCCGGTGGATCATCGAAAAAGCAAGAGAGTTCCAGAAAAACATCTATTTCTGCTTTGTTGACTATGCCAAAGCCTTTGATTGTGTGGATCACAATAAACTNAAAAAAAAAATGTCAAAACGCTCTAGTAGTTGGGAAAACACAAATCAAAGCAATAATAAAATGTCATTTTATTGATAAGATTGGCAAAAAATTCACTTTTTCATTTCTTTGTTTCTTTAGTTTTTTAAAAAAGATATTCCACTGAATACTTTTTGGAGAGTAAAATGAGATAATGTTTCCTTTGTAAATTGGAGGTCTGTTGGTTGAGAACCTTAAATAAACACTGTAGGTTAGAAAGCAGACAAGAAGGAAGGGCAGCTGATTAAAAATATGAATGCTATGCTCACCCTTCTTCTCTTATCTTGTAGGTAAAACCCAGGTATCTTTGGCTTTGGCTTTTCTCTGCCCTGCCTCCAAAGCAGACCCACCAACTCACGAACATTTTTGCCTTTATCATTTGCTAGGACTGAAATCTTAAAAGAAATACTGTTTTTTATCTCTTGTCAAGAAAAAGTAGACAAGACTTATAACTGAGGGAAAGAAAGGACAGAACGCACCTTCAATGTTCTATTGTTGTTGCTTTCAGTCGCTAAGACATGTCTGACTCTTCGTGACCCCATGGACTGTAGCATTCCAGGCTTCCCTGTTCTTCATTGTCTCCTGGAGTTTGTTCAAACTCATGTCCATTGAGTCGGTGGTGGCATCCAACGATAAGAGCATTTTTTTAACTGGTCCACCCAAGAACTATTTAGTCGTGTAGCAGAACATATTTTTACCTATCTAATCTTGACTATACTCAACTATTCTTGAGTACTTACTTCACTACTGATTAAAAGTCTAGGTTTTGTGAAGCCACATGTTAATTTATAATTCTTTTGGCCTATCATCAATATCAACAATTTCTGTCCAATAGTAAAGATAACCCCAATTGTTATGGTTTTATTGTCTTGTAGGATATTAACTAGTTTTGTACCCCAACTAAACTTTAACATTCTTTTTCAAATATCTGTACAAACTTAGTTTTTCAAATACCTTTGAACTAGCTCTACTATCCTGCTGATTCTCATTAATTAATCAAATAAATCTTTATGCATGTTTATATAGTTTTAAAAACTAGTATATTTTGCTATTCTCCTTTTAAAGTTTTACCCAGCTTTCAAAGGCTGACTCTATGCTTATTTTTTTCCAAAGAGAATTTGCTTGTCTACTCAACATCTCTACTTGTCCTTAGCTACTGTAGCAGTTACTGAGTCTAAACAAATAGATTACCAGCTACTTCTCTAGCAAAGAAGGATCCATCTAGGATGAACAGAGAATTGCAGGCTGGTATCTGTGACCATGCTGAAGCCATGTTCAAGTCCTCACACAGCAAGCGAAGGAGAACATTTTTTTAAAAGGGTAAAGGGAACTGAGAGGGCTTTAGTAACCAGCACCCATGGCTTCTCCCTAGCGGAACCCTGGCCGGGAAAGAAGAGGCGTGTTTCCTCTTCCTGTGGTGTTCTGCTATCGCTGTAAGGCAGGAGGGCTCTCCTTTCTGGCCTCCCAGCTCTATTTAATTAAGGCTTCTGTTTATTAATTTTTTTATACTTACCCCTTTTGATCAAAATCTTTGTCTGAAAACAATGCTGATCAAGAAGTCAGGTTTTCTAATTTGAGCAGATTAGACAAAGGAAGTCCCTTGGTGTCAGGAAGAATCTCTCCTGAGTTTAGTGTTTCACATTAGAGGTAAAGTTCATATATTGGAGGTAATAGCCCATCTATCTGCAAAGGAAGGCTTCAGTCCAGTGTGAAAACATATAGACATAACTAAAGCATAATTGTATCCTCTGTGTGGAGGAAGATGTATGAAATCCACTTAAGCAGTTTAAAAGGTCTGGGAACAGTATGAACAGGCTTCTTTTGGTTGCTCTTCAGAGAAGTGGGACAAGTGAGGACAGCATCTGTTCAGGTCACATTCAGATGGCAAAAAGGGTCAAGAGAGAGAACTCTTTGGCACTATTTGTCTGACGTCTGAATGTTATTAAGTTCATAGAGAACTCTTGGGCACTATTTGTCTGACGTCTGGGATCATCTGATCATCAGAGGTTTGGTAATGAATTTCCAGCAGGCCTTGTCTGAGTATCCTGGGAAAGCTGTCTCATCAGACCTCATCTGTTTCAATGCAGAGAAATATTTACTTTTCAAGTCAACCAGAGACATGCAGGTCTAGTGAGGCTTGCCAATTTCTTTAGGTGTCATGTAATTTCCTTTGGCTTTTGGCAGCACAAGGTTTGGTTAACAATGCTTAGTAGGGGACTTTCCAGTCAGGTTGAATAGAGTTCTTCTAGGGGTGATTTTTTCCAATAGGTGAAATCTGCAGGTTGAACAGTGTGATGCTTAAGATCTTTGTCTTTCAAGGGTAAACTGTGAAAGGAATGCTCTACTAAAACATGGTTATTTTTAATAGAGGCAATTAAGTCTTTCCAATATTAAGAGCATTTTTCCTTTTATCAGTTGTAGGTCAAAAGAAGTAGGAGATGTCATGACGGTGAGAGTTTATAAGTTTCGAAAGAGGTGGATCTGAGATTTAGAAGGACCAATGGCAATAGTATTGGCCAAGGTATTTAGAGGGCCTCTACAAAGTTTGCCAGTTGTCTGAGTAATGCCATTATTGTATTTGATTAAGCCAGAGGACTGAGGGTAGTAAGCATGGTACAAAGCTTTTGTAAAACCAGCCAAATAACACAGACTCAGCAAAGCACCTGGCCAGTAAAATAGGTTCCTTCATCAATATGAGGTTTGAGAGGAGCTTCCCAGGTCAGGATAATCTGTTCCAAAAGGACTTTAGCCATAGAAGAGGTAATAGCCTAAAGTGGGAAACTTAGGACACCATGAAGTCTATCTGAATATCGCTGTAGCTCTTGTTCTGATATTCAATGCCCTATGTATCAAACCTGGGTTTGGGCACACTGCAATTTTTCTTTGGTGACCCTGTGTCCTTTAAGGCTAAAAGTGGAGGCTGTCTTCATGTGAGGAGGCTTAGGAAAGACAGCAAAGAGGCAAATCATCTACACAGTGCAACAAAGTAGAATTTCTAGTAAACTTTATGCCTTCCAAATCAGCCTTAAGGATTCAAGAGAAATAAGAACTCTCACTAAAACCCTGAGGTGTTACCATCCAGCTGAATTGTTTTTCTCCCCAAATGAAGGCAAAAAAAAAAAAAAAAATTTGACTAGCTTCACCAACTGGAATACTAAAGAATGTTTATTTCAGTAAAAAAATTTACTCCAGTGGGGATAGATATTTGAAATCCATTTTGGCAGTTTAAAATGTCTGGGATTGTCTTTGGGAATGGATGTTAATAATGATGTCAAGGGATAATGACATTGTTTATTGCTCAGAGGTCCTGGACAAACCTCCACTCATACCCTTTAGTCTTTCTCACTGGTAAAGTGTTACAGGGGCTGAACAAGGGATAATCCGGCTTTGAGGTTCATAATCTTCTGTTATTGGCTTTATGCCTTGAAGGGATTCTTTACTTATATAGGAAACTGATTAATTTTGGAAAGAGGTTTTAAGGGACTTATTTGAATCTTGATGGGAGGTGGTTTTGGTGAATTTTGCCAACATTAATTGCAGATTTTGCCCAGAAGATAAGTGGTAGCTGATCCAACAGGGATAAATGATCAATATTTTCCAGAATCTGTTCTAGTACCATCAGGGATGGAAAAAATAAAAGACATCAAAAGGTCACTTAAATCACCTGTTGGATTACTTGGGTTACTGCTGTTAAATTCTAGAATTATTCCCCCCTTTGAGAAAGAAGAAATTCTGTCCTGATACTTCTCTAAGTATCCTAATAAATGGATAGGGCTAGAGGAACTAAGGAGAAAAGAGTAGGAATATCTCAAAGGGCCTAGGCAAGATGGCATTAGGAATATCTCAAAGGGCCTAGGCAAGATGGCATTAGTTCAGAGCCAGATAGCCCGGTTATTTGAACTGTTTTAGTATGCCAAGGCAGGGGCTATTTTATAGTAGTGGAGCTGAACACCTAGAGGGTGGCCTCCATGTCATAAGTGAAAAAGACTCACCCCCAGTCTGGAGAAATGTTTCTCTAAGTCAGTTAAGAGAAAGGTTGGGAAGAGCCCCAGTAGTTCTTTGGAGTTCCATTGAGAATTGCGAAGATGTTAGAAAGACTGGTTAGAGGGCTGAAGATGCCTAACACACTTTAATTACAATTTCATTTCCAAAGTCTGATCTTCATGATAATACAGAAACTAGGAGGGTTTTGGTTTTGTTAGGAGCCTTCATCTGTTGAAGTTAAGGAATTTTGGTGGTTTTCCTTTTAGGTGACTCATGTAGAGCATAGGAAAGCTGGTTTGCAAGATTAAATCTGGAGTGGATAGTTTCCCAGTCTTTATCCTTTTTACTAGAAAGAAAAGATCTTGGCTCAGCTCATTAATTAATAAACACAGAATTAAGAGCCACTTATGTGGAATCAACATTTGGAGGAAGACAAGAATTTTCCTTAAAAATATTCCAAAGTTGATTGCAATATTCATGAGCAGTTTTGTCAGATTTTTGTGTGGCAGCCCAATTTTTATTTCAATCAGTAGGTTTCAGAAAAGCCCTAGGAATTGCTCAATGAAGTTGCCCAGCAATCACCTGAGCCTCATCTTACAATAAGTTAGCAGGCTTATCTTTCTGCTGTAATTCTAGAGACCTTTTCAGATTTTCCCAAGTATTTTTTATCCAGTGCTGGGCCTGGCCTTCTCTGACAAACATACAAGCCAACTGACATGAGCAGGAGAGCCAGGGTGATGTTTTAATGACTTTATTCAGTTCCTCAGCAAATCTGCGAGGGCTTTTAGTCACCTCAGGAAAATCTTAGACTCTGGCTCATGCTTCAGCTTTAGAGTAAAAGAAAATAAGAGTTTAGCCTCTGAATCCTCAGAAGACTTAATTTTAAAGGGACAGATTCTGACAAGTTAGAGGAAGAGGGAGTAGGGAGAGATTCCAAGAAGAAAGAATGTTTGGTGAGAGAACTAGTACAGAGGATTTGAAGGCATTTATTTGGCTTGCTTTTCTCCAGAACTTGGTCTTTAAGAGGTTTCCAGAAAAGCATGAGACATCTCATCTCGTAAGCCTATCTACACAGGCAGTGTAGGAGGGAAGAAGGGAGATGACACAGGAGGCTAAATCTACCTATAAGAAGCTCAGGAAGGGAGACAGGATGGCTCTGCAGGTGGAATCTGAGACAAAGAAGTGAGGAAGCATGCATTCAATAACTGAGGCAGGGGGTCAGAGCATCGTCAGTAAAGTGCCAGATAATCAATATGGTAGACTTTATAGGTTGTATGGTTTTTCTTGGGCTTCTCTATTGGCTCAGATGGTAAAGAACCCGCCTGCAATGCAGGAGACCTGGGTTCCATTCTTGGGTCAGGAAGATCCCCTGGAGGAGGGCATGGCAACCCACTCCAGTGTTCTTGCCTGCAGAATCCTCATGATCTTTGTCACAACTATGCAACTCTACTTTGTATCAAGAAATCAGTTATACACAAAATATAGCTGAGGAATGTAGTTGTGTTCCAGTAAAACTTTATAAATACTGAAGTTTGAGTTTCATATAAATTTAGTTGTCAACCTAAAAAAGCTATAAATTTTTCTTTTTAAATGGAGAGAACATTTTTCTTTTTAAATGGAGAGAACATTTTGGCTATATAAACACAGGCAGCAAGCTGGATTTAACTTGGCCCATAGCTTGTCTGTTCCTGTCTTCTTATGTTGTTTCAGTCAGTTCAGTCAGTCACTCAGTCGTGTCCGACTCTTTGTGACCCCATGAATCGCAGCACACCAGGCCTCCCTGTCCATCACCTACTCCCGGAGTTCACTCAGACTCACATCCATCGAGTCCATGATGCCATCCAGCCATCTCATCCTCTGTCGTCCCCTTCTCCTCCTGCCCCCAATCCCTCCCAGCATCAGAGTCTTTTCCAATGAGTCAACTCTGCATGAGGTGGCCAAAACTGGAGTTTCAGCTTTAGCATCATTCCTTCCAAAGAAACCCCAGCGCTGATCTCCTTCAGAATGGACTGGTTGGACCTCCTTGCAGTCCAAGGGACTCTCAAGAGTCTTCTCCAACATC
The DNA here is from genome assembly GCA_006410735.1 of Raphicerus campestris. Taxonomy (NCBI): domain Eukaryota; kingdom Metazoa; phylum Chordata; class Mammalia; order Artiodactyla; family Bovidae; genus Raphicerus; species Raphicerus campestris. Next base: position 192,438 of record SJYW01002888.1, on the reverse strand, counting down.
ACACTTCAAAAGCATCTACTCTTCGGCGTTCAGCCTTCTTGGCAGTCCAACTCTCACATCCATACATGACTACTGGAAAAATGTCATACAATTCTTTGTTATGTAGAGCCTATTTTGTTAATTTTTTTCTTAAGGTCTTATGCCATTAACTAAGTCATAACTTTTCTGAGCAGAAATATCTCATACTTTTCTGGAAACCTCCAAAGACCAAGATTGTTGTTTGAAGACAAGCAAGCAAAATAAATTTTGACTAGGACAAACAGTTTTGTCCAGGATCAGCCTGGATGGAGGAAACTGGGTGATGGAGGATCTGATCGGGGATTTGATCGTTTAAGTGTTTGGGAGACTCAGAAAGCATCAAAGGAAACAGAGTCTCATGGAAATTCTTGAAAGACTTGGAGTTAGATGCAGTGTTACGTTTTGATTAAGGTCAAGGGGACCTTGATTAATCAAGGGGATCTAGGAGGCAGATACTCCTTGTGTATCTAAATTGTGAAATCAAGCAGAAAAAATGAAAATACTACCTGGTTTGGCTCTTATAATTCTCTGCAATATTTTCAAGGATGAAGATACTGACAAGGGAATCTTTGTGACTGTCTGCAGCCTGGTTCTTTGCCTGAAGTGCACCTTCCCAATTTTAACACAGTTTCCCAACTGACATTATTTCCAAAGAGCCTTCCCCACTTTCTGCTCCATTATCATTTTAAACACAGACACACACAGACACACAGACACAGACACACACACACACACACACACACACCAGCTTGTGCAGTCCTCCTCTAGAATAGGAATAGTCACTCATCTTGGTACTTACGTGACTGGGACATTAGAGGTATTCAGTAATGTTTTTTTTTTTCTAATGGATCCTTGAAATTGAACCTCTTTAAGTCAACCAATTAAACAGAAACATTTGATTTTTATTTGTCTTTTTCTTTTTTCCAGGAAGCATCAAAGGGGTGGCCAGGGTGGGGAAGAAGAAACTAAACTCAGATTTGAGTGCAGATCTTTTGTAGATTCTCCCTTTAAACTCTAGAGCAGAAGTTCCCAAAGCACTATTGCTGGATTTACTGTAGAGTTTCTGATTGAGTAGGTCTGGGGAAGGAGCCAAAATTTGCATGACTAATGGAGTCCCAGGAGAGGCTGCTGTCCGGACCATACTTTGAGAACCGGTACTCCAGAGGATCTGCTCAACTACTGCCTTCTACCACTAACAAGTTGCCAAAGCTTGTCTTCTAACTTGGTGGCTTCCATTCTTATTATCAACCATTTCCCTCCAATACCAGACTCCTGATTTTTCATTCCAGCCTCACATTATTGCTGCTATCTGGCTAAGACAGAAAAGAGTCAGACCACCAAAAGAAGATGTGAGGTTGTTTCAAATTTTAAAAAATCCACAGACAATAAAAGCTTTATTTTACATTAAGAAATTAGCCTTTAAGAGAGAGTATAATTTTTTAAGCTAATAAAATGACACTGTAGGAAGAATTATGGGCTACTGGGTGGGAAAAAAGCTTTCCCCACAGGAAATTACACAATCCCAGCCACTCCCACTATCATCTCAGGGCAGGCATTAAAGTATTAAAACACTGCTGGGTCACAGTTTTAAGTCACCACCGACTGAAGGAAACACATTTTGAATTCTGGTTTCTGTGNACACAATCCCAGCCACCCCCACCATCATCTCAGGGCAGGCATTAAAGTATTAAAACACTGCTGGGTCACAGTTTTAAGTCACCACCGACTGAAGGAAACACATTTTGAATTCTGGTTTCTGTGTGTGGCTCTGTGGTCTGAATGGTGATAAGGAGAAGATATAAAACAAAGTCACCATATCCAGGAGTGTGGTCTGCAGAGGGAGGGAGGGATATGTTCAGTAGCTGCAAGTATCCATCAAGGGAAGGAACGCTAAGATTTGGAAAACTCAAGGGGAGATGAGGAAGTGGAAGCTCTCTGCATTGGGGAGCTAACTGCAGCAACAATAATAGAAGGGCTCGGCATGTTGGCTGGAGCAGAGTTCTCCTACAGGAGCTATAGAAGAAAGCCTGGAAAAGGAGGTGGGCCAGACTATAGAGATTTTTTGACTTTAATTAAGTGAAGGAGTCTTGTGGGCTCTGTCCATAGTGCCGCAAAGAGTTGGATATGACTGAAGCAACTTAGCACAGCACACGGCCCACTAACCGGATCATAACCTTGCCCTACTCGCCTATGTTCTATATACACAGCTATCAGGATGGTATTTCTAACTGATAATTTGCCTCTGTCCTGCCCCTGCTTGAATTCTTCAGGGCCTCCTAGTATCCCCAGGGTTAAATTGGAACTTTTTAGCATAATGCAGGCCCCTGATTTCTTTTCCAGTTCGTTGAGACCCAGATAAGGCCCCCTCAAAATATGTCTCAATGACATATGCCTATTTTTAAGTTAATGGTTACTTAAGAAACAGCCAAGAGTTCACTGGTGGCTCAGTGGTGAAGAACCCGTCTGCCAATGGAGGGAACATGGGTTCAGTCCCTGGGCCGGGAAGATTCCGCATGCTGTGGAGCAACTAAGCTCGTGCTCACAACTACCCAGCCTGTGTGCCTAGGGCCTGAACTCTGCAACCAGACAGCCTACCGCAGCGAGAAGCCCATCCCCCTCAACAAAGCGTAGCACCTGCTGTAGCAGCTAGAGAAAACTTGTGAGCAGCAATGAAGACCCGGCACAGCCAAAAAGACATAAATAGATAAGTAAATAAAAAGAATCAGCCAATGCAAGAGGGACTCTGTCTCCCTCGAAATAAGTCTCTGAAGTGAAAGGGGCCCTCTTGGAGGTGAAGTATAAAGGCATCCTTATCACCAGAGATAGGGAATTCAGGGCCAAGAAGTCTTCACAAATAAATCTTGTCACTTCTTTACCAGTTTACTACCCAGTCCCAAGCTTTGCTCAAATCCCTTACTAGTTAAAGTGTTCAAACCTAAGTCTGTCTGTCCTGTCAATTCCTCTCAAATTTATTGTTCTTTTGTCTAAAATCATAAAAGCTGGCTGTTTTGGCCACTTCTTAGGTCCTATTTCCATGACACCTCCATGAGCACCAATTAAATTTGTTTTTTTTTTTCCTCTTGTTAGTCTTGTGCCATTTTTATTATTAGTCCAGCAACAAGAACTCAAGAGAGTTAGACAGGGGATTTTGCGCTCCTGGACAAGTCCCATTTCTAGAAATGTCCCCCTCTCCCCAACACACATACACCCTTTGCCCTAGACACTCCTGTTGTCTTGAGCTTTTCACATTCTCTGCCCACTTCACCTTCCTTACTCCCTGGCCCACTCTGTACTCTTGTCTGGTCTGAGACTCCCTAAGACAGCCTCTGGAAAACCTTTTCTAACCAGAGGAGAGGGTGTGTGCCCCTCTTGTGTGTTTACCTGACCCAGGCTCCCCAGACTGACCTGTTGTTGCTTGACCCTTGGCAGAAATGTGTCTCATATAGAGAATGGAGGAGAAGACAAATTAGAAAGAGTTTAGGTTGTAGGTACGAGATGATAAGTGTATAGACGAGCTGGGGCAGCCCCAAGGAGGACCAAGACAGATGTGGTAGGTAGGCATGAATGACAGAGCCTGGAAGATATTCAGGGCGGTGGTGAGTGCGGAACAGAGTAGGGGAGGAGAGCCAATTAACCTNTGGAAGATATTCAGGGCGGTGGTGAGTGCGGAACAGAGTAGGGGAGGAGAGCCAATTAACCTATGGGTTAAATAGATGATCCCCTGGAGAAGGGAAAGTTTACCCACTCCAGGATTCTGGCTTGGAGAATTCCATGGACTGTATAGACCATGGAGTTGCAAAGAGCTGGACATGACTGAGCAATCTTCACTTTCAATTCTATGCCAGCACTAGTCTAATTACTGGGGTATGTAGGTGAACAAAACGGAAAAAACCCTGGCTCTCCTGTAGCTTCAGATCTGGGGGTGGGAACTGTGGTACCACTGCGGCAGATTTAGACTGGGAGATCAATCATAAAAAGTTAAAAAGTTGTATAAAGAAGTTTTTAAAGAGTACAAATATTTCTTTAATTCCCAGAACATAATGATAGTAATAAAGCATATTCAAAGTTGTCATACAGCAAAGATAAAAAAGAAAACCACAAGCCCAAGATAGTGTCACTTGTNAATATTTCTGTTGTACCTAGGTTGCTGCTAAGCTAAGTTGCTTCAGTCATGTCCGACTCTGTGCAACCCCATAGACGGCAGCCCACCAGGCTCCCCTGTTCCTGGGATTCTCCAGGCAAGAACTAAAGGTCAAATAAGGCCTTATTCCACCTGTTACAGATTTGTCAACAAGAAAAGTAACTCAGTGTTAAAAAAACACAAAACTTTAAGCAAAGTAAGATATGTGATTACAGAAGCAAGTATAAGGAATAAAAGACATTGAATGTCTTATGCGTGATCAGGATTCTCTATTGCTGGATTGATTTTAGTTGGGTAAATAGATTTTGTTAGAAATGGGCTAGAACAAGACTGGTTATGGTTTCTTCCTCAAGTATTCTTGAAATGCTGCTTTTGACAACAGACTATGTGAGTTTCTTTGCCTTTAAATAATTTGCATTAATATTTGCTTTTGAGATCTATGGTTACTTTAGTTAAGGAATGGGTATTGTCTCACAGTGACTGAGGATCTTGACTAAGTGTTTTAAAACTTTTTTGACAAGCTTCCTGAATATCAAATTTTAGTTAAAGTTCTTTTGCTTTCCACCTAACTTTGGCATAATTTAGAGGGCTCTCAAGGTGTCTTAAAGAGAAATATTTAACTATCATTATTTTGTATGTTACATGTAATCATTCATAATTCTGGTTTATGAATAAATTCATAAATCAGATGTTTTAATTCAGTTCAGTTCGGTCGCTCAAGATGTTTATCCATGCCTTCTAAGTCTTTTGTCATTTATAGATACTTTTGTGCTTTGATGCTGTTACTAAAAGGGCTTCATTATCAAGGAGATTCATAGGAAGGGTATGAAAGGAGTTACAACAGTTTCACATCAAAATTATGGCTATGCAGAGATTCCAGTCTGTATTGACTTAAAACAAGGAGCAGTCCTTCCCCTGGGCCCCTAGATCAGGTATCCAGAGACATTTACTCCTTGACAGGCAGGTCGATGCTTCCACTCAGCCTTGAAGCAATTACAGAAGATGTATTGTCACCCCTCTGCTTCCCATAAGAAGATGGGAGTAAAATCTCTGAAGGGGGAAACGAAATAGGAGGGAAGGATCAGGGCATGAACTTCAAAGACAGACATAATCTAAGGACATTGTATAGGGTGATTAGAGGCAAATGGGTCCAAGATGGTGGACCAGCCCTTAAGCCTCAGTATAAGCTCTTCGGAACAGATCAGCAAGCTAAGTGACACACCCACCTGTGAGTGGTGGTCCAATCCAACGTAAGGAAGCTTTTAAGGATACAAAATGTAAATGAGATAGCTACTAGATAAACTGTTAAGAATGATTATGATATAGTAATGTCTGTCTGCTAGTTGAAGTGATGGAATTTCACCTGAGCTATTTCAATCCTGAAAGATGATGCTGTGAAAAATACTGCAATCAACATGTCAGCAAATTTGGAAAACTCAACAGGGGCCGCAGGACTGGAAAATGCCAGTTTTCTTTCCAAATCTAAAGAAGGCAATGCTTAAGTATGTTCAAACTACTCACAGTTGCATTCATTTAACATGCTAGCAAGGTAATTCTCAAACTCCTTCAAGCCGGGCTTCAATAGTACATGAACCAAGAACTTCCAGATGTACAAACTGTATTTTAAAAAGGTAGAGANTCTGAATATCAAATTTTAGTTAAAGTTCTTTTGCTTTCCACCTAACTTTGGCATAATTTAGAGGGCTCTCAAGGTGTCTTAAAGAGAAATATTTAACTATCATTATTTTGTATGTTACATGTAATCATTCATAATTCTGGTTTATGAATAAATTCATAAATCAGATGTTTTAATTCAGTTCAGTTCGGTCGCTCAAGATGTTTATCCATGCCTTCTAAGTCTTTTGTCATTTATAGATACTTTTGTGCTTTGATGCTGTTACTAAAAGGGCTTCATTATCAAGGAGATTCATAGGAAGGGTATGAAAGGAGTTACAACAGTTTCACATCAAAATTATGGCTATGCAGAGATTCCAGTCCGTATTGACTTAAAACAAGGAGCAGTCCTTCCCCTGGGCCCCTAGATCAGGTATCCAGAGACATTTACTCCTTGACAGGCAGGTCGATGCTTCCACTCAGCCTTGAAGCAATTACAGAAGATGTATTGTCACCCCTCTGCTTCCCATAAGAAGATGGGAGTAAAATCTCTGAAGGGGGAAACGAAATAGGAGGGAAGGATCAGGGCATGAACTTCAAAGACAGACATAATCTAAGGACATTGTATAGGGTGATTAGAGGCAAATGGGTCCAAGATGGTGGACCAGCCCTTAAGCCTCAGTATAAGCTCTTCGGAACAGATCAGCAAGCTAAGTGACACACCCACCTGTGAGTGGTGGTCCAATCCAACGTAAGGAAGCTTTTAAGGATACAAAATGTAAATGAGATAGCTACTAGATAAACTGTTAAGAATGATTATGATATAGTAATGTCTGTCTGCTAGTTGAAGTGATGGAATTTCACCTGAGCTATTTCAATCCTGAAAGATGATGCTGTGAAAAATACTGCAATCAACATGTCAGCAAATTTGGAAAACTCAACAGGGGCCGCAGGACTGGAAAATGCCAGTTTTCTTTCCAAATCTAAAGAAGGCAATGCTTAAGTATGTTCAAACTACTCACAGTTGCATTCATTTAACATGCTAGCAAGGTAATTCTCAAACTCCTTCAAGCCGGGCTTCAATAGTACATGAACCAAGAACTTCCAGATGTACAAACTGTATTTTAAAAAGGTAGAGAAGCCAGAGATTAAATTGCCAACATCTGTTGGATCATAGAAAAAGCAAGGAATTTCCAGAAAAGCATCTACTTCTGCTTCATTGACTATGATAAAGCCTTTGACTGTGTGGATCACAACAAAGTGTGGGAAGTTCTCAAAGAAATGGGAATACCAGACCATCTTAGTTGCCTCCTTAGAAGCCTGTATGCAGGTCAAGAAGCAACAGTTAAATCTCAACATGGAACAATGAATGGTTCCAAATCAGGAAGAGTACATCAAGGCTATATATTGTCACCCTGCTTATTAAACTTCTATGCCAGAGTCAGTTCAGTTCAGTTCAGTAGCTCAGTCATGTCCGACTCTTCGCAACCCCATGAATCGCAGCACGCCAGGCCTCCCTGTTCATTACCATCTCTCAGAGTTCACTCAAACTCACATCCATCGAGTCAGTGATGCCATCCAGCCATCTCATCCTCAGCCGTCCCCTTCTCCTGCCCCCAATCCCTCCCAGCATTAGAGTCTTTTCCAATGAGTCAACCCTTCNCCCAAGCATCCTGTATCCTGCATTGAACATAGACTGGTGCTTCATTTCTTATATGATAGTATACATGTTTCTGTGTCATTCTCCCAAATCATCCCACCCTCTCCCTCTCCCCCAGCTGTCAAAAGTCCATTCTATACTTTTGTGTCTCCTATATTGTCTCATTTACAGGGTCATCATTACCATCTTCCTAAATTCCATATATATGTGTCAGTATACTGTATTTGTGTTTGAATATACTATCTAGGTTGGTCATAACTTTTCTTCCAAGGAGTAAACGTCTTCTAATTTCATGGCTGCAGTCACCATCTGCAGTGATTTTGGAGCTCCCCCCAAAATAAAGTCTGACACTGTTTTGTGAAATGCTGGGCTAGCTGACTCACAAGCTGGAGTCAAGATTGCTGGAAGAAATATCAACAACCTCAGATATACAGATGACACCATCCTTATGGCAGAAACTGAAGAGGAACTAAAGAGCCTCTTGATGAAGGTGAAAGAGGAGAGTGAAAAGGCTGGCTTAAAACTCAACATTCAAAAAATGAAGATCATAGCATCCAGTTCCATCACTTCATGGGAAATAGATGGGGGAACAATGGAAACAGTGACAGACCTTTTTTTTCTTGGGCCCCAAAATCACTGCAGATGCTGACTGCAGCCATGAAATTAAAATATACTTGCCCCTTGGAAGAAAAGCTATGGCAAACCTAGACAGCATATTAAAAAGCAGAGACAAAACTTTGCCAACAAAGGTCCATCTAGTCAAAGCTGTGGTTTTTCCAGTAGTCATGTATGGATATGAAGGTTGGACCATAAAGAAGACTGAGAACTGAAGAACTGATGCTTTTGAACTGTGATGCTGAAGAAGACTCTTGAGAGTCCCTTGGTGAGCAATGAGATCCAACCAGTCCATCCTAAAGGAAATCAGTCCTGAATATTCATTGGAAGGACTGATGCTGAAGTTGAAGCTCCAATACTTTGGCTACCTGATGCAAAGAACTCACTCATTGAAAAGGACCCTGATGATGGGAAAGATTGAGGGCAGGAGAAGAAGGGGATGACAGAGGATGAGATGGTTGGATGGCATCATTGAGTTGATGGACATGAGTTTGAGCAAGCTCTGGGAGTTGGTGATGGACAGGAAAGCCTGGCGTGCTGCAGTCTATGGGGTCCCAAAGATTCAGATATGACTGAGCGACTAAACTGACTGATGAACTCTAGATACGGGAAAAAACAAGAGGAAATATTTTCCTGAGGCATGAGCTAGTGAAGCAAGTGGTCCAGAGACTTTTGGCACTGTTAATGAGGCCTAGTCCAGTAATAGTAGCACACTGAGTGGTCTATCAGAGAAATCTTTGTGAAATCTAGGAATGAGCCTTCCTAGCACCGTGGGATGAAATGGTCATGAAATGTCCCCAAGCCATGGTCAAATTTATTACCCTGAAGGGGCCCTGCCAACTAAATATTGACACTTGCCATCTGCCTCTGCAAGGATTAAGTAAATGGTCATAGTAGCCACTGACCTTCAACACCCCTGAAAGAATTCAGGGTAGAGATCAAGAATGAGGCACCCTATGCGCTGAGAAAAACTGGCTGGATAAGCATATAGATAGATATCTTCAGAAGATTTTGTGAACCCAAATTTATGCATTTTCCCATATCTAGAAAAGCAGTAAAACCATTAACAGTGACACTGACTTTAACATAGAGGAGGAAAATGCATTGGACAGTCGAAATGGAGTAAGTATGGTAGAACTAGGTGACCACTGTGGATGTGATTTCAGACACATTTATTCCTGTATTCTTACCAGCTTGAATGTTCTGAGTTATGTCAGATCTACAAGGATTAATTCCCCTACTCCCTTCCATGAGTGTTTAGCTAAAGTTTTGAGAGTACTGAACCTGAATCAAGGCTAAATAGAGGCCTTTCTAACTAAAATGCAAAAAGCGTTGGAAGTGACAACCCTTCTTAAGGACATTATTAAGAAACTCTTGTCAAGCTATGCTGGAAAACTCATCTAAAATGGAACAAGGTTTTGCAAATTGCTCTCTGTATACTGGTGACCACTAGAAACAGGCTAGGATTGAGCCCTTATGAAATTATATACAAGAGATCACTCTTAGCTCCTTCAACTGACTAGACTGTTAACTGTTAACAACTGATTGTTAACTGCTATGAGGAGTTTGTGTTCTAAGGTCTCCTCCTTGCCTGGAAGCTCCCTCACATCCCTTCACAGCAAGAGAGTGGGAGGTGATGAAAGTGTGAAAAAGAACAATGTCCTGAGCAGCAGCTTAAAGAAAAATGGAAGGGATTCTAGGCTCCTCAAGACTGAGGAACATCAAAGAAAGGGGGCATTGATGCTGAGCAGGACCCTGTGGGGCTCCTGAGCACAGAGGCCTGTTAGTCCCCCATTCCAACCTCCATGACCTTCTCTGAGTTCCAAAGAGCAGAGCAGTTGTTAATCAAAGAAGCAGCAATGAAACCACCTGAGGCAGAGGCTCACCAAGATTAGGAGATGGGCCACCAAGGACCGTGCACACTTGTCAGCAGCCCCACACTTTGGAAACTGCAGAAGAAAGAATACAAGATTGTTATTGCCTTGATCCTTATGAGACACTCCTATCTGACTATATAATGTTTCCCTACTCACCAGCGAGTGGGGGCACAGTTCTTGNTTGTCAGCAGCCCCACACTTTGGAAACTGCAGAAGAAAGAATACAAGATTGTTATTGCCTTGATCCTTATGAGACACTCCTATCTGACTATATAATGTTTCCCTACTCACCAGCGAGTGGGGGCACAGTTCTTGAGGCACTAGCCTACTGTGTTCGTCCTTTGCTGGAAAAATAATAAAGCCATTCTTTCTTTCTCCTCCATAATTGTCTCCGTGTTTCTGTTTGGCATTGGTGTACAGAGAGCCAAGATTTTGGTAACATTCAAGATCTCTCAGGGACACTCTGAAAATTCCATAGTTAATCAAAGCTCAAAAGGACTTCATTATTAACCTGATTGGGGAAGTTTACTGAAGATATCAAAATGGCTTTAAAGATTTGATCAAATAGGATCATAGGTCACTGTGAAACAATACTTATTTATTTAACCAAAATCACAATAAAAGATTTCAAAGGCAAATATATAAAGTTACAACAGACTATTTAAAAGGCAAAGAAACTTGTAATCTGTTATCAAAAGTAGATCAATATTTCTAGAAAACTTTGTCCTCTTAACAGAAAGAAAATCAAATTCTAGTTTTGCATAATTTACATTTAATATTAAAATTAAATGTAAATTATTAATTTAAATTTAATTAATTAATTAATTTAAATTTATTAAATTAAAATTAAAATCTATTCACTCAAATTAATTCCAAGTGTAGCCCGTCCTAACCACACACAAAAGTCTTTTCTCAGGGCTCCTTTTCCACAAACTTTCTATAACATCTTTTTTTTTNAAGTCAAGGAACCCAGACCCTTTTGTCAATCTTTCAGTTCAGTTCAGTTCAGTTCAGACTCTCAGTCATGTCCGACTCTTTGTGACCCCATGGACTGCAGCACGCCAGGCCTCCCTGTCCATCACCAGCTCTTGGAGCTTGCTCAAATTCATGTCCATCAACTTGATGATGCCATCCAATCATCTCATCCTCTATTGTCCCCTTCTCCTGCCTTCAATCTTTCCCAACATCAGGACTCTTTTCCAATGAGTCAGTTCTTCCCATCAGGTGGCCAAAGTATTGAAGTTTCAGCTTCAACATCAGTCCTTCCAATCAATATTCAGGACTGACTTCCTTTAGGATGGACTGGTTTGATCTCTTTGCAGTCCAAGGGACTCTCAAGAGTCTTCTCCAACACCACAGTTCAAAAGCATCAATTCTTCGGCACTCAGCCTTCTTTATGGTCCAGCTTTCACATCCATACATGACTAGTGGAAAAACCACAGCTTTGACCTTTGTTGGCAAAGTAATGTCTCTGCTTTTTAATATGCTGTCTAGGTTGGTCATAACTTTTCTTCCAAGGAGAAGAAGAAAAAGAA
>SJYW01002888.1:97562-162929 GCA_006410735.1 Raphicerus campestris | reverse complement strand
TCCTCAGACAAACATTTTGTCTTTTGGCGTTTCTTTTTCTTGGAGATGGTCTTGATCACTGCCTCCTACACAACGTCATGAACATCTGTCCATAACTCAATCTTTAATTTGGTTAATTGGTTAATTGGCCTAAGCATTGCCTCCAAGCAATTGCAATTGTAATTTCATTGTAATTTTTGACTTTCAGCATCTAAAATTTCTCCAAATTGGAGTAGGAAAAGTGAACTTGTTTGGGGCCCTTTAATGTTTCAGGGACAAACAAGGGATCATTTTGACCTACCTAATCTTGGGGAGTGTTATATTAAAACCTTTATTTTAAATCCATCAATGTCCATTATATTCATCTCGTTTCTTAATAACCATTTAAAGACTGCCAGCCTGCTGGGAAGTGCCCCATGACCCTTTCCTTTCTGATTTTTCTTTTTGTGCCAACTCTGAATACTGAAAGAGTATTTGCTTTATTTACCTTATTTCTTAATAACCTTTAAAATGTTCCACTTTGTTGGGAAGAGTCCCTTGATTTCCCATCAGCTTTGTCCCATTATCTTCTTAATTAACTTAATGTAGTCATTAGTACCTGTAAGGCCCATGAGTGGAAGCTAAGACCAAAAATTCAATTAGACTTTTAAGGAATTTCTCAAGATTAGCCATTATATTTTTTTGTATCCACCTTTTAAATTTGATCTTTCCATAGGTACCAACAAGATAGTTGTTTATGATGAGAACTGCCTTAAAAATTACCAATTTTGAAGTTTTTCCAATTCAGAGAATCTATCATCCGGTTATCAAAGAGCAGGATCTTAATATCTATTTAAACCAGTCAGGCTTTCTATGGCTTATCTGAGGCATGAGATTGGTGGGCTCCAGTTTACACTCCAAGATAGAAGCAAAACAGGAACAGGGTAAACAGTGGACAGACTTTACCTCCTGTGGACACTTTGAGATAATAGTCATGGCAGAGACCTAAAGGGGCTAAACTCTGAGTGAAGGATGAAGAGGTCACACATATGCTCTCCTTGGGGCAAGGGAGACACTGCACACGCGCAGAAAGGCTCCTTTGGGATCAAAAGGCAGTGGCTGCTAGACCATGTCTTGCCGTCACTTCCCACCAGACACCCTTGTGCTGAAATCTATCTCAGCTGAGGGGAGCATGAGCTCCTAGGGAAGGTCCTGAGACAAATTATCCAAGGGGGCAAAGCAGGATGATTGGCCAGAGGGAAGATAAAGACCTGGGAGACTGCCCCCTTATAAGTGATTTAAACTTCCCAAAGGTGCAACTCGTGCTGAGTTTGCCCATGTGTCTTTCTGCATTTACTCTGCTTTTCTAATAAATGCGTTACTTTCCTCTGCACTTCCTGCCCATTTTTCTTTTCAAGACAGACAAGGACTGGCAGTTTAGACTCTAGCTGCTGCCTCCCCGCAGTCTAGTGGTTAGGATTTCTGGTTTTCACCTGGGTGACCAGGGTTTGATTCCCAGTCAGGGAACTAACATCTCAATTCTAGCTGCTGCTCCCTGCAAGCTATCACGTACTACTGCGTGAGTCCAAAGTCATAACCACAAACCTAAGAGGCATCCCATAAGATCCAGAAAGCTTATTCCCCAAAATACTTTAAGAAAGCAAAGACCTTCGTTGCATAGTGCCAGCGCTAGTTAAGCAAGAAGGCTGAGAAGACAAAGACCCCTTGTGGACTGGGACCTGTGTGACAACTCCCCTGACAGCTGGCATGGTTCAACAAAGAATGCTTAGGTGCTGGTCACACATCCAGATTATTACCTGTACTCTTGGCCAATTGCCTCTTCTCGGTTCCATGGGCTTGCCCGGTGACTCAGTGGTAAATAATCTGCCTACAATGTGGGAGTTGTGGGAGACGTCGGTCAGAAAGATCTCATGGAAGAGGTCACAGCAACCCAATCCAGTATTCTTGCCTGGAGAATTCCATGGACAGAGGAGCCTGACAGGCTACAGTCTACAGGGTCAAGTCCACGGGGTCACAAAGAGTTGGACATGACTGAACGTGCACACACACCTATAGACTGATTGTCTAGTAATACCATCTCTTTGTGCTCTTTGCAGTCTCAATGAGAACCCACAGTGATAGCTAAAACATAAAATTTAAACACTTTGTGGAAAAGTGAGACAAACCTTTTAGAAAATTATACATAAAAAATAACAGCAATAGCAGCAATATAGCACACCCTCTATGTAGAAAGGACCATGTTAGGTAGCCTGTATGTACCTTGTATGAATCTTAGCGCAGCTGTTTATCAGATGTAACACATATCCTTGGAAGGCTGCTGTGAAGTGCAGCCCAGTTTTTCAAGGCACCTAGAACCTATAGATTCTCCCATCACTTCCAGTTTAGGAAAAACCCCTTCTCAAATCATAGCCACTTTAGTGATTTAGGCTCTAGGAAAGATGTCAGAATGTGAATAATTACTCAGGATTATAAATGTTGAGGCCAAAACAGCTGGCTAGTGACTTGAGTGGTGCTTTAAGGGAAGCAGAGAAATAAAGGAAAAAACAATTTAGTGATTTAAAAATTCTGTTGCCTCACTCTTGAAAAGAGCTGTGCATACCCTCTCTGATTTGTTCTCATCTTTCTAGCCATTGGTCTGTTTTCTCTGTGAGTTGATCTAACCCATAAATGCATTTGGTCAATCGTTTGTGACAATGTCACTACTTTTCACTGACACCAAGTTCAGCAGGCTTACCTTTATAATCTAAGGAGTTCTGTGTTCTAAAGAGTGTCTCTGAAATCCAGATCTCTTGGCTTTATGAATATTTTCCAGAAGATGGTACTTCTTGTCAACCATCTGGTGCGATGCCAAGTCATCCAGACAGAACTAGTGTCATGGGTCATTCATTGACCTAGCTAAGTAGAATATTCACTACCTGAGGACATATATTCTCAGTGGGGTGATATCAATCCCGAGTGGGTGGAAATTGGTCACTGGGGACAAAAAACATCTTGTTTTTTAATGTATAAAATATAGATATGCATATGGTACATAAACATATATAATATCTGATATTGAAATTTCATGGATGCAGTCTAATATGCTTCTTTTTTGGATGGCAATAATGAAAGAAATGTAGAGAAATGCTGCTCTAGATGTCACCAAAGAAAGAGAACCAGGCTCAGTGCTGAGCAGTTTCATNTTGGTCACTGGGGACAAAAAACATCTTGTTTTTTAATGTATAAAATATAGATATGCATATGGTACATAAACATATATAATACTGATATTGAAATTTCATGGACGCAGTCTAATATGCTTCTTTTTTGGATGGCAATAATGAAAGAAATGTAGAGAAATACTGCTCTAGATGTCACCAAAGAAAGAGAACCAGGCCCAGTGCTGAGCAGTTTCATGCAGCATCTGATTTAAACCTCTAATTGGTCACTTACAGATAAGGACATTAAACTACCTTGCCCAAAGCCACACAGTTTATAGATAATACAGGTAACATAGCTGAAATCTGAGGCCAAGCCTGTTTCCAAAGCCTTGTTCTTTCCATTAAATCTGACTTCAGAGTCAAAACAGCGCAGAGCTATCTGTGCTGTCATTATCTCTAAAAGCAGAGATGTTACTTTGCCAACAAAGTTCTGTCTAGTCAAGGCTGATTTTTCCAGTGGTCATGTATGGATGTGAGAGCTGGACTGTAAAGAAAGCTGAGCACTGAAGAATTGATGCTTTTGAACTGTGGTGTTGGAGAAGACTCTTGAGAGTCCCTTGGACTGCAAAGTCCATCCTAAAGGAAATCAGTCCTGAATATTCATTGGAAGGACTGATGTTGAAGCTGAAACTCCAATACTGTGGCCACCTGATGTGAAGAGCTGACTCATTGGAAATGACCCTGATGCTGGGAAAGATTGAAGGTGGGAGGAGAAGAGGACGACAGAGGATGAGATGGTTGGATGGCATCACTGACTCAATGGACATGAGTTTGAGTGAACTCCAGGAGTTGGTGATGGAAAAGGAGGTTCATGTGCTGCGGTTCATGGAGTTGCAGAGTCAGACACAACTGAGCGACTGAACTGAAATGAGGTGATTTTATGTTGGAAAGCACAGAAAATAAACTATGTATCATACATACATATGTGTCCATCATCACGTATCTACCTCGGGATGAACACATAGGACCTCTGCTTCCTGCTGCACTTTTGTCTTAGATTATTGCTATTTGCTGAGGGAAGGAAAGGGACAGGGAAAGAAACCACTGTCCTCTTTACCTGCCCTATGTCCTGCCTCTGCATCCAGGCAATTGACGTCACTCCCTACACGTACCATGTTCACCAGTGTTCTGTCCTTTCCCCCTGGGAAGGAATGTTACGGGCTCAGGAAACACACTGACTGAGAACTAGTTTGGGGCTGAGAACTAGTTTGAAAGGCAGTGGGTTTTCTAACCAGTTACTCTGACACTCTCTGCCCTATGGACAGTCAAGTAGCAGTTCCATGTGAGGCTGAGTTCCAGCTGATTCTGGAAATTGAGAGAAGACTCTGTGAGCCATCTACACCACCAGCGTGAGCTCTTCACTGCCTTGTTTACGCTTCCTTGCTGGATGTAGACACACTTGTAATTGAACACTATTATTTAGATTCACTTTTCTAAAAAGTGGAAAAAATTATCTAGTCTAACTCAAACATGGCACGACGAACAAAGAGACAGCGGTAAAAGAAGAAGGCAAGGAAAGAGCATTTATGGAGGTCTTTTCATGGAAAAGTGGGTGTTTAACAGATTATGTCATTTATTCTTTATAAAACATTAATACTATTCCCATTTTACATATAAAGAAAATGAAGAAAGGAAAAGTGAACTTGTCTAAGTCCCCACAACTGAGTAGGGTGACTCTAAACATTATGCTTTTGAGAGATGCTCTGGGCCAATTCCTGGGAGCCTTGGCAGCAAAGGCAGCTTAGCAACAGGACAATGTCAGGCCCAGGCAGGAAGGAAGTGTGCAGAAAGGAGTCTCCAGAGAGTAAAGCAGAGATTCCACTGCCCTGGGATCAAGGTTCACCTGCAACATGCCTGGGACTGTCTGCGGGCTTCTGGCCCCTCCGACAAAAAAAGAGACAACCTGACTTTAACTGAGAAAACTGAAGGCATATAGGGGACTGCCCTGGTGGTCCAGTGGCCAAAACTCTGTGTTCCCAATTCAGGGGGCCCAAGTTTGATCTGTGGTCAGGGAACTAGGTCCTACATGTCCCAGTGAAGATCAAATGTCCTGAGTGTTGCAACTGAGCCACGGCACAGTCAAATATATATATTTAAATCGAGGTGTTATTGTATCATTGTTATAGTGTTGGCAGTAGCAAGTTACCCATAAGGAGATTTCTTGTATATTTGGGGAGCATTTCTCTGCCTCAGTCCCTTGCTGATGACCATGCTTTGATTTTGCCTCTGTATCCTCAGGGATAACAACTAGCTGAAGGTGAGTGAATCAGGAATGTACACTTGGAATGTCCTGGAGTATGTCAAGAAGGAAACAATGCAATAAAGCTCTGGATACTTTTGGAAGTTTTGTGCAGCTCTTCGTACAAGTCATCCCTTGAAAGGACCTCTGACCTTGGCCACTTTCTGCGTTTTCATGGATGTGTGCTTTTTCACATGAAGCATTGCCAATGACTCCTTGATTGTCTCTTCACTCAGTGTGTCCTCTGGAAGCCATGTCTCTGTTGGTTCTCTCAGCTTTCAGCCTGTGCTTTGATCATAATCTCATGTGTGTATGTTTTGTGTCCAGCTGTATGTACTCCATGGTCTGTTTGTCTGTGGAATTTTCCAGCAAGAATACTGGAGTGGGTTGCCTTTTCCTCCTCCAGGGGATCTTCCAGACCCAGGGATCAAATTTGAGTCTTGCATCTCCTGCATTGGCAGACAGATTCTGTACTGCTGTGCCACCTGGGAAGCTCAATCTTACTGTAGCTCCTTCTAAATACCACAGAAGATTAGTCAGGGTATGTAGTTGATCTCCCTTTCATTACCAGTCTTTTTTAAATGTCTTACGTAAGAGTACAGTAAAACAAGGGAGGTGTCAAATTACTGAGTCTTCTGTATCTGGCATTAAGCTAAAAAATTTCCCCTATAATTTGAGGTAATTCTTACAACAACCCTTGAGATAGATAATATTATTGTTCCAGTTTTACAGATGAAGAAGTTAAATATTAAAGAAACAGAAGTGGTTGCACAAGGTCATAAAATGATGGAGCCAAGATTCTAAAGCAGATCAACTTGACCCAAGACTCTCAGTTAATGACACTGGCAGCAACATTCTCTGGCTGCCCAAGGGGTCCAGATTACCCGTCTGTGACATTTGATAAGCAAAGATCCAGAGATCCTTAAAATTGGGGTGTGAGTTTCTGTTTTTAGCAACCTTTTAGTGAGGACATTTTTTCAGTTCCTTTGTATCTTGGGTAATTTTAACCATGTATCTTACATCCTACATTTCTTGACTTCTCAAAAGTCTTCCAAGAACTGGGTTCCTTCTTGCTGTGGATGAGACCAGTTTGTGCTTTCAGAGAAGTTTAGGAGCATATCCTTTATGTAATGATTGCTCCCGTGAAGGAAATTTACTACTCAAATCTTCAGACACTCTTCTCCAGCTCGATTTCCTCACACATGTTTATTGAGCACCTACTAAATTCCAGGTCAGTTTGGGCACCAGGAGGACAATCATGGACACACTGTCCCTGCCCATGCTGGGCAATGTTCTGCTGGTGGAGAAATAAACACTCTCATACTTTCTAATAAATCCCATTGTTCTTGATTTATAGCCAAAAAGGTTCCTCTTATAATCTCTAGTTAAATTCAATATCAGAAAAGATTACCTTACAATTCTTCTGTGTTATCTCCTTCTTCATGAATCCTAGAGCCACGTCTAGCTGCAGACTTACAATGAATGATGTCCTTTGAGGCCAAGGGGAAAAGAATGAATATTGATGAGCCTGTAGTATATGTTGTATTTATTAAACATCATCTCATTTAATCATCACAAAAGCATAAGAAAGCACAAGTTATCATCCTCATTTTCAAATGAAATGCCTGAGGGAATTCCCTGGTGGCCCAGTGGTTAGAAATCTTCCCTTATACTGCTGGGTGCTGGGTTTGATACCTAATTGGGGAATTAGGATCCCCCAAGCATGACCAAAAAAAAAACACCAAAAACCAGGAAGTCCCGGAGGTTAGATCACAGAGCTTGAGAAAGGCAGAGTTTGAAAGTTGATACAAGGTACAGTTTAGAGGACCCCCTTTGCTTCCCATTTAAGAAGAAAATCATTCGCCTGGCCATAGCCTCAGGGAAATCCAAGGGAGCAGCCAGCATTTCCCTAGGCCTTGAAGGTGGTCAGAGCAGTGACTGAATCGTAGTACACAGTTTTGTGCTGTCAACTTAAAAAATAGTCACAACCTAAAAGTTGAGAGTTACTTTTCATTTGGTGGGAATTTTTAGGAGTTCGAGTCTGGGAGATAGCATCTCAAGTGATCCTGAGAGAACTGGTCCAAGGAGGTAAGGGAAGGAGCCAGGTTACATAGAAGATTTGCAACAAAGGACAGGTAGTCTGAGCATCAGAAGATCATTGCTAATTAAAGAAAATCAGATATACCAAGCTATGGAACTTAGTGCGTGTCTGCATGTGGAAAGATGCAAGAGTCTGTGTTCACTAAAATCATTTCTTCTCATAGGCGTCTCAGCTACTGAACCAGGATCCTGTGTTTTTCACATCCTGAGCCCCTTGGGGCTCACTGTAGGGAGTGGCTGCAGTCCAGAGGGTCCTGTGTTCTCACATCCTGCGTCCCTTGGGGCTCACTGTAGGGAGTGGCTGCAGTCTGCAGGGTCCTGTGTTCTCACATCCTGAGCCCCTTGGGGCTCACTGTAGGGAGTAGCTGCAGTCTGATGGCTGCTAGATCACAGCTCTTCTTCCTCTTCCTGAGTGACCTTAGAGCTCACCAGCTCACAAAGAAGGCTGCAATCACTGATGACTTTGACACCCTTGCCTGCTGATAAAGCAAGAAATATTCCATTTCTCAGTGCACTCTACAGTTCCCCAGACTGTTCATATAGAATCAGGAGGCAACCCTGTCGCTTACACTTCTACCTTTGAAATTTATTCCTTAAGTCATAAATGCTTTCAGTCTTCAAACATTCCCTATTGACTGAGAGGCAGATTCTGTGTTAATGGGACAATTAAGTCATGGAAGGAGGAAGCTGAGTTGATGGGGAGATAGAGAGATTCCAGAGGCAAACTTTTGCTACCTCCCAAAGTTGAAGTGTTGATCTTCATGCTAGCAACGTGAAGGATGTAAGGAAATTTGCCCCTGGAATCTCTCTCCTCAGTTATGGAGCTGGGATTAGAAGCCTGAAGAACTCAAGTTATAGAATCTAAGTCTGTATGATACAGAGAACAAACATCAAAACAGCATGATGTAATAAACTTTTCCTTTCTAAATGTGGAATCTCTGTACCAGGTCTTTAGGGAGCTAGATTCAGCTTACAGAGTATTCTATTCTAGCAAAAGAATTTTATTTATCTAACTTCTTAAATTTAGTTTTTTTTTTAAAAAAGATTATTTTACCTCTAAAGAATATGAGGAAAGTATTATAGTGAAAGTTCAGAACTCCCTAAAAATGCATTTTTAAGTTATTTTAATATTTTAGGTACTTATTATTTCTCATATAATGGCTTATTTTATAAGGTGGATGGAAGTTGGAGCTTATTTATTTTGAAGAAATGTACTCTGAATTGTCTGAGTAAGGGATGACTCTGATGTAAATCGACCCATGGATGGGTTAGACATTAACTGACCCATTGTTGGTCCTAGAATAAGGTCATACTTATTTTTGAGATAAATCAAAGGATGATATCAACTGTGAGTCACACAAAGAATTTTATATTCACAGAGCCTGGCCTAAGGGCTATATAAAGAGACACATTTAAGGAACTTGTACTGGAAAGGAACAGGGTAAATCAGGTTAAGCTGTTCAGAAGTATACAATGAAGCTTCTCCTGTTGATACTAGCTCTGCAGGTCACTGCTTCTGGAACTGCTCCACTGACTGACTACCCAAGCCCTGAAGAAAATGACGTGGCATTAGCTCAAGTAAGAATTGGCACTATAGAATTTATCTAGCCTTATTTTTGTCTTTAAGATTTATTTCACTGACCTGTTTTATTCTGAAAGTACTAGATGAAAACTGTTTTAGGGAGCTATTGAATTTTAACACTGTTTTGTCTTATTTTTATTTATTTATTGCTTAAGAGGAATGTAAGAAAAAAGTGTCTGGGGAGAAAAAAGTTTCCTCTACTTTTCTAGATTCTTCTGGCTGGTCTAAAAATTAAATTGATATGAGACAGATTAACAAGAGAAAATCAAACAAAAGTTTCATAACACCCATATTGTGAGAGATTCCGAAAAACTGAGTAACTCTCCAAAATGGCCAAAACCTTTGCCTTAAAAAGGCATCGATGTGCAGCTGAGTTATAAATACAGAGTTCCAACAGAAACCTTTCCACATAAAATGATGTATCAATAAATGTATTTTTTCCCAGAGATATTTGGCAAACTTTTATGGCCTTGAGATGGAAACAACTCCAATGACAAAAATGAAAGTCAACAGGAGCGTCATGGAGAATAAAATTCAGGAAATGCAGCAGTTCTTTGGGCTAAAAGTGACGGGGCAACTAGACACAGCTACTCTGGACATGATGCACAGACCTCGATGTGGAGTGCCGGATGTTAAAAATTTCCAACTGTTTCCAGGGCGGCCGGTCTGGAAGAAACGTCTTATCACCTACAGGTAACATTATAGCCAAGTATTTTTCTACTTTCCCCTAGGTTTGTGTTCTAGAAACTTGAGCCACTTAGATACAGCTCTAAATCTGGAAGTAGATTGGAAGCATCCCTCAATTAGTAACACTATTCCTGTGCTGAATAGTGTTTCTAAAAGGGAAAACCGCCGCAAGTCCAGAACAGAGTAGGAAAGCCATAAATAAAAGAAGAATGAAGCTGGATCTAAAATGAGGCAAGAGAAAGCTTTATAGACTATTTAGATGGATAAATGAAGAAGTCTGGGAGCAGGGGTAAAAGGCATAAGTCTCTACAAATGTAAATCTTTCATAATGATGACCTGTAAATCATAAATGAGTAGAAATCAAGTTAGATTCTGTTTAAGGAGTAAGGTGCCAAGGATAAATATTTCTATAGATGAAGCAGGTTTTTCTCACCTGGACTACTGATTTATGTAATGATTCATTCTTGAATGATGCTAGCAGAAATGAAGTATTGTAATAAAACAAAATTAACACATGGTTTCTATGTATTTTCCTCTTTTGTTCTGCTGGTAAAGAATCAACAATTACACCCCTGACCTGAAGCCTGAGGATGTTGATGATGCCTTCCAGAGAGCTTTTCAAGTATGGAGTGATGTGACCCCCCTGAAATTCAGAAAGATTCATGAAAATGAGGCTGACATCATGATACAATTTGCACTTCGAGGTAGGGAAATTGGGCTTACATCATCTGTCTCATTTGGCGTGACCCAGGCGGCACAGTAGTAAAGAATATTCTTGCCAGTTCAGGAGATGCAAGAAATGCAAGTTCAACCCCTGGGTCAGGAAGATCCTCTGGAGTAGGAAATGGCAACCCTCTCCGGTATTCTAGCCTGGAAAATTCCACAGACAGAGGAGCCTGGCAGGCTACANTAAGGTATTAAATGATCAATGGGGCATTTTGGAATTTTTAACCCAGAACCACAGGAGACTACCTAACCACATAATCCTGTGTTTCTTTATAGCTGTCTCTTATACACATCTCACCTCTCAGGTCTGAGGGATCTCAAGGAATATGGATCCTCCAAGCACTCCCTGTAACACATGAGATGTGTATAAGAGACAGCACACAACATGTGTAGATAGACTGATTTTCTTTTTCTTTTTTTTTAAAACAAGAACATAGAGACGGCTATCCTTTTGATGGCCCATGGGGAATCCTAGCCCATGCTTTTGCACCTGGAGCTGGTCTTGGAGGAGATGCACATTTTGATGAGGCCGAAACCTGGACTAAAGGACGCAAAGGTAGGCTCCCCAAACCCCCAAAGAATTAGAAAATCCTAACAAAATCTAAGTTATATCTTGTTTTTCAAAGGGCACATTCTGAGAAAGGATTATAAAGACAGGAAAACTTTTTCTGATTAAAATTTTGACACTGAATAAAATTGTAACACTGTTCCCACTTCACCTCTATAAATGGAGTATATTGGACTAGATTATTTTTAAGTTCATTTCCAAGAGCCTATGAAGATAAACTAGTTTATTAGTATACACTCAGGAACCTGAAGAACCATAGTATGGAAAGAAAAAGCCATTATTTAGGGGATCAGTTTTTGGCAGTGCCATCCATAAACTTGGAAAAATACAGATACTAATGCTGTGTATGCCAACAATACTAGAACAAGGTGATCGCTTGCATGATTCATTATATGCTGACAGTTTCCTAAATTCATAGTGGCATAGAAAGATGAAATTATGTTGTAAAGGATTTAGAGATCTCTATAAAGAAACACAGGATTATGTGGTTAGGTAGTCTCCTGTGGTTCTGGGTTAAAAATTCCAAAATGCCCCATTGATCATTTAATACCTTATGTGTACTTACAGAGGGGATAAAACTCGTCCATCCCAGACAGTTGAGGGGGAGGGTAATGAGCATCCCTTGTTATTTGGAGAAGTCACTATCCACTGGGAAATCCAAGGCATCACATCAGAAGCCTTCCTAATATTCCTATTGGAGATTCTAGACTCTGTGACTGACTATATGTGGAAAGGAAGTAAAGAGAAATTCATCAAGAGTATGCTTTACTCAGCACCATCATCTCCACCCCCTGCTGGTATTGCTTGCATTGATGGCAATGTTTTTATAGACCAGAAAGACTATTTGTTTTAGCTTGACACATGGCCTAAGGCTTATGAAATCTTTGATTGAGAATAGAACTTTTTTTTTTATTGTCAAAAGACAAATGATTAGGTTCTGGCTGAGCCTCAAATCCTCAGTAGATATGTTAAATTTGTGCAAATTTTATCCAAAGGTATTTGGGGTTTGTAATCTTTTCATCTGACAGGAGAAACATGCTGATTAGCCTGGAGAATTTTTAAAATTCTAAAGAAACTTAGGAAAGTCATTTAATACAGACCTTTACAGATAGAGAAAAGAAGTTAGAGGCTACCTTGTGAAAAAGCTGGGACCAGAACATTTATTTCCTAGGTCTTATCTTAGCACAATGTATACTTTCTATTTGTCCATGTTGCCTTATTTTATTTGCTTAATTCTACGCTTTCAAAAGACTAAATTAGTTATGAAAATTCTAATTTAAAATCCTTATTCTTGACTAACTTTGACACAGTAAATTCTTTTTCTTTTGGACACAGTAAATTAAATGAACAATTCCCATAGTCTTTACTGAGTTTCTATCAGGGTGTTAGGTGATGGGGGTGCTTAGATTCAGAAATGAAAAGGGCATAGTCTTGCCATTGAGAAACACACAATCTAAAAGGAAACAGAACACAAACAAAAATCCATTATTTTGAGATGAGAACCAATAGTGATCTTTTGTACAAAGTAGTACAGAAATTGAGAATAAAATAAATTCAGGTTTAGGCCAAATTGTGAAAGGTTTTGTTTACTCTTCCCAGTCTTAGGCAGACTGGAGAAAATTAGTCTTTGCGTCTTCTTTTTCGTTGTTTGGTAGAAGTGAAAGCATCTCTGAATTAGTTACTGGACCCATGTGTTACAGGGAGTGCTTGGAGGATCCATATTCCTTGAGATCCCTCAGACCTGAGAGGTGTGAACTCTTTGCTCATCTTGGGTTCTAGAGAGTATTTCAAGATCAGGATCTGTAGCTAAACAGTGTGTGACCCTGGGAAGTCAGTTCTGAGCTTCTTTTTGTTATAGAGAAAGAAAGAAAACAAAAGGAAGGCATTAGATTATAATGAAGATTTTTTAAAAATCAGGAATTTTCAAATCTTCTGAGAACTAGGAAATCTGAGAGAAAGGGCACACTCGTCTCTTACTTACAAAAGTACAGCCTCTGGGACATACAGGGGGAAAAAACAGTTATAACTATAATGTGGTAGTGTAAATATGTCTAAAGTGTAAATATAGTCTCTTTGATTTCATTGGGAATCATATTTAGGAAAAGGGTGATCCAAGACATTTTTAGAGCCAAGAAATTTGGATGTGAATCTTGGCTCAGGCACTTAATTTTCATTTAATCTTGCTGATACTATATCCTCATCTGAAAATAGAGAACAAAATGATTTCCTTTTGGTTGTATAAGGATTAGACATAACATGGTGCTTTTCTCAGTGACTCACAATACCGTATCTTAATATGGATTTAAGATTTGAGTTTCGTAAATGAAGGTTACCAAAGACTTTTCTATATCCAGTGAAGCCTGATTAGGGGAAAAGCAGAACAAGGTCATGTGAGTTGAGAATTATTTAAGAGCAATGAACACAGCTGTGAGATATTCCGGAAGTTCTGACAATGGAACATAATTCATTTGTCTGAGAGTACAGCGGTCCTTAACCAGAGGCAAACACTACCATGTGTAAAGTAGATAGCTAGCGGGGACCTGCTGTATAGAACAGGCAGCTCCGCTTGGTGCTCTATGGTGACCGAGATGGCTGGGATGAAGGGGGGGGAAGGAGGTCCCAGAGGGAGGGGACATATGTATGCATATAGCTGGTTCACTTCATTGTACTGTTGAAACTAACACAATATCTTAAAGCAACTATTTCCCTGGTGGTTCATACAGTAAAGAGTCTGCCTGCAGTGTGGGAGACCTGGGTTCAGTCCCTGGGTGGGGAAGATCCCCTGGAGGAGGAAATGGCAACCCTCTCCAGTACTCTGGCCTAGAGAATCCCGTGGATGGAGGAGCTGGTGGGCTACAGTCCACAGGGTGAGAAAGAGTCGGACACGACTGAGCNCTTTTGGACACAGTAAATTAAATGAACAATTCCCATAGTCTTTACTGAGTTTCTATCAGGGTGTTAGGTGATGGGGGTGCTTAGATTCAGAAATGAAAAGGGCATAGTCTTGCCATTGAGAAACACACAATCTAAAAGGAAACAGAACACAAACAAAAATCCATTATTTTGAGATGAGAACCAATAGTGATCTTTTGTACAAAGTAGTACAGAAATTGAGAATAAAATAAATTCAGGTTTAGGCCAAATTGTGAAAGGTTTTGTTTACTCTTCCCAGTCTTAGGCAGACTGGAGAAAATTAGTCTTTGCGTCTTCTTTTTCGTTGTTTGGTAGAAGTGAAAGCATCTCTGAATTAGTTACTGGACCCATGTGTTACAGGGAGTGCTTGGAGGATCCATATTCCTTGAGATCCCTCAGACCTGAGAGGTGTGAACTCTTTGCTCATCTTGGGTTCTAGAGAGTATTTCAAGATCAGGATCTGTAGCTAAACAGTGTGTGACCCTGGGAAGTCAGTTCTGAGCTTCTTTTTGATATAGAGAAAGAAAGAAAACAAAAGGAAGGCATTAGATTATAATGAAGATTTTTTAAAAATCAGGAATTTTCAAATCTTCTGAGAACTAGGAAATCTGAGAGAAAGGGCACACTCGTCTCTTACTTACAAAAGTACAGCCTCTGGGACATACAGGGGGAAAAAACAGTTATAACTATAATGTGGTAGTGTAAATATGTCTAAAGTGTAAATATAGTCTCTTTGATTTCATTGGGAATCATATTTAGGAAAAGGGTGATCCAAGAAATTTTTAGAGCCAAGAAATTTGGATGTGAATCTTGGCTCAGGCACTTAATTTTCATTTAATCTTGCTGATACTATATCCTCATCTGAAAATAGAGAACAAAATGATTTCCTTTTGGTTGTATAAGGATTAGACATAACATGGTGCTTTTCTCAGTGACTCACAATACCGTATCTTAATATGGATTTAAGATTTGAGTTTCGTAAATGAAGGTTACCAAAGACTTTTCTATATCCAGTGAAGCCTGATTAGGGGAAAAGCAGAACAAGGTCATGTGAGTTGAGAATTATTTAAGAGCAATGAACACAGCTGTGAGATATTCCGGAAGTTCTGACAATGGAACATAATTCATTTGTCTGAGAGTACAGCGGTCCTTAACCAGAGGCAAACACTACCATGTGTAAAGTAGATAGCTAGCGGGGACCTGCTGTATAGAACAGGCAGCTCCGCTTGGTGCTCTATGGTGACCGAGATGGCTGGGATGAAGGGGTGGGAAGGAGGTCCCAGAGGGAGGGGACATATGTATGCATATAGCTGGTTCACTTCATTGTACTGTTGAAACTAACACAATATCTTAAAGCAACTATTTCCCTGGTGGTTCATACAGTAAAGAGTCTGCCTGCAGTGTGGGAGACCTGGGTTCAGTCCCTGGGTGGGGAAGATCCCCTGGAGGAGGAAATGGCAACCCTCTCCAGTACTCTGCCCTAGAGAATCCCATGGATGGAGGAGCTGGTGGGCTACAGTCCACAGGGTGAGAAAGAGTCGGACACGACTGAGCAATTTCACTTTCACTTTATATCCCAATAAAAAGAAAAAAAAATATGTGGAAACATTTTTTTGGTTGTCAGAACTAGAGGGGAGTGGTGCTACTTGAATTCAATGGTAAAATGAGAGCCTTATAAAGATCTGTAATGCAAAGGACAGCCCTGCCAGCAAAGAGGGATCTGTCTTGTAATGTCGACAGACAATGCCAAGGCAGAAAAAGCTTGCTCATGAAGGAGGAAAATGAGGTATTTCTAAGTTTCCCTTTTCACAGTGTCAGATGTTGTATCATTGTTCTATAGATGCCAATAGATTTCACTGGTTCTCTCTTAGGCCCAAACTTGTTCCTAGTTGCTGTTCATGAGATTGGCCATTCCTTGGGTCTTGGCCATTCCAGCGATATAAGTGCCATAATGTTTCCCAACTACAGAAATATTGACTACAAGATATTTCACCTCTCTGCTGATGACATACATGGCATTCAGTCTCTCTATGGTGAGTTGAATTTCTTCACCATTTTGCCAAATAAAGATACTCATGAATAATTTCATACTATCTGCATTTGTATAAACATTAAGATTTATCTTCTCTTTGAACCCCATGAAAATTCTGTGAGGTATAGGCAACATAGATATTATCTTCATTTTATGGATGAGTACAAGGGGACCTAGTGTGTTAACGCCTGAGCCAGAGGCAAGACCTCAGTCTTCTGGTCTGAAATCTGTTCTTTCTATCTAGCACACCATTGTCTTTTGAAGAAGGCACATGGAGAAATAATCTAACCAGAACAGGAGAAAAGAGTGATCAGATTTTTATTCTCCACAATGTTGCAACCACATGGAAGGGGAAAAAGATTTGTTGTATGCTTCCTGTGAATGTTATGGAAAACATAAACTGCTTTTTAAGTATTTTTCATCAAGAACATTGAATGTTTTAAAGAGTGTTTCTTCATCTTAAAAACTAAAAGACTTTTTTTTTCCTAATGCTTCTTGAAATGTACTTTCAGGACGTCCAAAAAAACACCAAGTTCCATCAAATCCTAGCAGTACAAACCCAGCTCCTTGTGACCCCAATATGAGTTTTGATGCTGTTACTACAGTGGGAGATAAAATTTTTTTCTTTAAAGACAAGTAAGATAATTTTCATATCTAACAAATATTAAAGACTGATCCCTTAGGTATTTGTGTGTGTGAGAGAGAATTGTGAAAAATGATTTAAAAAACAAAGTAGATAAATCTGTGAGTTGGAACTTTGGACTTGATTCTGAAGGCAATGGAGAGATCTTGGGGATCTTGAAGCAGGAGAGCAGTGTGATTATATTTGTTTTAACTAGAAAACTGAGCTGTAAAAAAATGGATCTGTAGCAAGAATCTGGGTTGGGGACAGATAAGACAGGTAGCAAGGATGTCAGACTATTTTAATCACACTGATAGATTTAAATTAAGATGGTTAAATCTCAACTTAAAGCTGTGACAGAGTACCAGACTCGATTTTTATTATAAAAAAGAGAATTCCAGGATGATATATGGTTTTTGTCTTAGAACATATATTGAACCAGATATTGGATGGGTGGGGCAATGGAGAAAATTAGTATTTGANATTTAAATTAAGATGGTTAAATCTCAACTTAAAGCTGTGACAGAGTACCAGACTCGATTTTTATTATAAAAAAGAGAATTCCAGGATGATATATGGTTTTTGTCTTAGAACATATATTGAACCAGATATTGGATGGGTGGGGCAGTGGAGAAAATTAGTATTTGATAGACAGAACAAATATTCCCCATTGTTGAGATTATGGAACTGAGATGCTTGAGGTTGACTTGATTTCCTTTAGGTTACACAACTGGCACCTGGGTTGTGAGCTCAGACTAGAACCTAGATAGCTTGGTTCCAAGCTCCCTGTATTTCCATACGCCAGTCTGCCTGTTAAGATCATTGCTAGTATTGGAGGCTATTAAAATCCTCTGAATGTGATTCTCCTACACAAATGCCCATAGAATAGAATGTGAAGCTACTGGAAATAAACATGAAGTTCTCTCACAGGTCCTTCCCTCTTCATGGTTCTTCAGTTTACAGAGATTTTTTAATGTGTTAAATGTTTCTTGTCAGGTTCTTCTGGTGGAAGCTTGCTGAGAGTCCAAAAAGCAGCATTAGTTTAATTTCTTCTTTAGGTCCAAACCTACCATCCCACGTTCAAGCTGCTTATGAAATTGCAGACAGAAGTCACATTTTTCTTTTTAAAGGTAATTCCAATGTTTTGCTATTGAGTCTACTTCTAAGAAAGAGAACAAATTAAGGAAATAGTACTACATTTAAAGAACTTTTTAAAAGACACTACAGATTTTTATTAATGCGGGCTCTGAAATATAGCCCCAAATAGGGTAAATATACCTAGGTAATATGTAAAGCTTATTGCAAAATTTTATAAAATATAAAATGATAATACTTTGGAAAAAAATACAGAGCTATAGAAGGTAAATCATGTTTAAGAATAGGAGTAATATATTTTGAATCTATGAAATAAGAATGATATTTCTTGTGCTGAGTCAGTATTTCTATTACTCTTTCTGTATGATTCCAATGTACCCATTCTCTTTGTCTTTACAGATGACAAGTACTGGTTAATGAACAATTTGAAACCACAGTTAAACTATCCCAAGAGCATACATTCTTTGGGCTTCCCCTCCTCAGTGAAAAAAATTGATGCAGCTGTTTTTAACCCACTTTTCTATAAGACCTACTTCTTTGTAGGTAACAAGTTTTGGAGGTGAGCTTTAATGGTTGATGATTTGGCCCCTAAGATTTGTGAAACAGTCAAGAAATGGGATTTTTCAGAAGACAGCTTTTCTATCTAAATTTTAAAAAGCCCTTGATTTTCCTGGAAGAGGGATCAAGATGATATAGCACTGGAACAGTTGTTTTCAATCTAATTCTTTTCTCTGTATTGTTGGTTTATGATAGGAGATGAAAATACATGTTTTAAAAGGAGCACTTTAAATAAAATGTCATGTTACTAATCACAGTGGAAATGAAAAGAGTGGTATAGATGTATGAGACCTAGTATTTGCAGTTAGTTTTTAGGGCATATGCATTTTCAGATTCCTTTCTGGAACTGTTGGACCCCAAGGAGACAGAATGAGGGAACTATGCTGTGAATGACAGCAGGTTGCTCCAGGTCTTCACTAACTGGAAGTTAGAGAGTCAGGCTCTAGCACAGGTGGAAGCATTCTGGCAGAGTCGGGGAAGTGCTTGATTGGAAGTCAGGAAGCCTAGGGTTTGAGTCCTAATCTGTAAAGGGTTTAGGTCCTTGGTTTTCCTATGGGTACAGTTTAAATTCTTTTAGAAGAAAATAAGGCAGGTTTTGTGATTCATAACCGTGAAATATCAAGCTTAATGTCATGAAATCCATATTTTGATGTAGTTTCTGCTGGTTATTTCTTTGCTCAGGTATGACGAGAGGAGACAGTTCATGGACCCTGGTTATCCCAAGTTGATTACTACATACTTCCCAGGAATTGGCCCGAAAATTGATGCAGTCTTCTATTACAACAGTAAGTGGATTGGGAAACCATGAAAAGAGTGGAAACCCCTTACTAAAATACTGGATTATAGTGTCTTCGAGATCAGAGAAAAGGGTTCCAAATTGAAAGAGAAAGAACTCTGCAGTTCTCCAAAGGGCCGCAGAAAGAAAATCTGCAATTTTTCTGGCTAAGAATAGGTGGACCAGAAGAAAGAGTGAGGTGGCATCAATGATAGTTTTATACTAATGTGGTCTATCAGACAGGGAGCAGATAATTCTTGCCACTTTTATATGTCTGAGTCTCTGGGATTTCCATCATGTCAAGCTGCACAGTATATGTAAGCAAGTGGATAGCAGTCAAGGCAAGCAGGAATCTTTTATACACTTTTATGTCCTGAGTTCTTTAACTTCCTTTCAGTCCCTTCCACCCTTCATGGGTTGTCATGGACTGAGTCTCAGAGTGGGATGAAAGAAGCTTGAATTTATTTGAATTTGTGTTTATGAATGTCTTCCAGCAAGGTCAGGCTAAGCAAGATATCTTTGGGTCAAGATATTTTGGGTTGTATTCTTATCCCCATGTTTTATTTACTTTCCCCATCAATACTTCTATGTACTCTACCTGAGTTCACTCTCCTGTCTTCCACTCTGAATTCTCCACCAGGGGTGTGAATTTTCAAAAACATTTGCATTTTTAAGAGTCAGTCTTAAAGACCAAACAACCTTCTCATTAAAGATAATGAAGATATTTATGGTGAAAAGACTAGTAATAGGTAGATATCTGGGCGCAGGATATCTAACCAAGAAATCCAACTTTATAATGTTGAATCTGACCTTATTTAATCTAGGTTATCTTTTTTTATGAAAGAATGCAATTATAGAATTAAAATATTTCTTTTCATTTTTAGGACACTACTATTTCTTCCAAGGATCTAAACTACTTAAATATCATGTCCTAGCCCAACGTGTCATTGAAAGTCTGAAAAGCAGTACTGTGCTAGGTTGTTAGTAGTGATATAATTACTGGTGTTTGCCAGTTCACTTCAGTTTAAAAAGTATTTATTACATACTTGCTATGTGCCCAGTACCATGATATGGAGATATGTTATCATAAGGTAGAATCTATGGACCATAGATAAATGACTATATAGGTGATTATATAATATATATAAGATTCTTTGATTTTGAAAATGCTCATTGTCAGAGACACCTTCAAAGGCCAAAAGAATATCTTGGTTCCTAATATCCTTGAACTGACCAATTTTAATTATTTCTTTGGCTTAACTAAGTCAAGAAATGATTCGTCTCTGTATCCACTGTATGTTTCAGCAAGGATATTATTTTAATTATTTGGGGGTAAAGGCAGAAGGAGAAGAGGGCAACAGAGGATGAGATAGTTGGATGGCATCAGTGATTCAATAGACACATTTTGGGCAAACTCTGGGAGATAGTGAATGACAGGGAAGCCTGGTGTGCTGCAGTCCATGGTGTTGCAAAGAGTTGGATACAACTTGGTGACTGAACAGCAACCACAAAAGCAGACTATACTTAGAACTTTTTAAATGACAATTAATGAAAGTAATATATAAATAAATCATATAATTATGGTGATAATATAATTTTATTCCATTGTGTTGATTTTTCTGTTATCTTTTATAATATATGTATCGCTCAAATAAAAACTTGAAAGAAAGTATTTGGTTTTTAAGAATTTTTTTCTTGAAAAACAGGATATGTTTTTTGGACCTACTATTAAATAATAGCTGGACTTCCCTAGTGGCTCAGAAAGTAAAGAATCTGCCTACAACATGGGAGACCTGGGTTCGATCCCTGGATCGGGAAGATCCCCTGGAGAAGGAAATGGCAACCCACTCCAGTACTCTTGCCTGGAGAATCCCATGGATGGAGGAGCTGGTGGGCTACAGTCCACAGGGTGGCAAAGAGTCGGACACGACTGAGCAATTTCACTTTCACTTACTTTCTTTTTACTTTCACTTTCTTTCTTTTCACTTTCACTATTGAATAAAATGTCTATTACTGCACAAAGGGGTGAAAAAAAGATAAGGCAACCAGAAACAGGAAAAAGTTATATTCGTTTTGGTCACTTGCCTAAAGCCACCTGAATCCTTGGTCTCAAATCTAGACAGCATTCTCCAGACTACAAACAACCCCAAGGGGCACCTGCATTGCATGACCGCAAGCCTGGGGAGAAAAAGGAATGAAATGGGAACTTCCCACTTCAGTAGACTTTTTATCACAGTCATGTCGAGTTTCTCTTAACACACATTCTCTCTTTCTCTGGAATGCATATTTATTAAAATTCTCACTAACAACTTTTGGGTTTGTGGAATGCTCATTNTGGTCTCAAATCTAGACAGCATTCTCCAGACTACAAACAACCCCAAGGGGCACCTGCAGTGCATGACCGCAAGCCTGGGAAGAAAAAGGAATGAAATGGGAACTTCCCACTTCAGTAAACTTTTTATCACAGTCATGTTGAGTTTCTCTTAACACACATTCTCTCTCTCTCTGGAATGCATATTTATTAAAATTCTCACTAACAACTTTTGGGTTTGTGGAATGCTCATAGTTTTCTATGTATTTTCACACCATTGCTGATAGATTGAGAAGAAGATCTAAGAAATGGTCAAGCCTATTTCAACTCAGGAGGTCTTACAAATAGCTGAGAAAAGAAGAGAAGATAAAGACAAAGGAGAAAAGGAGAGATATACCTATTTGAAAGCAGAGTTCAAAGGAATAGCAGGAAGAGATAAGAAAGCCTTCTTTCAATGCAAAGAAATAGAGGAAAACAATAGAATGGGAAAGACTAGAGATTTCTTCAAGAAAATTAGAGATACTAAGGGAATATTTCATGCAAAGATGGGCTCAATAAAGGACAGAAATGGTATGGATCTAACAGAAGCAGAAGATATTAAGAAGAGGTGGCAAGAATACACAGAAGAACTATACAAAAAAGATCATCATGACCCAGAGAACCAGGATGATGTGATCACTTACCTAGAGCCAGATACCTTGGAGTGTGAAGTCAGGTGGGCCTTAGGAAGCATCACTATGAACAAAGCTAGAGGAGGTGATGGAATTCCAGCTGAGCTACTTCAAATCCTAAAAAAATGATGTTGGCAAAGTGCTGTACTCAATATGCCAGCACATTTGGAAAACTCAGTAGTGGCCATAGGACTGGAAAGGATCTTTTCTCATTCCAATCCCAAAGAAAGGAAAGGCCAAAGAATGTTCAAACCACTGCAAAACGGTACTCATTTCACACCCAAGCAAAGTAATGCCCCCAATTCTCCAAGCTAGGCTTCAACAGAATGTGAATCGTGAACTTCCAAATATTCAAGCTGGATTTATAAAAGGCAGAGGAACCAGAGATCAAGTTGCCGACATCCACTGGATCATCGAAAAACAAGAGAGTTCCAGAAAAACACCTACTTCTGCTTTATTGAGTATGCCAAAGCCTTTGACTGTGTGGATCACAACAAACTGTGGAAAATTCTTAAGGAGATGGGAATACCAGACCACCTTACCTGCCTCCTGAGAAATCTGTATTTAGGTCAAGAAGCAACAATTAGAACTGCACATGGAACAACAGACTGATTACAAATTGGGAAAGAAAGGACAAGGCTGTATATTGTTACCCTGATTATTTAATTATATGCAGAGTACATCATGCAAAATTCCCGGCTGGATGAAGCACAAGTTGGAATCAAGATTGCCAGGAGAANTCTTGTCCCAGCATATGTCTGGTGGTCTTCAATTTGGAGGAGCCTTTCATGAATTTCTGACCTGTGACTGCCCTCTCCTCTTTCTAAGTCCAGGCTTTCCTGTCAATTATCTTCCAATTCTGCTGCCCACTTAGGACAAATGTCTGCGAGCAGTGAATATATTTTACTGAGATTCCAAAATCCTAAGTCTTCTTACTCACCAAGGGTGGTCAATATTCCAATTCCAGAAAATTACCATCGAAAATCTTGCTAGCCATGAATTTGTAAGTGCTCATCCAAAAAACCATCTCTAAAGTTCTGACCATAAACACACAATTCAGTACCTTTGTGACTCAAAACATATTTCACAATCTTTCCTTTCTTTGAAAAAAATACTTTATGCATTTATAAAATGGGAACATTTTGTTCCAGGTCATGAATTTAGAGAAAAAGTGGAAAAACTTCTCAAACCTCAAACTTCATTTATATTCACATCTCCCTCAAGATATTTTCTTGTCAACTTGACTGCTCCAAAAAAAGTACAGAACTTGGGAGTAAGATTCTTATTACTGTTAATAATTTATTAACTATTTTATCTTGCCCCCAATTATTGAGCCAACTCGTATCAGATCATGCTCCTTCTTAGTTGAAAGATTATCAGTCAATAGAATCAAAGTGGCAAAGCAGAAAGAGCTTAAGTTTGGGTGAAACAATTCTCAGAACTGTAATATGCACTTACTGGCTCTGTGACACCAACTTGTTTACTTTCTCTCTGCCCTTTTTTCTTCATTCTTAAAATAGAAAGAAAAATGTCTATTTTACCCCTCCCTACCAGTGACACGAGCCCAGAGGGCCCACAGACCCAGCCTGTGCAGCTAGCCCCAAAGAGACATGACCCCCACTTCCTGCAGGCCCACATTTACTGCACGAGACAAGACCTAGCAGCCATCTGTGCCAGCCCTGCCTTCCAATGTGCCCACAGGAGCTGGCCCAACCACAAGAGAAAGGGGCACTGCTATAGCATGTAGCTTGGTATCCAGAGTGAAGCATGTTGCTGAGCCCCATGATGCCACTTTTCCAAGATCTGGAAATGCAACTGACATACCTAATACAAGTACAACACAAAAAATTAGGCAAAATGAGAGGGCAGAGGAAAATCTTCCAATCAAAGGAACAAGACCATATCTTTTTTTTAAAGTGAAGACTGTATTACACACTCCAAGAAAAGTAATAGGCTTTAATTACCTAAGAGCATATAAAATAATGAAAGTTCAGAATATTTCTTTCTTTCTTCGAATGGTATAGTTTTAATGGAGAGCAATCTGATGCCATACAACTAGCTCTGTAGGTTTATGTGAGTTAGCCATGCTTTGGTACATAGCCAACTCTACTTTAGCTATTACCACAATACAGTTTCATTCTGTCCTTCTTACATAATGTGACCTATCCAAAAATGTGTCAGCATTTACAAATTATGACTCATAAGAAGATGAGTTGTCTTAACCATGGCAAANCTCTCTGGAATGCATATTTATTAAAATTCTCACTAACAACTTTTGGGTTTGTGGAATGCTCATAGTTTTCTATGTATTTTCACACCATTGCTGATAGATTGAGAAGAAGATCTAAGAAATGGTCAAGCCTATTTCAACTCAGGAGGTCTTACAAATAGCTGAGAAAAGAAGAGAAGATAAAGACAAAGGAGAAAAGGAGAGATATACCTATTTGAAAGCAGAGTTCCAAGGAATAGCAGGAAGAGATAAGAAAGCCTTCTTTCAATGCAAAGAAATAGAGGAAAACAATAGAATGGGAAAGACTAGAGATTTCTTCAAGAAAATTAGAGATACTAAGGGAATATTTCATGCAAAGATGGGCTCAATAAAGGACAGAAATGGTATGGATCTAACAGAAGCAGAAGATATTAAGAAGAGGTGGCAAGAATACACAGAAGAACTATACAAAAAAGATCATCATGACCCAGAGAACCATGATGATGTGATCACTTACCTAGAGCCAGATACCTTGGAGTGTGAAGTCAGGTGGGCCTTAGGAAGCATCACTATGAACAAAGCTAGAGGAGGTGATGGAATTCCAGCTGAGCTACTTCAAATCCTAAAAAAATGATGTTGGCAAAGTGCTGTACTCAATATGCCAGCACATTTGGAAAACTCAGTAGTGGCCATAGGACTGGAAAGGATCTTTTCTCATTCCAATCCCAAAGAAAGGAAAGGCCAAAGAATGTTCAAACCACTGCAAAACGGTACTCATTTCACACCCAAGCAAAGTAATGCCCCCAATTCTCCAAGCTAGGCTTCAACAGAATGTGAATCGTGAACTTCCAAATATTCAAGCTGGATTTATAAAAGGCAGAGGAACCAGAGATCAAGTTGCCGACATCCACTGGATCATCGAAAAACAAGAGAGTTCCAGAAAAACACCTACTTCTGCTTTATTGAGTATGCCAAAGCCTTTGACTGTGTGGATCACAACAAACTGTGGAAAATTCTTAAGGAGATGGGAATACCAGACCACCTTACCTGCCTCCTGAGAAATCTGTATTTAGGTCAAGAAGCAACAATTAGAACTGCACATGGAACAACAGACTGATTACAAATTGGGAAAGAAAGGACAAGGCTGTATATTGTTACCCTGATTATTTAATTATATGCAGAGTACATCATGCAAAATTCCCGGCTGGATGAAGCACAAGTTGGAATCAAGATTGCCAGGAGAATATCTCAGATATGCAGATAACACCATCTTTATGGAAGAAAGAGAAGAACTAAAAAGCCTCTTGATGAAAGTGAAAAAGGAGAGTGGAAAAGTTGGCTTAAAACTTAACATTCAGAAAACTAAGATCATGGCATCTGGTCCCATCATTTCATGGCAAATAGATGGGGAAACAGTGGAAACAGTGAAAGACTTTTATTCTGGGGGGCTCCAAAATCGCTGCAGATGGTAACTGCAGCCATGCAATTAAAAGACGCTTGCTCCTTGGAAGGAAAGCTATGACCAACTTAGCCAGCACATTAAAAAGCAAAGACATTACTTTGCCAACAAAGATCCACCTAGTTAAAGCTATGGTTTTCCAGTAGTCATGTATGAATGTGAGAGTTGGACTATAAGAAAGCTGATTCTTTTGAGCTGTGGTGTCGGAGAAGACTCTTGAGAGTCCCTTGGACTGCAAGGAGATCCAACCAGTCCATCCTAAAGGAGATCAGTCCTGAATATTCACTGGAAGGACTGATGCTCAAACTAAACTCCAATTCTTTGGCCAACTGATGGGAAGAACTGACTCATTGGGAAATACCCTGATGCTAGGAAAATTTGAAGGCAGGAAGAGAAGGGGACGACAGAGGATGAGATGGTTGGATGGCATCACTGACTTGATGGACATGAGTTTGAGTAAACTCCAGGAGCTGGTGAAGGACAGGGAAGCCTGGCATGTTATGGGGTTGGAAATAGTTGGACACGACTGAGCAACTGAACCGAACTGAATCTTTATACCCACATTACAAGCTATGTATCAATACCTTGATCTCACAGATTAAAAAATGAAGTTCAGAAAAGTTAAAACGTTTGTTCAAATTCACATACCCATTAGGTAGCAGAAATGATGCAACTGTTGTTCAATCAAACCTATAAAACAGAGACAAGAGTTTGTCGTGCCTTCNGCTGGACACGACTGAGCAACTGAACCGAACTGAATCTTTATACCCACATTACAAGCTATGTATCAATACCTTGATCTCACATTAAAAAATGAAGTTCAGAAAAGTTAAAACGTTTGTTCAAATTCACATACGCATTAGGTAGCAGAAATGATGCAACTGTTGTTCAATCAAACCTATAAAACAGAGACAAGAGTTTGTCGTGCCTTTAAATTAAATTCAATCTCTGCATTTCATTTGTTTTTAACATCATCTTAGCCTGGACTTAACCCTTTCCAAAATTTTTCTTNTTTGAATCAGTTCCAAAAGTGTGGATGAAACTGGAGCCTATTATATAAGTCAGAAAGAGGAACACAAATACTTTATGTTGAATTTAATTGGTAGAAGACAAATAATAAAAACAATAAAGCTAACTCTTCCTTAGCACTTTCTGTGCCAGAAAATATTCTAGTTGTATGTGATTTATTTAGTAGATGAAGGAAGAGAGAAAGAAAAAAAGGAAGGAAGAAAGGGAGAAAGAAAGAAAAGGAATAATAATTAATACATATGTGAATTTTGATGTATAAATGGTTTGAGAGCCCTTCACTTCCATCAGCTCCCAGAGCCTAGCAGAAGACCCTCCAAGAAGGGCTTATTGAAAAATACTCCAGCCGACTATCCAACCACACAGCTCCCTTATTTCCCTCTCCTCTTCCTCTCCAACAAGGCCAACGGAAGTTCCTAATGCCAACACGACCACATCTGTTGCCAGTACTAAAAAGTACTGAAGCTAAAAGAGGCACACTTATATAAGAAGCAAAAGGAGACTTTGATTTAATTTGTTTCAGCCATTAATAGATTTCTGGATAAATGGACTGGAAAGTACACACTTGTATTTTGAATCTTATTTTTTCAATCTTCCATAAAAAAATTTTGAAGACGTGCCTACATAAATGTTCATTGGTATACTGTAAATTACACCTAAGATTTTAACAGCTTCTTGAAAAAAACAGTAATGTATAAAATATCACATTGCATCTAATTCATGAGAGAATTAACCCCCCAGAGCAAAATTGATTGTTTTTTGCAATTCCAAGCATGTAGCCCAATGTCTTGTGTCAGGTCAGTTCAGTCACCCCAGTCATATCCGACTTTTTGTGACCTCATGAACTGCAGCACACCAGTCTTTCCTGTCCATCACCAACTCTGAAGCTTGAAAAACTCATGTACATTGAGCTGGTGATGCCATCCAACTGTCACATCCTCTCTTGTCCCCTTCTCTTCCTCCCTTCAATCTTTCCCAGCATCAGGGTCTTTTCCAATGAGTCAGTTCTTTACATCAGGTGCCCAAAGTATTGGAGTTTCAACTTTAGCATCAGTCCTGAATCAGGACTGATTACCTTTAGGAATGACTGGTTTGATCTCCTTGCAATCCAAGGGACTCTCAGAGTCTTCTCCAACGCCACAATCCAAAAGCATCAATTCTTTGGTGCTCAGCTTTCTTTATGGTCCAACTCTCACATCCATACATATCTACTAGAAAAACAATAGCTTTGACTAGATGGACCTTTGTTGGCAAAGTTAATGTCTCTGCTGTTTAATATGCTGTCTAGGTTGGTCATAGCTTTTCTTCCAAGGAGTAAGAGTCTTCTAATTTCATGGCTGCAGTCATCATCTGCAGTGATTTTGGAAACCCCCAAAATAGACTCTGTCACTGTTTCCATTGTTTCCCCATCTATTTCCCATGAAGGGATGAGACCGGATGCCATGATTTTAGCTTTCTTTCTATGATGATCTCCAAGATCTTCTAGAACTAACACCCCCCAAAAGATGTCCTTTTCATCATAGGGAACTGGAATGCAAAAGTAAGAAGTCAAGAGATACCTGGGGTAACAGGAAAATTTGGCCTTGGAGTACAAAACAAAGCAGGGCAAAGGCTAACAGAGTTTTGCCAAGAGAACACACTGTTCATAGCAAACACCCTCTGCCAACAACACAAGAGATGACTCTACACGTGGACATCACCAAAGAGTCAATACCAAAATCAGATTGATTATATTCTTTGTAGCTGAAGAAGGAGAAGCTCTACAGAGTTAGCAAAAACAAGACCAGGAGCTGACTGTGGCTCAGATCATGAACTCCTTATTGCCAAATTCATACTTACATTGAAAAGCAGGGAAAACCACTAGACCATTCAGGTATGACCGAAATGAAATCCCTATGATTATACAGTGCAGGTACAACAGATTCAAGGGATTAGATCTGATAGACAGAGTGCCTGAAGAACTATGGATGGAGGTCTATGACATGGTGGAGGAGACAGTGGTCAAGACCATCCCCAAGAAAAAGAAATGCAACAAGGCAAAATGGTTACCTGAGAGGGTGTTACAAATAGCTGAGAGAAAAAAAAGACAAGCTGAAGGAAAAGGAGAAAAAGAAAGATATACCTATTTGAATGCAGAGTTCCAAAGAACAGCAAGGAGACATAAGAAAGTCTTCCTCAGTGATTAATACAAAGAAATAGAGGAAAACAATAGAATGGGAGAGACTGGAGATCTCTTCAGGAAAATTAGAGGTACCAAGGGAATATTTCATGCAAAGATGGGCTCAATAAAAGACAGAAATGGTATGGACCTAACAGAAGCAGAAGATATTAAGAAAAAGTGGCAAGAATATACAGAAGAGCTATACAAAAAAGATCTTAATGACCCAGATACCATGATGGTGAGATTACTCACCTAGACATTACTCCAGACATCTTGGAGTGCAAAGTCAAGTGGGCCTTAGTCAAGCGGGCATCACTACAAACAAAGCTAGTGGAGGTGATGGAATTCCAGTTGAGCTATTTCAAATCCTAAAAGATGATGCTGCTAAATTGCTGCACTCAATATGTCAGCAAATTTGGAAAACTCAGCAGCGGCCACAGGACTGGAAAAGTCAGTTTTCATTCCAATCCCAAAGAAAGACAATGCCAAAGAATGCTCAAACTATCACAAAATTGAACTCATCTCACATGCTAGCAAAGTAATGCTCAAAATTTTCCAAGTGAAGCCTCAACAGTACATGAATCAAAGACTTCCAGGTGTTCAAGCTGGATTTAGGAAAGGCAGAGGAACCAGAGATCAAATTGCCAACATCCGTTGGATCATTGAAAAGGCAAGAGAGTTCCAGAAAAACATCTACTTCTGCTTTACTGACTATGCCAAAGCCTTTGACTGTGTGGATCACAACAAACTGTGTGAAATTCTTAAAGAGATAGGAATACCAGACCACCTTACCTACCTCCTAAGAAATCTGTATGCAGATCTAGAAGTAATAGTTAGAACTGAACATGGAACAACAGACTGGTCCCAACTGGGAAAGGAGTATGTCAAGGCTGTATAGTATCACCCTGCTTATATAACTTATACACGGAATATATCATGCAAAATTTACAAAGCTATAGTAATCAAAATAGCATGGTACTGACACAAAAACAGACATATGGATCAATGGAACAGAATCGAGAGCCTAGAAATAAACCCACTATGGTCGATTCATCTTGAACAAAGGAACCAAAAACAGAGAAAAGACAGTCTCTTCGGCAAGTGGTATTAGGAAAGTTGGACAGCCACATGTAAATCAATGAAGTTAAAATACTCCTTCACATTATACACAAAAATAAACTCAAAATAATGCTGATCTTTAAGACAAGACAGCATGAAATTCCTAGAAGAAAACATAGGTGAAACATTCGCTGACAAAAATCATAGTAATGTTTTATGTGAGTCTCCCAAGACAGTAGAAAAATTGATAAAAGCAAAAGTAAACAAGTGAGACCTTATCAAACTTGCAAGCTTTTGCATAGCAAAAGAAAGCATAAAACAAAATGAAAAGACAACTTATGGACTGGAGAAATATTTGAAAGTGATGCAGTTGACAAGGACTTCATTTCCAAATTATACAAACAGCTCACACAACTCAATAACAAAAAACCAAACAACTCAATAAAAAAACGTGCAGCTCTAAATAGACATTTCCCAAAGACATATAAATGACCAATAGACACATGAAAAGATGTTCAATGTGCTGATTATTAGAGAAATGCAAATTAAAACTACAATGAGGTGTTACCTTACACTGGTCAGAATGGCCATCATTAAAACATCTACAATATACACTATATTAAACAGTGGAGAGGGCATGGAGAAAAGGGAACTTTCTTACACAGTTGATGGGAATGTAAACTAGCGCAGCCATTATGGAAAACAGTATGGAGGTTCCTTAAAAACTAGAAATAGAATTGCCAGATGATCTAGCAATCCTGCTCCTGGGCATAAATTCAGAGAAGACACTAAATTCAAAAGACACATGCACCTAAATGTTCATAGCAACATTATTTACAACAGCCAAGACATGGAAGCAACTTAAATGCTCATCAGCAGATGAATGCATTAAGACACGGCATGTACACACGATGGAGTACCACTCAGCTATACAAAGAACAAAATAACGCTATTCGCAACACGGATGGACCTAGAGATTATCATACTGAGTGAAGCACATCTGAAGCAGAAAGACAAATACCACGTAATATCATTTATATGCGGAATTTAAAATATGATACAAATGAACATTTTTAAAAACAGAAACAAACCCACAGGCATAGAGAACAAACTTATGGTTATGAGAGGGGAAAGAGTCAGGGAGGATAAAGCAGGAGCTTGGAATTAGCAGATACAAACTATTATATATAAAATAGATAAACAACAAGGACCAAAAGTATAGCACAGGGAACTATATTCAACACATTATAATAACTTAGAAAAGACTGTGAAAAAGAATTCACACATATATATGTATGACTGAATCACTTTGTTGTATGCCAGAAATTAACACATTGTAAATTAGCTATACTTCAATTAAAAAAAAAAAAAGACACAAAGATTCTGTCTCTACCACTTGCTAATGAGACAACCTGAGCTAGAGACTTAGTCATGAAAGTTGCCATAGTTTCTTAATCTATGTGGTAGAAATAATATCTGTCCTAGTTATTTCACAGGATTATTGTGAAGATAAAATAGTCGTGTATGTTAAAGCTCCTGAGGGCTCACTGAACATTAAATGCTGTTTCTTTTGCTCAGTGCTTATAAGTGTTGACTGACTCTGAAAACCAGCTGTCATTGCAATGAATTATAGTGGGGGCCTGAGTAGTTGAGAGAAATGAAAAAGAACTGGATAAAAGCTAGTGGGTTTAGTGAACACTGTACTTCAAAAAAAAAAAAAAGGAAAAAAGTTCTGAAGGCAACAGAATACATTCCTCAGAGACTCCCAAACAAGCAAGCAAGTCACAGTCTGGGCATTGCCTCGTCATCAAAATCTCCTAGGGGTGTCCTGATCTCCCTCACATGCCCCAAATATCACAGACCAGAGGGCTGGGAGAGAATGCTGCTAATGCGTCTGGGCTGAGCCAGGGTACAAGCAGCACTTATTCCCTGCAGGGCCCCTGGTCTGAACTTCCTTAGAGGAGAGCTACAGCTGCAAAAATCTGTAGGCCACCCTCAAGGATATGCTCATGATAGGCATTTTCCAGAGTTCCTAACAAAATATTTAGATGGAGAACTATTACTGGCAAACAAACTAAAATGCTCAAAATAATCAGTGAATGAATGATTATAGCATGACATTCAAGTCACAAAACTAAATATGCAGTGATTTATTCAAAATCTCCATTCAATGGATATGTCCAGATTTTGCCTATGATGCCTTAAATAATTTTAATCTTAGGAGAGTGAAATAAATAAAAATCTAACCATGGATATGAGACTTGTAGCAGACAACTAAGCCACAAAACACCTAACACAGAACAAGCCCTTTTATTTGTGTCATTTAGTATTTATTTGGGCTTCCCCAGTGGCAGAGTCGTAAAGAATCCACCTAACAATGATGGAGATTCAAGAGACCTGGATCTGATCCTGGGTCAGAAAGATCCTCTGGAGAAGGAAATAGCAACCCACTCAAGTATTCTTGCCTGGGAAATCCCAGGGACAGAGGAGCCTGATGGGGCTATAGTCCACGAGGTGATAAAGAGTCAGACACAGCTGAGCAACTGAACACACACACAGTATTTATTCATTCTTTTATTCATTTACTAGGTCATTTGATAATCATTTTTAAACACCTACTGAGTTGAGGTACAAACTATGAACAAATTAAGAACTATGTAATATCAATACAAACAAAGCTAGTGGAGGTGATGGAATTCCAGATGAATATTTCAAATACTAAAAGATGATGCTGTGAAAGTGCTGCACTCAATATGCCAGCAAATTTGGAAAACTCAGCAGTGGCCACAGGACTGGAAAAGGTCA
Source organism: Raphicerus campestris (assembly GCA_006410735.1). Classification (NCBI taxonomy): domain Eukaryota; kingdom Metazoa; phylum Chordata; class Mammalia; order Artiodactyla; family Bovidae; genus Raphicerus; species Raphicerus campestris. The sequence goes on along the minus strand of SJYW01002888.1, from coordinate 130,152 downwards.
GTTTTCATTCCAATCCCAAAGAAAGGCAATGCCAAAGAATGTTCAAACTACCACACAATTGCACTCATCTCACACGCTAGTAAAGTAATGCTCAAAATTCTCCAGGCCAGGCTTCAACAGTATGTAAATCATAAACTTCCAGATGTTCAAGCTGGGTTTAGAAAAGGCAGAGATCAATTGTCGACATCTGTTGGATCATTGAAAAAGCAAGAGAATTCCAGAAAAAGATCTACTTCTGCTTTATTGACTATGCCAAAGCCTTTGACTATGTGGATCACAACAAACTGTGGGAAATTCTTAAAGAGATGCGAATGCCAGACCACCTGACCTGCCTCCTGAGAAATATGTCTGTAGGTCAGGAAGCAACAGTTAAAACTGGACATGGAACAGACTGGTTTCAAATAGGAAAAAGAGTATGTCAAGGCTGTATATTGTCACCATGCTTATTTAACTTATATGCAGAGTACATCATGAGAAATGCTGCGCTGGAGGAAGCACAAGCTGGAATCAAGATTGCCGGGAGAAATATCAATAACCTCAGATATGCAGATGACACCACCCTTATGGCGGAAAGTGAAGAACTAAACAGCCTCTTGATGAAAGTGAAGGAGGACAGTGTAAAAGTTGGCTTAAAACTCAACATTCAGAAAACTAAGATCATGACATCTGGTCCCATCACTTCATGGCAAATAGATGGGGAAACAATGGAAATAGTGACTTATTTTGGGGGGCTCCAAAATCACTGCAGATGGTGACTGCAGCCATGAAATTAAAAGACACTTGCCCCTTGGAAGAAAAGTTATGACCAACCTAGACAGCATATTAAAAAGCAGAGACATTACTTTGCCAAGAAAGGTCTGTCTAGTTAGGGCTATGGTTTTTCCAGTAGTCATGTATGGATGTGAGAGTTGGTCTATAAAGAAAGCTGAGTGCTGAAGAATTGATGCTTTTGAATTGTGTTGGAGAAGACTCTTGAGAGCCCCTTGGACTACAAGGAGATCCAACTGGTCCATCCTAAAGGAAATCAGTCCTGAATATTCATTGGAAGGACTGGTGTTAAAGCTGAAACTCCAATACTTAGGGCACCTGATGCAAAGAACTGACTCATTTGAAAAGACCCTGATGTTGGGAAAGATTGAAGGCAGGCGGAGAAGGGGATGACAGAGGATGAGATGGTTGGATGGCATCACTGACTTAATGGACATGAGTTTGGGTGAACTATAGGAGTTGGTGATGGACACAGAGGCCTGATGTGCTGCAGTGCATGGGATCACAACGAGTCGGACATGACTGAGTGACTGAACTGAACTGAACTGAGCTGAGGTAATAAATATAAGCTGCAATTTTATTAATTTTGTTAAAAAGGAAATAAGGGTTTTTGAGTGGCAGCTTTAAGGGGAATATTGTTTCAGCCCTCAGGGACAATGGTGGCATGGAGACATTATTGCAGACATGACATTACGTTAGACAGCCCAGCATCTCAGAATATTATCTCTCGTTAGGGAGGCAAAGTTTCTCCATCCAGAGGGTATGTATCATGTAGGTTGACAAGAGCACCACGTAGACTGCTAGGAAGTGGACTGGAGTTCCACAGACACATGTCAGTAAGTGACTTAGGGCTGTTGTGTCAATTATTTCTACCTGGAGGGTAACCACGAGGCCTGAAGGACCAGAGATGCAAAGTGTCTGAGTGGCACACAGCGGTTATCTGTAAAGCCACTACAAGCGCTTGAAGGGAGAATATATGGGCGGGATCTTTCCCTCATGTTACTCCCAAAACAAACAGCATTGGATATTTAAGGTTTCAGGCTAAAGGCCATTTCAAGACTTGCAGGACCAAAAAAAGAAAAGAAAAAAACAACTGACACTCAATTTGAATTATAAAATTAAAAAGGCTGAATTTCCGACATAAGTAATGTGAAGCACAATTGAAATTTCAAGACTGACTTTACTATGGAAAAATACAAACACATTTGAGTCTTTGCACAGAGCAGCCAGAATGGACATAATTGGCCTGTTTTGAAACTGGAGTTATTTGACACAGCCACACCTCTGCAAGCTCTCTTGTGGCTGTCATTCTCCCAGGGGAAAAAGGATAGCAGGATAATTTTCACAAATTTTTACACCTAAAAAGGGATTATGGGGGACGAAGAAGCTCCCAGAGAAAAAAATACTTGGCTGTGAAGAGCAATACAATTTTACAACGTTTTGAGTTTCTTAGAAACTATGCTGAGTTTCTCAGAAACATTGCCAGGGTTTTGGTAAGATTTAATCACCAGATCTTTGTTCTAGATTTTTGTGTTCTATTTTTCACTCACAAATAGATAACTCACTAGCATGAGCCCGGAAGTTACATGTTCTGGTACAAATTCCTAACTGGAAATCTCGAGATTCAAGACCATGTGAATCTTGGAGGTTTGTTGCTTAAGCCAAACTTACATAAAATTCTTTGCTAATCTAACAAGTAATGTAACGAAAAGCTGTTTCAGGTATCCAGTTTCCAATCCACTTCAACATGCCTGAAATTATAAGAAAACACTTAAGAGTTTTTAATTCATGACTCTAGACTCAGACCAGGAGAAAAAGGTGTAAGTGCAGGATCTGTCTTTTCTTTCCCCTCACGTGTGTCCTCCTGCAGAGGTGTGACCTCAAGCCTGTAGGCAACTATTCAGCCCTTTAGTTTGCAATTGAAAAACCAGGGTCCTGGACTAGATAGATGGTTTTTGAGCTTCACTGCACTGTTTCCTAGAAACTGGGGGCTTTGCTAAAGAAAGGGGGTATGGGGGCAAAGCGGAAGTGATGTAGGTGGGACTTCCGGCCCGTTTTGCCTTTCATTAGAGCACTTCTGTTAACATCCAGTTCACAAATTAGTCATCCCAAAAATATTTCGTTTGGGACTTCTCTGGAGGTCCAGTGGTTAAGAATGTGCCTTGCAACTCAAGGGACGCTGATTCAATTCCTTTCAGGGATCTAAGATCTCAGACGCCATGGGCAACTAAACCCACACACAGCTAGAGAGAAACCCACGTGCCTCAGTAAAGACCCGACACAGTCAAATGAATACATTTTAAAAAGAAAGAGATTTTGTTTAAGTGAAATGAAAGTCACTCAGTCGTGTCCGACTCTGTGACCCCATAGACTGTACAGTCCATAGGATTCTCCAGGCCAGAATACTGGAGTGGGCAGCCTTTCCCTTCTCCAGGGGATCTTCCCAGCACAGGGATTGAACTCAGGTCTCCCGCATTGCAGGCATAGTCTTTACCAGCTGAGCAGTCAGGGAAGCCTGATTTTGTTTAAAGCGGTTTACAAAGTTTGACAACTTCTAGATCATAGGATGGAGACTGTTGCCGGATTGAACAGTTTATGAGACTCTTCCAGCGTGATGCTTCTATAATTCCTTGCCCCGTCCCAAATGGTTACAATGTTGCTCTCTTGAGTCAGCCTAGTGACCCCCGGCCCCCAGGCCCTGGCGGAGTCAGGGACAACGTCACACTGACCAGGCTCCCTATCGGCCAAGGTGTGTGCCTGCTGCCTGCTGCCTGCACACGCAGCCTGTGCCCAGCCTCTTGCAAGAAGGGCCCCTTCCAGCACGTCTTTGCCCGCGCTGGAGCACCTCTGTTGAAGCTGTCCTCACCCTCCGTATCGTGCTGTGAGGAGGAGAGGAGTTCATCTCCTTGAGGGCGCCTTCCAATCCCTCTCACCACCGCTAACTCACACGTTCCTTCACTTGGCTGAGGGACTTGTGGTTAAATGATTAGAGAGGAAACAAGCTCTTTCAAATCTATCCAACAAATACTAAGTGAGATTTACGCATGAGATGTGTTTCTTAGCATGACAAGGAAAGCAAATTGGTACAGTGAGAAAAGTCCTGAGAAAGCAAACCTGACGTGGTCGGGAAGGTGGGCAACCCCATCAAGTGCTCACGCGGAACACATGTCAGTGTTTCTCAACTTTACACTGTACTTAACCTCTTTCAAGGAAGAGGGGTAGGGCTCTGAGGAAAGGAAGCCACAGATTCAGGCCAGCTNTGTGGATCACAACAAACTGTGGGAAATTCTTAAAGAGATGCGAATGCCAGACCACCTGACCTGCCTCCTGAGAAATATGTCTGTAGGTCAGGAAGCAACAGTTAAAACTGGACATGGAACAGACTGGTTTCAAATAGGAAAAAGAGTATGTCAAGGCTGTATATTGTCACCATGCTTATTTAACTTATATGCAGAGTACATCATGAGAAATGCTGCGCTGGAGGAAGCACAAGCTGGAAGAAAGATTGCCGGGAGAAATATCAATAACCTCAGATATGCAGATGACACCACCCTTATGGCGGAAAGTGAAGAACTAAACAGCCTCTTGATGAAAGTGAAGGAGGACAGTGTAAAAGTTGGCTTAAAACTCAACATTCAGAAAACTAAGATCATGACATCTGGTCCCATCACTTCATGGCAAATAGATGGGGAAACAATGGAAATAGTGACTTATTTTGGGGGGCTCCAAAATCACTGCAGATGGTGACTGCAGCCATGAAATTAAAAGACACTTGCCCCTTGGAAGAAAAGTTATGACCAACCTAGACAGCATATTAAAAAGCAGAGACATTACTTTGCCAAGAAAGGTCTGTCTAGTTAGGGCTATGGTTTTTCCAGTAGTCATGTATGGATGTGAGAGTTGGTCTATAAAGAAAGCTGAGTGCTGAAGAATTGATGCTTTTGAATTGTGTTGGAGAAGACTCTTGAGAGCCCCTTGGACTACTAGGAGATCCAACTGGTCCATCCTAAAGGAAATCAGTCCTGAATATTCATTGGAAGGACTGATGTTAAAGCTGAAACTCCAATACTTAGGGCACCTGATGCAAAGAACTGACTCATTTGAAAAGACCCTGATGTTGGGAAAGATTGAAGGCAGGCGGAGAAGGGGACGACAGAGGATGAGATGGTTGGATGGCATCACTGACTTAATGGACATGAGTTTGGGTGAACTATAGGAGTTGGTGATGGACACAGAGGCCTGATGTGCTGCAGTGCATGGGATCACAACGAGTCGGACATGACTGAGTGACTGAACTGAACTGAACTGAGCTGAGGTAATAAATATAAGCTGCAATTTTATTAATTTTGTTAAAAAGGAAATAAGGGTTTTTGAGTGGCAGCTTTAAGGGGAATATTGTTTCAGCCCTCAGGGACAATGGTGGCATGGAGACATTATTGCAGACATGACATTACGTTAGACAGCCCAGCATCTCAGAATATTATCTCTCGTTAGGGAGGCAAAGTTTCTCCATCCAGAGGGTATGTATCATGTAGGTTGACAAGAGCACCACGTAGACTGCTAGGAAGTGGACTGGAGTTCCACAGACACATGTCAGTAAGTGACTTAGGGCTGTTGTGTCAATTATTTCTACCTGGAGGGTAACCACGAGGCCTGAAGGACCAGAAATGCAAAGTGTCTGAGTGGCACACAGCGGTTATCTGTAAAGCCACTACAAGCGCTTGAAGGGAGAATATATGGGCGGGATCTTTCCCTCATGTTACTCCCAAAACAAACAGCATTGGATATTTAAGGTTTCAGGCTAAAGGCCATTTCAAGACTTGCAGGACCAAAAAAAGAAAAGAAAAAAACAACTGACACTCAATTTGAATTATAAAATTAAAAAGGCTGAATTTCCGACATAAGTAATGTGAAGCACAATTGAAATTTCAAGACTGACTTTACTATGGAAAAATACAAACACATTTGAGTCTTTGCACAGAGCAGCCAGAATGGACATAATTGGCCTGTTTTGAAACTGGAGTTATTTGACACAGCCACACCTCTGCAAGCTCTCTTGTGGCTGTCATTCTCCCAGGGGAAAAAGGATAGCAGGATAATTTTCACAAATTTTTACACCTAAAAAGGGATTATGGGGGACGAAGAAGCTCCCAGAGAAAAAAATACTTGGCTGTGAAGAGCAATACAATTTTACAACGTTTTGAGTTTCTTAGAAACTATGCTGAGTTTCTCAGAAACATTGCCAGGGTTTTGGTAAGATTTAATCACCAGATCTTTGTTCTAGATTTTTGTGTTCTATTTTTCACTCACAAATAGATAACTCACTAGCATGAGCCCGGAAGTTACATGTTCTGGTACAAATTCCTAACTGGAAATCTCGAGATTCAAGACCATGTGAATCTTGGAGGTTTGTTGCTTAAGCCAAACTTACATAAAATTCTTTGCTAATCTAACAAGTAATGTAACGAAAAGCTGTTTCAGGTATCCAGTTTCCAATCCACTTCAACATGCCTGAAATTATAAGAAAACACTTAAGAGTTTTTAATTCATGACTCTAGACTCAGACCAGGAGAAAAAGGTGTAAGTGCAGGATCTGTCTTTTCTTTCCCCTCACGTGTGTCCTCCTGCAGAGGTGTGACCTCAAGCCTGTAGGCAACTATTCAGCCCTTTAGTTTGCAATTGAAAAACCAGGGTCCTGGACTAGATAGATGGTTTTTGAGCTTCACTGCACTGTTTCCTAGAAACTGGGGGCTTTGCTAAAGAAAGGGGGTATGGGGGCAAAGCGGAAGTGATGTAGGTGGGACTTCCGGCCCGTTTTGCCTTTCATTAGAGCACTTCTGTTAACATCCAGTTCACAAATTAGTCATCCCAAAAATATTTCGTTTGGGACTTCTCTGGAGGTCCAGTGGTTAAGAATGTGCCTTGCAACTCAAGGGACGCTGATTCAATTCCTTTCAGGGATCTAAGATCTCAGACGCCATGGGCAACTAAACCCACACACAGCTAGAGAGAAACCCACGTGCCTCAGTAAAGACCCGACACAGTCAAATGAATACATTTTAAAAAGAAAGAGATTTTGTTTAAGTGAAATGAAAGTCACTCAGTCGTGTCCGACTCTGTGACCCCATAGACTGTACAGTCCATAGGATTCTCCAGGCCAGAATACTGGAGTGGGCAGCCTTTCCCTTCTCCAGGGGATCTTCCCAGCACAGGGATTGAACTCAGGTCTCCCGCATTGCAGGCATAGTCTTTACCAGCTGAGCAGTCAGGGAAGCCTGATTTTGTTTAAAGCGGTTTACAAAGTTTGACAACTTCTAGATCATAGGATGGAGACTGTTGCCGGATTGAACAGTTTATGAGACTCTTCCAGCGTGATGCTTCTATAATTCCTTGCCCTGTCCCAAATGGTTACAATGTTGCTCTCTTGAGTCAGCCTAGTGACCCCCGGCCCCCAGGCCCTGGCGGAGTCAGGGACAACGTCACACTGACCAGGCTCCCTATCGGCCAAGGTGTGTGCCTGCTGCCTGCTGCCTGCACACGCAGCCTGTGCCCAGCCTCTTGCAAGAAGGGCCCCTTCCAGCACGTCTTTGCCCGCGCTGGAGCACCTCTGTTGAAGCTGTCCTCACCCTCCGTATCGTGCTGTGAGGAGGAGAGGAGTTCATCTCCTTGAGGGCGCCTTCCAATCCCTCTCACCACCGCTAACTCACACGTTCCTTCACTTGGCTGAGGGACTTGTGGTTAAATGATTAGAGAGGAAACAAGCTCTTTCAAATCTATCCAACAAATACTAAGTGAGATTTACGCATGAGATGTGTTTCTTAGCATGACAAGGAAAGCAAATTGGTACAGTGAGAAAAGTCCTGAGAAAGCAAACCTGACGTGGTCGGGAAGGTGGGCAACCCCATCAAGTGCTCACGCGGAACACATGTCAGTGTTTCTCAACTTTACACTGTACTTAACCTCTTTCAAGGAAGAGGGGTAGGGCTCTGAGGAAAGGAAGCCACAGATTCAGGCCAGCTTGCCTCACCAAGGGTGTAATGGATCGTACTATGGCCCCAAGACACTTCTGTGGAACATGAATAATGAGCATACGTTTTTCATTATATAGCCAGTTATTTATTTTAATTTGCACACCCATAACAACCCATTAAGCTATGATTTTATGGATATGACAGACTATATGAAGCAAAACTTCTAGAGGAAATTTAAAGTACAAGAATAATATAAGAGGTATCACTAATATTTGGCAAAACTCAGGATGGAGGTAGAAGAATTAATGGAGATCAGAAAACTTAGGGCTAGATCAGGTACAGATACCCTCCTATCCCAGTATTTCTGGTAAAGCTAATCTGTGAAACTGTACAGACTTCTCTTAAAGTCATGTTAAGATGTCCCATGTTTGCTTGTTTGTTTTTATTTTTTGAAATGTGTTTCTTTTAAAAATGTTTATTTGCTTTTTAATTTTGTTGCATCGGGTCTTAGTTGTGGCAGGCAGGTGAAATCTTTTGTTGTCGTTTGGGAAGGTCCCCTGGAGAAGGACATAGCAACTCACTCCAGTATTCTTGCCTGGAGAATCCCAAGGACAGAGGAGGCTGGTGGGCTACAGCACATGGTCCCCTAGCATCAGACGTGACTGAATGACGAATCCTTTCACTTTAGGGACTCTCGCGTGGCACGTGAGCTTAGTTGTTCCAAGGTCTGTGGGATTTTGTTCACCCCTACCAAAGACTGAGCCTGTGTCCCTGCATTGTAAGGCAGATTCCTAACCACTGGGCCACTAGGGAAGGCCCTGTTTCTTTATTAATTACCCTCATCCCACCATGATTCTCCAGGCAAGAATACTGGAGTGGGTTGCCATTTCCTTCTCCTATGGGTGCACAGAAGATGCTAAACAAGGTCTTTGAAGTGGATGAATACATAAATACTTAAATGAGTAAATAAAGAAGAAATAATTGCTTCCTATTTCCAAGGAGCAGACATGTGTTCACACTGAGGAGAATGAGGATGATTAAAAATAAGATCTCAGACTCACACTTGATCATCTGCTAGCCTCTGGCTCACCTGATGGGCCTGACAGTTTTCAGAGAAGGATTCCACTCGTCCCGTGATCCTGCTGGGTAGTGTCTACACCCGGTAGGGAGTTACCACATACCCCACCTGTGGATGGGGGTCTTCTCAGGCCAGATTCTCAAATTCTGGGACTGAATGAAGATTAAAGGAAACTATGGTGCTGTGAAATGGTGTACAAGGCAGTTTAGGAAAGGTGGAAAGAAACCCCGCTGAACCCAGAAGAAAAAGTGAGTGTTAATTCATGTCCGATTCTTTGTGACCCTATGGACTGTGGCCTGCCTGGCTCCTTTGCACATGGGATTCTCCAAGCAAGAATACTGGAGTGGGTAGCCATTCTCTTCTCCAAGGAATCTTCCTAACCCACAGATGGAATCTGGGTCTCCTGCATCACAGGCAGAGTCTTTACCATCTGGGCCACTAGGGAACCCAGGAGAGCCACCCACAAATGACTGCCTGTCTGTACAGGTGCTGAGCAGCTGTAGGGCATACATGTCAGCAGTTTTGCCCTTAGCTTGGAAAGGAAAGTGTGTGTGTGTACCCAGAGCACTTTATGACCAGCAGAATCAAGTACCAAGCCTGCTATTTTTTTTTTTTAAGTCCGTGGAGTACTCTGTGATCTGTGTATATAAGAAGGTCTCTCTCAAACAGGATAGAAATGAATTGGAGAAAACAGTTGTTTACATGGTGGATTTGCCCACGTCCTGTTTGATAGTAATGAAGATTGCAACACCAAACGACCCCAGATATTCTGCTTGGAGTCACCGTTTGTGATGATTGCTCATAGCTAATCAAAGGATGTTATGAAATGTGAGTCAGACAGCTGCCGGCTTCCTGGAAATTTCAGAACCTGTATATAAAGAAGGAGCTTCCTAGTTGAGACACTGGAGCAGCAGAGAGGTAGGAGCGATCAGATTCCTTAAGCTGAGAAGGAAGACAGAGACCAGCATGCCCGGACTGCCTCTGCTGCTGCTGCTACTCTGGGGTGCAGGGTCCCACGGCTTCCCAGCAGCGACTTCAGAACGAGATCTGGAGATGGTGCAGGTAAATGCTGAACTTCACATGCCTAAGATGCAAAAGCCTTATCTGTGTTTTTCTACAATATAACAGAATAGTATCAGTATGCAGTTCTGGTGGTGATTTAGTAACTAGTTCGTGTCCAACTCTTTGTGACCCCATGGACTGGAGACCACCAGTCTCCTCTGTCCATGGGCTTCCCCCAGTGAGCATACTGACATGGGTTGCCATTCCTTTCTCCACGGGATATTCCTGACCCAGGAATCGAACCCAGGTCTCCTGCATTGCAGGTGGACTCCTGCATTGTGGACAGATTCCTGCATTGCAGGTGGATTCTTTACTGTCTGAGCTATGAGCGAAGTCCCCAGTAATAGTATAATAGAGTTTATTTAAGGATGGATTTCCTACAAAGAGATATTTTTGCCAGAAAGGATATTCTCCCCTAAAATGTATCTAGCTGTGCATAGACTCTCATTTTCCAGTTAAAAAATGATAGGGAACTAAAGAAATAATATACAAATATGTCTCTATAAAATTGTAATTCTGACTTCATAGTAAATAGTGGTAGGAAGAGTTCTACTCCAAAATGAATTTCCACCAACAATAAGGATAATAAGGACCATGCAACCTAAGTGGAACCTTTAAAAGTAGTTCTTTGTGTAAGGTATGACAGTATAAACTGTGAGTATTTAGTAAAATTGGAGGGTTTCCCATTCAGTGTTTTGATAATGTTATCTTTCATCAGAAATACCTGGAAAACTACTACAACCTGAACAGTGATGGAAAGAAAGTTGAAAGGCAGAGAAACGGTGGCCTGGTAACTGAAAAGCTGAAGCAAATGCAAAAATTCTTTGGGCTGAGAGTGACTGGGAAACCAGATGCTGAAACCCTGAATATGATGAAGCAGCCCAGATGTGGGGTGCCCGACGTGGCTCAGTTTGTTCTTACTCCAGGAAATCCTCGTTGGGAGAACACAAACTTGACCTACAGGTAATCAGACTGAGCACCAGAGTGGGAACGCTCTTTCCCATCAGAGCCATGAGAAATGAAATCTGATGCGTCTGTGTTTTATTTCACTTGAAGGATTGAAAATTACACCCCAGACCTGTCAAGAGCAGATGTGGACCAAGCCATTGAGAAAGCCTTTCAACTCTGGAGCAATGTCACACCCTTGACCTTCACCAAGGTCTCTGAGGGTCAAGCGGACATAATGATATCCTTTGTTAGGGGAGGTAAGCTCTTTTTGTAGCACGAAAGTATTCTTACCTTAACTTCCTCTTGCCCTTGAATCTCTTCAGCTTTGTAGATAGATTTCCTTGTTTAAAAAAGAGTGTTGATTTTACACACTTAANGAGCGATCAGATTCCTTAAGCTGAGAAGGAAGACAGAGACCAGCATGCCCGGACTGCCTCTGCTGCTGCTGCTACTCTGGGGTGCAGGGTCCCATGGCTTCCCAGCAGCGACTTCAGAACGAGATCTGGAGATGGTGCAGGTAAATGCTGAACTTCACATGCCTAAGATGCAAAAGCCTTATCTGTGTTTTTCTACAATATAACAGAATAGTATCAGTATGCAGTTCTGGTGGTGATTTAGTAACTAGTTCGTGTCCAACTCTTTGTGACCCCATGGACTGGAGACCACCAGTCTCCTCTGTCCATGGGCTTCCCCCAGTGAGCATACTGACATGGGTTGCCATTCCTTTCTCCACGGGATATTCCTGACCCAGGAATCGAACCCAGGTCTCCTGCATTGCAGGTGGACTCCTGCATTGTGGACAGATTCCTGCATTGCAGGTGGATTCTTTACTGTCTGAGCTATGAGCGAAGTCCCCAGTAATAGTATAATAGAGTTTATTTAAGGATGGATTTCCTACAAAGAGATATTTTTGCCAGAAAGGATATTCTCCCCTAAAATGTATCTAGCTGTGCATAGACTCTCATTTTCCAGTTAAAAAATGATAGGGAACTAAAGAAATAATATACAAATATGTCTCTATAAAATTGTAATTCTGACTTCATAGTAAATAGTGGTAGGAAGAGTTCTACTCCAAAATGAATTTCCACCAACAATAAGGATAATAAGGACCATGCAACCTAAGTGGAACCTTTAAAAGTAGTTCTTTGTGTAAGGTATGACAGTATAAACTGTGAGTATTTAGTAAAATTGGAGGGTTTCCCATTCAGTGTTTTGATAATGTTATCTTTCATCAGAAATACCTGGAAAACTACTACAACCTGAACAGTGATGGAAAGAAAGTTGAAAGGCAGAGAAACGGTGGCCTGGTAACTGAAAAGCTAAAGCAAATGCAAAAATTCTTTGGGCTGAGAGTGACTGGGAAACCAGATGCTGAAACCCTGAATATGATGAAGCAGCCCAGATGTGGGGTGCCCGACGTGGCTCAGTTTGTTCTTACTCCAGGAAATCCTCGTTGGGAGAACACAAACTTGACCTACAGGTAATCAGACTGAGCACCAGAGTGGGAACGCTCTTTCCCATCAGAGCCATGAGAAATGAAATCTGATGCGTCTGTGTTTTATTTCACTTGAAGGATTGAAAATTACACCCCAGACCTGTCAAGAGCAGATGTGGACCAAGCCATTGAGAAAGCCTTTCAACTCTGGAGCAATGTCACACCCTTGACCTTCACCAAGGTCTCTGAGGGTCAAGCGGACATAATGATATCCTTTGTTAGGGGAGGTAAGCTCTTTTTGTAGCACGAAAGTATTCTTACCTTAACTTCCTCTTGCCCTTGAATCTCTTCAGCTTTGTAGATAGATTTCCTTGTTTAAAAAAGAGTGTTGATTTTACACACTTAAGAAGGAAACAAGATCTCATTTGCTGCAAATCTGTTGGCCTCTTAGCAAAGTTAATGCTTACTCTCCTGGGTTAAACTAAGTAAGAATCTAGAGAAACATCTGATGAACTCTATTTCTTGCAGATCATCGCGACAATTCTCCCTTTGATGGACCTGGTGGAAACCTTGCTCATGCTTTTCAACCAGGTGCAGGTATCGGAGGAGACGCTCATTTTGATGATGATGAAAGGTGGACCAACAATTTCCAAAGTAAGTCAGTTTGTCTTGCCTCTCTCAACCCTCCCCCCTCCTCCCGCCTTCTCAGTTCATTGTAATATTGGTTGATTTAACTGAAAGAATGCATTAATAGAAACAGGTACTTTGCTGCTATCACTTAGAAAATTAACAACACATTTAGAAAATATAGGAGAATTACTTCTGTTAATAAGACCATCTTACTGGTTACAAATGGGCTACTCTGAAATTTTTATTGAAAAAGTGTTGAAAATATTAATATTTTCCTTGTGGGCATCTATATAGAATCTTTTTTTTACTGGAAACAGACCAAAGTGTAACAATGTTATTAAGATATCTAGAAAGTAAGGGAGGAGATACTATATATTTTTTTCTAAAATTTCCAGCATTAAGCATCTATCAGTCTATAAATAGGAAAAAAATTGTGTTTATAGAAGAATATTGATTCTCAGTGAAATAATATATGCCATATAACCACTGACAAGACTGACTAATCTGTGCTCGAGCCTTGGTTGGCTGAATCTGCTCTTTAATTGTAATAGAATTCAAGTTTTAACTAATCTTTTCACTGGTTTCTCAGAGAGCTCAGTGGTAAAGAACCCACCTGCCAAATACAGGAGACTTGAGTTCGATCCTTGGGTCACAGAGATCCCTGGAGAAGAAAATGGCAACCCACTCCAGTATTCTTGCCTGGGAAATCCCATAGACAGGGGAGCCTAGCAAGCTGCAGTCCATGGGGACGCAAAGAGTCAGATATGCTGAGCATGTAATCTCTTCACTATTAATGAATGCATCCTTCTCACCTTTCAGAAAAAAAAAATTATATATTTCAAAAAGCTACTGATAAGAATGTTAATCCTTGTACAGTTGTAGATTACTTCTTAATTAAATGTCTCAAAACCGAAAACATTTCAAATAATTGCAAATGGGTTTATTGTCCCTTTTAGATTATAACTTGTATCGGGTGGCAGCTCATGAATTTGGACATTCCCTTGGACTTTCTCATTCTACTGACATTGGGGCTCTGATGTACCCCAGTTACATCTTCAGTGGTGATGTTCAGCTTTCTCAGGATGACATAAATGGGATCCAGGCCATATACGGTGGGTATAAAGAAAAACAGTATGGACAAAGGGTCCTTAAAACATCCATTGTCTTATCTTTTAAGAAGCTTTCATTGGTTATATAGTTTTCCAAAGCCAGGCAGAACTAACTTCAGATCTCTTGTTCCTTTAGGGCCTTCCCAAAATCCCACTCAGCCAGTCGGCCCACAAACCCCAGAAGTGTGTGACAACAAGCTAACTTTTGATGCTATAACTACAATTCGAGGAGAAGTGATGTTCTTCAAAGACCGGTAAGACAGCAGTTCTTCTTTGCATTTTGTATTTGTAATAATAATAGGACTCACTACTATGGGGCTATATGGGCCACTACTATGCTTCACATATTATTTATTACATTTGTTTATATACATAATTATAGCTATAATTAAGTGTAAACAATAGCTTGCTCTTGCACAACATAATGAATTTGTAACAACTTTTTCCCCAGTATGTATTCTGTCACTTGATTCTCAGAAAGATTACCACTGAAGTAGCAAATCAGTAAATATAATTCCATTTTACAGATCGGTAAAGTAAAGCAGAGAGAAAGAAAGAGATCCTCAGGGTACTGAGCTCACTGGCAGCAGAGCGGTAATCGGTCTTCTGACCTCTGCTTCAGGCCTCTTCCCATTTTTGTCACTCTTTGGAATGGTTAAGAACATCAGAATGTTGTTAGGAGAAATTGGTCCTTTTCACAGCACTATCATGTTGATAAGGGTTGTGTAGACCCTTTTTAAGTATCATCTTGGAAAAGACAGCCCTTCCAAAGCCTGTGGTCATAACAAGTCTCTGTGCTCCCAACCCTGGGAGGGGGCAAAGAGGGGTAGGCGCAGGGAGAACCCCCAGAAGCTCATGAGGTCCTGGCCCCAGGGGGTGGGGAATGGATGGTCACAGTGAGTTTCCGTCCTCAGAGGAGGGTCCCAGAGCTCCCTAGNGGAGACTTGAGTTCGATCCTTGGGTCACAGAGATCCCTGGAGAAGAAAATGGCAACCCACTCCAGTATTCTTGCCTGGGAAATCCCATAGACAGGGGAGCCTAGCAAGCTGCAGTCCATGGGGACGCAAAGAGTCAGATATGCTGAGCATGTAATCTCTTCACTATTAATGAATGCATCCTTCTCACCTTTCAGAAAAAAAAAAATTATATATTTCAAAAAGCTACTGATAAGAATGTTAATCCTTGTACAGTAGTAGATTACTTCTTAATTAAATGTCTCAAAACTGAAAACATTTCAAATAATTGCAAATGGGTTTATTGTCCCTTTTAGATTATAACTTGTATCGGGTGGCAGCTCATGAATTTGGACATTCCCTTGGACTTTCTCATTCTACTGACATTGGGGCTCTGATGTACCCCAGTTACATCTTCAGTGGTGATGTTCAGCTTTCTCAGGATGACATAAATGGGATCCAGGCCATCTACGGTGGGTATAAAGAAAAACAGTATGGACAAAGGGTCCTTAAAACATCCATTGTCTTATCTTTTAAGAAGCTTTCATTGGTTATATAGTTTTCCAAAGCCAGGCAGAACTAACTTCAGATCTCTTGTTCCTTTAGGGCCTTCCCAAAATCCCACTCAGCCAGTCGGCCCACAAACCCCAGAAGTGTGTGACAACAAGCTAACTTTTGATGCTATAACTACAATTCGAGGAGAAGTGATGTTCTTCAAAGACCGGTAAGACAGCAGTTCTTCTTTGCATTTTGTATTTGTAATAATAATAGGACTCACTACTATGGGGCTATATGGGCCACTACTATGCTTCACATATTATTTATTACATTTGTTTATATACATAATTATAGCTATAATTAAGTGTAAACAATAGCTTGCTCTTGCACAACATAATGAATTTGTAACAACTTTTTCCCCAGTATGTATTCTGTCACTTGATTCTCAGAAAGATTACCACTGAAGTAGCAAATCAGTAAATATAATTCCATTTTACAGATCGGTAAAGTAAAGCAGAGAGAAAGAAAGAGATCCTCAGGGTACCGAGCTCACTGGCAGCAGAGCGGTAATCGGTCTTCTGACCTCTGCTTCAGGCCTCTTCCCATTTTTGTCACTCTTTGGAATGGTTAAGAACATCAGAATGTTGTTAGGAGAAATTGGTCCTTTTCACAGCACTATCATGTTGATAAGGGTTGTGTAGACCCTTTTTAAGTATCATCTTGGAAAAGACAGCCCTTCCAAAGCCTGTGGTCATAACAAGTCTCTGTGCTCCCAACCCTGGGAGGGGGCAAAGAGGGGTAGGCGCAGGGAGAACCCCCAGAAGCTCATGAGGTCCTGGCCCCAGGGGGTGGGGAATGGATGGTCACAGTGAGTTTCCGTCCTCAGAGGAGGGTCCCAGAGCTCCCTAGGCAGCACGAGACCTCGAGAAGTCTAGGGCCCCCTCCCGTGCAAGGAGTGGGACTGCTCTGCATACAGTTCTGACTCCTACAGGACCGGGAAAATAGTAACAGTC
The DNA here is from genome assembly GCA_006410735.1 of Raphicerus campestris. Taxonomy (NCBI): domain Eukaryota; kingdom Metazoa; phylum Chordata; class Mammalia; order Artiodactyla; family Bovidae; genus Raphicerus; species Raphicerus campestris. The sequence goes on along the minus strand of SJYW01002888.1, from coordinate 113,687 downwards.
TTCTTCTGAATGGCACAGCACGCATAGAAAGTAGGAGTGCTTTAAAAGGCTTCTCCTCACTCCCTTCTTGGAGTGCTGTTCTACTGAGTCACAGTCATAGCTACCCCAGAAGGCAGGAGAGTCAGCTCCTCCTGCTTCCCAGCCTGTGCTTTATTTACTATCTCGAGTTTAAGAGATAAGGACGGATATACGCAGGGGGTGGCTCACTGCTGGCGAGTGCTAGGAAAGATACCGTTTTCAAGGAAAGCTCTCAGTACAGCAGGACATCTCATCAAAGCAAGTACTTGAGGGATGACCCCAAAGAACAAGGCCAAGTCTAGTCCACAAGGCCTGAGAGGACAATGAGGTCATTTAGATGTCACCAAGTCGTGGAGACATGGCCGGCAGGAAACAGTGATGGCGACTGGCCTGCCCCAGGTCTCACAGGCAGGCAGAGGCCACTGGATCAAGAAGGCCAGAGTCAGCCCTGCGGATCTACATGACAGCTGATGCTTTGTCTTTACCCCAGTCCCTGTGGACCGTAGAGTCAACTTTGTCATTAACAAGTAATAGGCAGAGTTGGACACGACTGAAGTGACTTAGCATGTGTGGGACTGCACAACCAACTTTGTGAACTGCCGGTCACAGGAGCACACAGGGAATGGCTAAGGTTTAAACTACCCTTTGCCTCTTATCAGTCGCATGGCCTTGGACACCTCTCTCTGCCCCCCTCCCCCCGACCTCAGTTTCTAATCTGTGAGATGGAAGTAATCTCTTACAGGATTTCTGTGAGGTAGGGCACTAAGTAGGTAGAGTATGTATGAAATGCAGAATGCTAGCATTGTGTTCTAGAGCCAGTGCTGTTGGAGAATTTTGCAAGCTGGTTGTTAAACAGCATTATTAGAAGTTTAATTATATTAATTTAAAATTATATTTAAACCAAAGGTACTAAAAATAATTATAACTCATCCCTTTGTGTGTGTGTGTTAACACTCAGTCATGTCCAACTCTGTGACCCTGTGGACTGTAGCCCTAGGGTGCCAGGCTCCTCTGTCTATGGAATTCTCCAGGCGAGAATATCGGAGTGGGTAGCCATTCCTTTCTCCACGGGATCTTTCCAGCCTAGGGATCAAACTCAGGTCTCCTCTGTTGCAGACAGATTCTTTACCGTCTGAGCCACCAGGGAAGGCCCCATCCCTTTGTATCCCTTTGCAATTATTTGGCTATATTTTTCTGTTTAGTTATATTCCTGAGATGGCTTATGCCGGTATGGGGAAATACTATACAGTGAGGTACCACTTCAAATCTGCTGAAATCTGCAGTGGTTGGAGTATTTCCACCAAGAAAGTAGGCAAAGGCTCCAGACCAGAACTTCTCTCCACCTCCACTTTGGAGCGCTACATGTTAAACAGTAACCCACAAGCCACCAGTGCCAGCCAGAGAAGGGCCTAGATGACAGCAGAACTTGCTATGTATTTGATTAAAATCTTTTTTTTTTTTTTTCAAATTAGATTCTACATGCGCACAAATCCCTTCTACGCAGAAGTTGAGCTCAATTTCATTTCTGTTTTCTGGCCACATCTCCCAAATGGACTTCATGCTGCTTATGAGGTTGCCGCCAGGGATGAGGTTCGGTTTTTCAAAGGTAATACTTTCAATTTTTGTTGTTCTTTAGTCACTACGTCATGTCAGACTCTTTTGTGACCCCGTGGATTGTGGTCTGCCAGGCTCCTCTGTCCAATTAGCTTTCAGTTTTTACCAGCTGGGGCTTCCCTGGTGGCTCAGAGGGTAAAGCGTTTGCCTGCAATGCAGGAGACCCAGGTTCGATCCCTGGGAGAAGCGAATGGCAGCCCACTCCAGTATTCTTGCCTGGAAAATCCCATGGACAGAGGAGCCTGGTGGGCTACAGTCCACGAGGTCACAGAGTTGGACACAACTGAGCGACTTCACTTTCACTTTTATCAATTAAGTTTTCTTCTGCTTTGGGGCTCATGTATGAGATTACTACCAACTTTCTTTCCATGGACTTTGACAAACTGAGCAGTCATACCATATCAGTAGGAGTCCATCACCTTAGCTAAGAATTTCAGAGTGCATTTCTAAGGGAAAAAATTTGAGACACAGATTTCCTGGCTTGTTTGTGAATCTGGACTTACGAAAGGATTTTCTGTGCGAACTATGTATTTTAAATCCTCTCCACCTCCCTGGGGTGTCCAGGAATAAACTTGAGAGGAACATTGGAGTCGCTTGGTTTCCTAGAGCCTGTTTTCCACAAGTTGCTTTCCTGAAAGGAGAAGCTGCCTCACGACAGCCAGATAGGGGTGCTGCAGCCTTGCCATCAGAACATGCCTCGCAGACCAGCTGTGCTGACGCTGTCCCCAGTCTGTGAGAATCACAGAGTCTCATTTAGCATAAGGCCCACAAAGTCCATCATGTCATCAGGTCCTACTCCAGACCTTCTTGAATGTTACCAAGATTCCCAGGCAATTCATACGTATATTAAAGTGTGAAAAGTCCTTAATTACCACGAATCGAATGAGGCAAACTTTTTGATTCTATCAGAATAAAACCCCAATCCAATGATCAGCTCCTTACTTTGACAACACTATGCCAAATAACAGTTTTCCTGCAAATGTATGTTTGGCATAGTAGAGACAAACATTAAGACACCTGACTCAGTAATACTCTCAAGGCAAAAAACTGAAAACAATTCAGATGGGCAATAAACTTTGAAATGGCCTTTCTAGCTCTTTTATAATGAAAATAAATAGGATTTTAGATACACAAAGCTTCAAACTGTTCCCCACCCCCCAACCAAGGAATAAATAAGANTTGAGCTCAATTTCATTTCTGTTTTCTGGCCACATCTCCCAAATGGACTTCATGCTGCTTATGAGGTTGCCGCCAGGGATGAGGTTCGGTTTTTCAAAGGTAATACTTTCAATTTTTGTTGTTCTTTAGTCACTACGTCATGTCAGACTCTTTTGTGACCCCGTGGATTGTGGTCTGCCAGGCTCCTCTGTCCAATTAGCTTTCAGTTTTTACCAGCTGGGGCTTCCCTGGTGGCTCAGAGGGTAAAGCGTTTGCCTGCAATGCAGGAGACCCAGGTTCGATCCCTGGGAGAAGCGAATGGCAGCCCACTCCAGTATTCTTGCCTGGAAAATCCCATGGACAGAGGAGCCTGGTGGGCTACAGTCCACGAGGTCACAGAGTTGGACACAACTGAGCGACTTCACTTTCACTTTTATCAATTAAGTTTTCTTCTGCTTTGGGGCTCATGTATGAGATTACTACCAACTTTCTTTCCATGGACTTTGACAAACTGAGCAGTCATACCATATCAGTAGGAGTCCATCACCTTAGCTAAGAATTTCAGAGTGCATTTCTAAGGGAAAAAATTTGAGACACAGATTTCCTGGCTTGTTTGTGAATCTGGACTTACGAAAGGATTTTCTGTGCGAACTATGTATTTTAAATCCTCTCCACCTCCCTGGGGTGTCCAGGAATAAACTTGAGAGGAACATTGGAGTCGCTTGGTTTCCTAGAGCCTGTTTTCCACAAGTTGCTTTCCTGAAAGGAGAAGCTGCCTCACGACAGCCAGATAGGGGTGCTGCAGCCTTGCCATCAGAACATGCCTCGCAGACCAGCTGTGCTGACGCTGTCCCCAGTCTGTGAGAATCACAGAGTCTCATTTAGCATAAGGCCCACAAAGTCCATCATGTCATCAGGTCCTACTCCAGACCTTCTTGAATGTTACCAAGATTCCCAGGCAATTCATACGTATATTAAAGTGTGAAAAGTCCTTAATTACCACGAATCGAATGAGGCAAACTTTTTGATTCTATCAGAATAAAACCCCAATCCAATGATCAGCTCCTTACTTTGACAACACTATGCCAAATAACAGTTTTCCTGCAAATGTATGTTTGGCATAGTAGAGACAAACATTAAGACACCTGACTCAGTAATACTCTCAAGGCAAAAAACTGAAAACAATTCAGATGGGCAATAAACTTTGAAATGGCCTTTCTAGCTCTTTTATAATGAAAATAAATAGGATTTTAGATACACAAAGCTTCAAACTGTTCCCCACCCCCCAACCAAGGAATAAATAAGATTTGTGCAATAAGAACAATGCTGGCTTCAAGATGTAAGACCAGTTTTATTTGACTTGGGGTTTACTAAGTATTGGAGCAGGAAAAGGCTATCCTCTCCAGTATTCTGATGTGGAGAATTGCATGGACTTTATAGCCCATGGGGTCACAAAAAGTCAGACACGACTGAGCAACTTTCACTTCACTTACTGAGTGAAACGTGCAGAATCTGGACACAGCCTAAATTTAAGGATTTGGAGCCGTCTTCTAGTTAGATGTAATGATTTCTACCCAGGGTCACAAGTCATTACAGACTGAGTCATTACAACCCTCTGGCCTTTAGGATACCTTGGGGTGAATTTCTGCAGCCTGTGGGCAACCTGGAGAAGCAAAGATTTCTATCCCTGTGGTGGCATGATGAACTCTTTAGTTGTTTGAACTTTGGAAAGAGGTCCCCAGCTCCATAAACCAGTCATTCCCAAAGCTCACTACAGATTAGATTCATCCAGGAAAAAAAAAAAACACAAACCTTAAATATACTAATTTAATTGGTCTGAAATAGGATATCAGCATCAGTATTTAGAAAAAAACACAAAAATCTCCCTCAATGATTCTGATGTGCAGCGGGGACACTGCCCTCGCACATGAGAGCAAGCATTTAGCTGGAGATCTGCTTGCTGTCTACTGGTGCCCTTGGCAAGGGTTTTCATCCCGGTTTCTTGATTGGCAGGTAACAAGTACTGGGCTGTTAGGGGGCAGGATGTGCTCCGCGGATACCCTAGGGACATCTACAAATCCTTTGGCTTTCCAAGAATGGTGAAGAGCATCGATGCTGCTGTTTCTGAGGAAGATACTGGGAAAACATACTTCTTTGTTGCCAACAAATGCTGGAGGTAAAGACTGGGTGCAGAACATGGGAAGATACCTGTTGTTTCTATGTAGAAGTTACTAGATTGAATCATTTAAGACATGAGCCTCATATTGCCTTGGCTGGCTGCCTTTGCTGTGAATGGCAGTAGCTTGTCTAGTTGCAAAGTCTATTGACCAGTAATGATCATATCTGTCCTAGAAATCCAGGAAGAATGTGAGCCTGAATTAAGAAAGATAATGTGAAGAGAAGGGCATTCATCTTCATAGAACTGCTGCACCCACCAGGAGCATATCTTTCACTGCATTCAACATTAATATGGCACCCACTGGAGAAATTAGAATTAGGTGTCATAATTCAGAGGGACCTTTTAAATTTTCTAGTCCACCAGCATCCTACTCACCTCATCTTACCTCCTATTTTATACATAATCTGTGAAAATTTTTTATCATGTTCTTGCTGATGAATTCTTTATATTTTTAACAAATAGATCTGACATTCCAATTATTTTTTGACCAGGTATGATGAATATAAACAGTCCATGGATGCAGGTTATCCCAAAATGATAGCAGAAGACTTTCCTGGAATTGGCAACAAAGTTGATGCTGTTTTCCAGAAAGATGGTAAGTGAGTTTATATACTCCTCTATTTTGTTGCCACAGAATATCATCAGTATTGTTATTTAGAACAGAAAATACCAAAAATATTTATTCTTACAAATGACTTGGATTTTTTTAATAATTCAGGTTAAACCTAGAAATCATTTGTATAATACAATGTCTCCTTTGTTTTACTTCTAGGATTTTTCTACTTCTTCCATGGAACAAGGCAATACAAATTTGATCCCAGAACTAAGAGAATTTTGACTCTTCTAAAAGCTAATAGCTGGTTCAACTGCAGAAAAAATTGACCAATTTTTACAAGGTGAAACATAAAAATATGTTTTACAAGTCTAGGGAAAGTGTTTCCTAAAGAGCCATATATTGTGTTAGTCACTCAGTCGTGTCCGAATCTGTGACCCCATGGACTGTAGCCCATCAGGCTTCTTTGTCCATGGGATTCTCCAGGCAAGAATACTGGAGTGGGTTGCCATTTTCTTCTCCATGAAGTCATATATTTAAATATAATAAAGTTATTAAGTATAATCTTATTTTAAATTATAATCTCATTTATACCTCACTGAGCATTTTTTTATGATTTAGAATGTAATTTTTATATACTACTGTAATTTAGTTCCACAAATGAGGCCTAACCAAGGTCAGGTTTATAGTTTATGGATTCATATGGCCAGTTTTACAATGAGAGAAACTCTTCTGCAAAATATAAGACTCTGACATTGATAGTGGAAAACACTCCCAGTGATGTCTTTTCTCAAGAGAGAAAGAGACGAGATATGAGCCTTCACCAGAAGCAAAACAATTCAAGAATGTCTGAGCAACCACTACTACCATCCTGGTATGCAAGGGACAACTTTGTTATAAAGTGTTTTACGTTTGAAATAAAGCCATCCTTGTNTTTGCTGGATGCCTGATGTCCTCTGCCAGCATTCAGAAGTTGTTTTGTGGAGTTTATTGAGCTTGAAATGTTCTTTTGATGAAGTAGCGAGGGAGAGAGTGTTCTCCCCGTCCTATTCCTGCGCCATCTTCCCACCTCACCTCTACTATTTCTTAAACTTTCTACTATGTTTGTTATGTTATTATTTCTGGTCTTAAAGTCACACAGATTTTCAAATTTGAAATTATTTCAAATTTGAAATATTGCAAATATGCAATATATTCATGTGTGAAATGAGAATAGATGAAAAGTTCTCCATTCTCATGGAATTTACATCATACAGAAGGGGGGAGAATCTATTTTCCATGCCCTTATAAGGTTTCCAAAATTGGTTTCAGGTAAGGTCAGTGACAGAAATGGCAGCGCTTTCTAAGGGCCTGTCCTCTTCTCTCCTTCTAAGTACACAGAAGGATTATATTTTCCATAGTTCACTTCCCCGCAGATGTGGAAGGGAGGGGTGGGAAGTGGCACCTGGATAGTCCTGGCCAGTGGAGTGTGCCCAGAAGTGACCACTGGCACTTCTGGATGGAAACCCTGGATGCCGGTGCAAGCTTCTCCAGCGCTGTGAGGATTGCAGAAGCATGCGTGCCCAGTCGCCAGTGTCCGACTCTTTGCGACCATCTCCTCCAGGGATCTTCCCAACCCAGACATCGAGCCTGTGTCTCCTGCATCTCCTGCATTGCAGGAGGATTCTTTATTGCCAAGCCACTGGGGAAGCTACTGTAAAAGCACAGTTTGAGAGAATGTCCACAAGGTGAAAGGAGCCTGAATTCTTGGGCCAACGCTCTGAACAGTCACCCAAAACCTCAGTAGATTTTGCATAAGAAATAAACATTCATTGTGCTAAGCTATCAAGATTTTAGATTTTGTTAAAGCTGCACAACTAGCTCTCCCGGAGGAACACTGTCTAGTTTCTCATGCCTGAGTTGGGAGGGTGTTAATGGAGACAGGAGTCCTGTAGGTAGCCTCTGAGACCTGTGAGCTTCAGGCACACCTCAGAGGGTGCTCAGTGTTTGCACGCTCACTCCCTCAGTCATGTCCCAGCCTTTGCAACCCTGTGGACTGTAATCCACCAGACTTCTCTGTCCAGGGGATTTTCCAGACAAAAATTCTGGAGTCGGTTGTCATTTTCTCCTTCAGGGGATGTTCCCAACCCAGGGATTGAACCCATGTCTCCTGCATCTCCGCACTGCAGGTGGATTCTTTAGTGCTGAGACATAGGGGAAGTCCAGAATATTCACAGACTTCCAAGTACGCAGAGAGTCTTGGGAATATTTTGAGGTATTCATGATTCTGAGGCAGGCAGCTAAGTCAACAATTTGGACAGCAGTATAACCTTCCTTTTGGCTAAGTCCCTCTCATATTGAAATACAGCATAATTGCAGAAAAGTGCACATGTAAATATTCCCGTCAATGTGTTATCACAAAGTTAATAACTCCATAGAACCCTCACTTAGCTCACGAAACAAAACATGACCAGTGTCAAGGAGGGGGAAATGTCTCCCTTACCCGTCTTGAGCCTTTTTGGCAGCACTAATAATAAACTTGACATGAGACAGATTAACAGAAGAAAAAGACATTTAATGCATGCACAAGGAGGTGTCATAGAAATGAGACCTCAGCAGGCAGCTTTTCAAGATAAAGAAACAATAAATTTGTGAGGAATTGAGAAGACAAAGAAATTTAGTGAAGAATCTAAGGAGAGTTTGGTTCGGAGCAGTGAACTGAAGTTGCGAGTTTGTGTATACAGGCTTCTAAGTCCTGCAAGTCCTGTGTCTGGTGATAAGGATATCTCTCCATCTCCGGCTACAGGGGTGCCACATGGTTTCAATTTGATCCTCCCTAAGTGCCATTATGGCAGCTGTTTATGATGAGGACACTCAAAATAATCTCCCTTTAAATAGTGCCAATTTAAAGGATTCATCATTTGACCATTGATGAGTAAGATCTTATATTAATTTCAACTAGTGAATCAAACCAATAAGTGTTTTTATGTCTTAATCAAAGATGCAGGAGGCATCTCACAAGACAGTATGTATTCCTCACATAGTCCTATCACAGCTCAACTCTCTCAGCTCATTTCCTGGACTAAAAGCCTGAAACACGGATTCTAGGTGCCTTCAGTGGGGGAGGAGTGCTCTCAGGAGGAGGGGGAAGAAACAGTTTAGAGCAGGTAAAAGCGAAAGAATGCTGAAGAATTCGGTCTCAGACAGAGCTTGCTTTGGTCTCACGGGCAAGGAACTCTGGAGCAAAAACTGAATTACAGTTAGTCCTAGGAGGCAAAGGAACTAGCCTTTTGCATCCCTGTGTCAACCGTTATCAGTTGAGGCCTGGTTTGGGGAGACAGGTGTAGCTCCCAGGAAGGACACTCTCATTTGGCAAAGTAACAGGGGACAACTGGGGGCTGTAGCTGCTGACCCTTGCAGTTTCCACCAGGGCACCAATGGGGAGCGGAGGCAGTGCCAAGAGCACTCTGTATACACTCTCTGTCCCCCAAAGAAACCACAATGCCCCCACCTGCTAAGACCTTTGGTTAAACTCATTCATTTTAAACTAAATTGATTCAGATCAGTTCAGTTCAGTTCAGTTGCCCAGTCGTGTCCGACTCTTTGCAACCCCATGGATCGCAGCACACCAGGCCTCCCTGTCTATCACCAACTCCCAGAGTTCACTCAGACTCACGTCCAATGAGTCCGTGATGCCATCCAGCCATCTCAACCTCGGTTGTCCCCTTCTCCTCCTGCCCCCAATCCCTCCCAGNAATTGGTTTCAGGTAAGGTCAGTGACAGAAATGGCAGCGCTTTCTAAGGGCCTGTCCTCTTCTCTCCTTCTAAGTACACAGAAGGATTATATTTTCCATAGTTCACTTCCCCGCAGATGTGGAAGGGAGGGGTGGGAAGTGGCACCTGGATAGTCCTGGCCAGTGGAGTGTGCCCAGAAGTGACCACTGGCACTTCTGGATGGAAATCCTGGATGCCGGTGCAAGCTTCTCCAGCGCTGTGAGGATTGCAGAAGCATGCGTGCCCAGTCGCCAGTGTCCCACTCTTTGCGACCATCTCCTCCAGGGATCTTCCCAACCCAGACATCGAGCCTGTGTCTCCTGCATCTCCTGCATTGCAGGAGGATTCTTTATTGCCAAGCCACTGGGGAAGCTACTGTAAAAGCACAGTTTGAGAGAATGTCCACAAGGTGAAAGGAGCCTGAATTCTTGGGCCAACGCTCTGAACAGTCACCCAAAACCTCAGTAGATTTTGCATAAGAAATAAACGTTCATTGTGCTAAGCTATCAAGATTTTAGATTTTGTTAAAGCTGCACAACTAGCTCTCCCGGAGGAACACTGTCTAGTTTCTCATGCCTGAGTTGGGAGGGTGTTAATGGAGACAGGAGTCCTGTAGGTAGCCTCTGAGACCTGTGAGCTTCAGGCACACCTCAGAGGGTGCTCAGTGTTTGCACGCTCACTTCCTCAGTCGTGTCCCAGCCTTTGCAACCCTGTGGACTGTAATCCACCAGACTTCTCTGTCTAGGGGTTTTTCCAGACAAAAATTCTGGAGTCAGTTGTCATTTTCTCCTTCAGGGGATGTTCCCAACCCAGGGATTGAACCCATGCCTCCTGCATCTCCGCACTGCAGGCGGATTCTTTAGTGCTGAGACAGGGGAAGTCCAGAATGTTCACAGACTTCCAAGTATGCAGAGAGTCTTGGGAATATTTTGAGGTATTCATGATTCTGAGGCAGGCAGCTAAATCAACAATTTGGACAGTTGTATAACCTTCCCTTTGGCTAAGTCCCTCTCATATTGAAATACAGCATAATTGCAGAAAAGTGCACATGTAAATATTCCCGTCAATGTGTTATCACAAAGTTAATAACTCCATAGAACCCTCACTTAGCTCACGAAACAAAACATGACCAGTGTCAAGGAGGGGGAAATGTCTCCCTTACCCGTCTTGAGCCTTTTTGGCAGCACTAATAATAAACTTGACATGAGGCAGTTTAACAGAAGAAAAAGATATTTAATGCATGCACAAGGAAGTGTCATAGAAATGAGACCTCAGCAGGCAGGTTTTCAAGATAAAGAAACAATAAATTTGTGAGGAATTGAGAAGACAAAGAAATTTAGTGAAGAATCTAAAGAGAGTTTGGTTCGGAGCAGTGAACTGAAGTCGTGAGTTTGTGTATACAGGCTTCTAAGTCCTACAAGTCCTGTGTCTGGTGATAAGGATATCTCTCCATCTCCGGTGCCACATGGTTTCAATTTGATCCTCCCTAAGTGCCGTTATGGCAGCTGTTTATGATGAGGACACTCAAAATAATCTCCCTTTGAATAGTGCCAATTTAAAGGATTCATCATTTGACCATTGATGAGTAACATCTTATATTAATTTCAACTAGTGAATCAAACCAATAAGTGGTTTTATGTCTTAACCAAAGATGCAGAAGGCATCTCACAAGATAGTATGTATTCCTCACATAGTCCTATCACGGCTCAACTCTCTCAGCTCATTCCCTGGACTAAAAGCCTGAAACAGGGATTCTAGGTGCCTTCAGTGGGGGAGGAGTGCTCTCAGGAGGAGGGGGAAAAAACAGTTTAGAGCAGGTAAAAGCGAAAGAATGCTGAAGAATTCGGTCTCAGACAGAGCTTGCTTTGGTCTCACGGGCAAGGAACTCTGGAGCAAAAACTGAATTACAGTTAGTCCTAGGAGGCAAAGGAACTAGCCTTTTGCATCCCTGTGTCAACCGTTATCAGTTGAGGCCTGGTTTGGGGAGACAGGTGTAGCTCCCAGGAAGGACACTCTCATTTGGCAAAGTAACAGGGGACAACTGGGGGCTGTAGCTGCTGACCCTTGCAGTTTCCACCAGGGCACCAATGGGGAGCGGGGGCAGTGCCAAGAGCACTCTGTATACACTCTCTGTCCCCCAAAGAAACCACAATGCCCCCACCTGCTAAGACCTTTGGTTAAACTCATTCATTTTAAACTAAATTGATTCAGATCAGTTCAGTTCAGTTCAGTTGCCCAGTCGTGTCCGACTCTTTGCAACCCCATGGATCGCAGCACACCAGGCCTCCCTGTCTATCACCAACTCCCAGAGTTCACTCAGACTCACGTCCAATGAGTCCGTGATGCCATCCAGCCATCTCAACCTCGGTTGTCCCCTTCTCCTCCTGCCCCCAATCCCTCCCAGCATCAGAGTCTTTTCCAGAGAGTCAACTCTTCACATGAGGTGGCCAAAATGCTGGAGTTTCAGCTTTAGCATCATTCCTTCCAAAGAAATCTCAGGGCTGATCTCCTTTAGAATGGACTGCTTGGATCTCCTTGCAGTCCAAGGGACTCTCAAGAGTCCTCTCCAGCACCACAGTTCAAAAGCATCAATTCTTCGGTGCTCAGCTTTCTTCATGGTCCAACTCTCACATCCATACATGACCACTGGAAAAACCATAGCCTTGACTAGATGGACCTTTGTTGGCAAAGTAACTGATTCAATTGTATATTATTTTCTATCTGTCTTATTGTGTTGAACATTATCACTCTGCACTGACTTTGGGTTGTTACCATTTGTTGTTGTTGTTCAGTCACTAAATCATGTCCGACTCTTTGCAACTCCGTGGACTCTAGCTCACCAGGGTCCTCTGACCGTGAGATTTCCCAGCTGAAAATACCGGAGTGTGTTGTCATTCCTTCTCCAGGGAATCTGCCCAACCCATGTCTCCTGCATTGGGTGGATTCGTTACTTCTGAACCACCAGGGAAGCCCTGTTACCATTTGGGGGCTTTTATAAATAATGTGGCACACATGTAGGTGTTTCTGCTGACTGGATACCAAAGAGTACAACTGCTGAGTCACAGAGATTGTCAGAAACTCTTCAGATTCTTCCCTGGTTTCACCTTTGTTATTCCACCACAGCAGTGGTGGCTGGCTCTATACAGGTGCTAAACCAGCTTCTAACAGCGGTTCTTGTTGGGCCTGTGCAGAGTGTTTCTAGCTTCCTTCTCTAGGGTTTTCCCCCCTTTTCTGTTGCTGTTCCATCCATCTCTGCTATGGAACTCACTTGGAATTCATGCACATACAACCTAGAATTGAGAAGATTAATTGTTTGTGGAGCAAATATTTTACCAATGTGAGAGAAATGGATGAATAAACACACCTCCCTTTCTTTNTTCCCCCCTTTTCTGTTGCTGTTCCATCCATCTCTGCTATGGAACTCACTTGGAATTCATGCACATACAACCTAGAATTGAGAAGATTAATTGTTTGTGGAGCAAATATTTTACCAATGTGAGAGGAATGGATGAATAAACACACCTCCCTTTCTTTCTTCAGAAGGATGTTTCTAAGAAATATTTCCCATAGCCCCTCAGACAGTCTCATATTAAGCAACACTTATTTTTGTCCAGTTGAGAATTCATCTGTGTGTTGTCCCTCCTGCTTTCCCTGATTGGGTCTCCTTGTCTCTCATTCCAGACCCCCTGGGTTACCCTTAAACTTTTGTCCCNAAGCACAGGCATGGGCAGGAAGGTGGGAACCACGCTGAAATGCAGGAAGATGATCCGGGTACAAGCAGACCTAAGGCAGAGAAGGGTGTGCACTGATGAAGGGCAAAGGGAAGAAGGAAAAAGCCAAGAAGACATAATTAGGACCACACTAGGAAGTCATAGCTTCCCTGGTGGCTCAGAGGATAAAGCGTCTGCTTGCAATGAGAGAGACCCAGGTTCAATCCCTGAGTTAGGAAGATCCCCTGGAGAAGGAAATGGCAACCCACTCCAGTATTCATGCCTGGAAAATCCCATGGACAGAGGAGCCTGGCAGGCTACAGTCCACGGGGTCACAAAGAGTCGGACATGACTGAGCAACTTCACTTCACTAGGAAGTCACACTGGGGCAGGCCACCCATGAAGCAACCTGGAAATCAGGGAGAGTGGCCTGGAAAGCAGTATTATTCCATACCCTGATGTGAGACTGAGAACCGGTTGGGAACAACTTTGTGCCTCAAGGACCACAAGCAAACAGTTTGAGCTGGTGACCTAAGAAGCAAGCCCTGACTGCTCTCTAAGCATGAAAAGAGGTGCTTGCATGAAAGTCCTGGAGACTGGCTGCACCGCCTCTGCTCCTTCGTTCACTGGCTAATCCACTTGTGAACAGGTGAGTGTGAGGGCTACGAGGTATAAAGGACACAGACACAGAGCTTTACAAACATGGCTTCGCTCTTCCAGAGCTTACGTTCTCCAGAGGGAGGCAGAGAAGTGAAAAGTGTGTGATATGATCCCAAGTGCTTTGGCCATAGCAGGGAAGCACACGGGGCTGTCGGATCACCTAGAAGAAGCTCCAACCCAACCGTAACACTGACAGGTCATGGGAAGCCACAAGTCATGAGAAGCCTCCTAGGGTTTTCACCTAGGAACAACCCCCTAAATGAAAAATTAAAGAGCAGGAATTTAGGAAGCAAGTGGGCAGGAGGTGGCCAAGGTAGAGAGAGAGGGAAGAATTGGAAAGTGTTTAGACCTTGTGGCCTAAGGCAGTGTTTCTCAAATCATCGGTAGTGAAGGACCAGTTTCTTAAATTGCCAGTAAATTATGGACTGATACTTTGTAAAATACAATAAAAAGGTGAGGTGAGGTGAGGTGAAGTTGCTCAGTAGTGTCCTACTCTTTGCGACTCCGTGGACTGTAACCTACTAGGCTTATCCGTCCATAGGATTCTCCAGGCAAGAATACTGGAATGGACTGCCATTTCCTTCTCCAACAATAAAAAGGAATTACTAGCAAAATGGAATGACAAAGATTTGAGTGCCCGATTTTTAGATCTGACAGACATAAATCTCTCTGTCAAACTGCTAGAAAAGAGGCTCAAAGAACTTATTCCCTATTTTTGTACTTATTTGGCATACTTCAGGTAAGTACATGGGGTCCATGGGGTCTCAAAGAGTCAGACATGACTTAGCAATGGAACAACAATATTGTAGAATAATAACAAATCATCCCTGGGCCAGCAGAGAGGACACTCTGACTAGCACTGCCATGTAATATACTATACAAGCAAAGACTTGGCATTAGAGAGAGGGGTAAACATCAAGGAACTCTGCTGCCTGAAGCACTTTCTGGGTGGTGCTAGCATTCAGACTACTGAAAGTCAGGTCTAAAATGCACCTGACTGTACTGTAACAGTTGAATTCTCAACACCCCTAAATGTTAACACCAAGGCTAATATTCTGGTGGAGATTCCAGCAACCAGAACAGGGGTAATAGGGAAAACCTGGGAGAGGAGATGGGGAAAACTTCCCTTTCTGTCTGTTCTTCAAAGCAACTTATTTGCTGCCATGAAAGTCTTCCTATAATAAACTTTAGTTCGATTTGATTGACTTGGTTAAAAACACAAACAGGAAATGAAACTAACCACAAAACCCTTCCCACACTTTCCCCCCTCACTTCACAGCTACCTCCTTGCACTCAGGACTCAGCTCGGAGCTGCCTCTCTGAGATGCTCCCTTTCTTCCCCCAGATGTGCTGCGTCATCCCAGCTGCTCCCAGAACACTTTCACTCTCTGTTACAAGTAATGCCTCAGATTTGTCCCACAGCAGGCTACAACCTGGAATTATTTTCCACTCTAAATTGCTCAAGGGGCTTCCCAGGTGGCTACGTGGTAAAGAATCCACCTGCCAATGCAAGAGACACAAGAGAAGCAGGTTCAGTCCCCGAGTGGGGAACATCCCCTAGAGTAGGAGATGTCAACAGAGGAGCCTGGCAGGCTACATAGCTCACAGGCTGGCAAAGAGCTGGGCACTACTGAAGCGACTGAACACACACTCAAGCTAAATTGTTCAAGGGCGCAATAGTTGACATGAAGTAGGTGCTCAGTAAATGATTGTTGAATGGATAAATAAATGGGTCACTAAGTCTTAGAAGGAAGTCATGTTTGATGTTAGAATAAAGAAAGAGTAGGAGTTGTCAGGCCACCAGTTTGGAGAGGAAGGGTGTTCTAAATGCAGAGAACCATATGGAGCAAAGGTGTGGAGATATTGAGTGACATGTCATGACTGGGGACTCCCAAAATGTTTCGTTAGAGTCAAGAAAATGTTAGGCAATTTTAATGTATATTTTGGAGAGAGGACTATGAAGCATTCAACTTACAATTAGAATTATGAGATTTTAGTTAATATATATGACAACTGAGTGAAATGCCTCCACAGAATTCATGTCTAACTTTAACTTGTTTTCATGGTAAACTAATTAACCATATTTTCATAAATCATTTACACATTCATTAATTCAATAATCATTTGATCATAGCATCAAATCTAGCTTTGAAGCAAGCAGGATATAAATGTTTTAAAAATGTACTCAGTCAGCTAAAAACGCCAAATTACCCTGTAGTACACAATACATTTCTTCAGCAACTCAGCAGACAAACACTATTTCAGTAAGTGAGCAGGGGAAGGAATGACTTAGCCCCCGCAAAAAGATTTAATCAAGGAAGATTTTCTGGTTATTTATTGCTACATAACGAGAAAAAAATTCCCAAATTTAGTGGCTTAAACTGACACTCTCTCCTGAGGCTTCAGGTTGACTGTTTACAGCTGTGCAGTTCTTGCTCAGGCTTCTGTGTGGTTGTAGACAGATGATTTCTGGGGCTGAA
>SJYW01002888.1:48077-65501 GCA_006410735.1 Raphicerus campestris | reverse complement strand
CCAGTTCAGTTGCTGGGTCAGGAGGATCCCCTGGAGAATGGATAGCTACCCACTCCAGTATTCTTGGGCTTCCCTTGTGGCTCAGCTGGTAAAGAACCCACCTGCAATGCAGGAGACCTGGGTTCAATCCTTAATTTGGGAAGATCCCCTGGAGAAGGGAAAGCTACCCACTCCAGTGTTCTGGCCTGGAGAATCCAATGGACCGTATAGTCTATGGGGTCACAAAAAGTCAGAGAGGGCTGAGCATCTTTCATTTTCATTTTCACTTCCACTTTTCACTGACCTGATCAAACAGCTCAGTGCCCAGATGGACTCTGCGTGCCCTCTAGTGGTTTTATATGCACATGACCACAGCTGGCTTGGCTGAGTGACAGGTCTGTCTTCCATGACTTTATTAGGCCTTGCTTGCTACTCTACACAGGCTTCCTTGATGGTTCAGGCTGTAAAGAATCCGCCTGCAGTGAGAGACACCCAGTTTCAATCCCTGGGTTTGGTAAGATTGCCTGGGTAAGAAAACAGCTACCCACTCCAGTATTATTGCCTGGAGAATTCCATGGACAGAGGAACCTGACAGGCTACAGTCCCATGGGGTCCCGAAGAGTCAGACAGGACTGAGCAATTAACACACACACACTACACCACATAGCCTTGAAGCATTTGATATTTTACACTCGGGACACACTACAGTCCTGGAAACTTCTTCTATATCTGATAATGATAATTAATCTTTAGCATTAAGACGTAAGAAAATATCTGGATGGAGACATATCAAGATGTTAACAGTGGTCACCTCCTGAGGAGGGAAGTTGAATGAGTGAGAGGCTTGGGGAGTTCACATTTGCATTTCATACTTCTTCTGAGCATTTTTTGTTGTTGTTGTTTGTTTGCTTGTTTAAACAAGTGAGCATGTGTTCCTGAATTATTTTTAAGTAAATGACTTTTAAGATAAGTCTTTGGAATAGCCCTTTATGGTTTATAGTCTACTTTTGGTCTGTTACCTCCTTGGAACCCGTGGCTATCCTGCAAAGTACTTTCCTATTTAGCTTTCAGAGAACTCTTACTGTGTGACATGTGCAGGCACTTTCCAGGCAACTCTTTGTTTAATCTTCACAACATTCCTACCATGTAGGTGTTATTGCCACCATTTTACATGGGAGGAAATTAAGGCATAGGGATGTGAAGCGACTTGTTTGAGGTTCACAGCTGTAAGTGGCCAGAGGCATGAAATAGAAGCACAGAGATGAAGGAACCTGTCCAAGGTCAAGTAAGTGGAAGAAAGGGATCAAACCTGGGTCTCCAGACTTCCCCTCCAAGTCAAAAGATAAACTGGCAGCCTGTGGGGCCCTGAGGCTTTGCTTAGGCTTCCTCTGAAGTTCTGTCCTCACGTGCTAGGCAACCACACTTGCAAAATTTAGAGGAAAGAGGGGTTAAAATATTCCTATGGGGACCTTCACTTCAGTTCAGTTCAGTTCAGTTCAGTCACTCAGTCGTGTCCGATTCTTTGCGACCCCATGAATCTCAGCACACCAGGCCTCCTGTCTATCACCAACTCCTGGAGTCCACCCAAACCCATGTGCATCGAGTTGGTGATGCCATCCAGCCATCTCATCCTCTGTCGTCCCCTTCTCCTCCTGCCCTCAATCCCTCCCAGCATCAGGGTCTTTTCCAATGAGTCAACTCTTCACATGAGATGGCCAAAGTATTGCAGTTTCAGCTTCAACATCAGTCCTTCCAATGAACACCCAGGGCTGATCTCCTTTAGGATGGACTGGTTGGATTTCCTTGCAGTCCAAGGGACTCTCAAGAGTCTTCTCCAACACCACAGTTCAAAAGCATCAATTCTTTGGTGCTCAGCTTTCCTCACAGTCCAACTCTCACATCCATACATGACCACTGGAGACCTTAGTATACATTTAAACTAAAGAAGCTACTAAAGTGAAAGGTGATCTTAGGCTACGACTTTATTGAGCTTTATTGGAAACAGTTCAAAACCAAACTGTTATGAAACCAAAACAGAATTTCCAAATCCACTTACATTACACACCTGCTAGCTATGTGACCTTGGGTAATTCACTTAACCTTTCTGATCTTCAATTTCTATATTGCTTTAAATACCCATATAAATAGATTCACATGAAAGTGATGTTGCAAAAGGAACTGGTATAGCCCCTGATTTAGAATGGGTGTTTAGTAAGTACTCACATGATATATTCTTGGCCCTGGAAGTCAAAACGGGGACCAAGGTGGGTGTAGGTCATCCTGGGGTCGTAGGGCATTATCTTCTAAAGGACTTTAAAGCCACACGCAGACCCACAGGTTCTCAGCTACCCTCCTCTGTGCAATCACCCTCCCCACACTCACTGGCCACTCCCGTCTCTTCCCGTGGAGAGTTGCTGCCTGTGGTGAGCATGGCGACAGCCCCAGATACATCCACACCTGAATCCCTGGACTTCTGTTAATATGCGAATCTACACGGCAAAGGAGGTTTTAGACGTGTGACAAAGGTTAAAGGCTTCGAGCTGGGGAGAGTATCAGGGGTTAGCCATGCGGGCCCAATCTAATCTCAGTAAGTCTCCTACGTACATACCTTCAAGTTGCAAGCTCTCAAGAAAATGAACAGAGGTTCACGTGTCCAGTCACATAAGTTGGTTCACGCGCCTGGTGGACAGTTTCCCACGCATGCACCGTCTACAAGTGGCTGCGCTTCTGCGCACTGTTTCGCACAGCACTTAAGAGCGTGCAGTACTGTGCCGTCTTTGCTTCAGGCCTAGGGCATCTGGACACGAGCCTGAGAGCAGCATGACGCAGCTGGCACTGCTGTCCTTTCTCAGGTGCTGTACTGAAGATTCAAAGATTTTATGTGTGTTTGTTTTTCATGCACTATTTGTGTGAAAGTGTTATAAACCTATTACAGTACAGGACTATATCGCCAACTGTGTTAGTGGGGGACCTAGGCTAACTCTTGTGGACTTATGAACAAAATGGAGTTGGGATGCACTCGGAACAGAGCGCATTCCCATGTAGGGGCCTTGCTGCTGCACAGAACTTCTCCCTGCTGCCATTACGGAAAGACGTTAAAGACAGAAGAGTTAGAGAGGGGTGAAGGGCTTGAAGACGGAGGACGGGGCCACAGCCGAGGCGTCCAGGCCACCTTGGGAAGCTGAAAGCAGCGAGGAATGTGATGCCCCCGGGAGCCCCCGGCAGGAGACGAGCCGTGCTGACACCTGGATTTTAGCGTGAGGAGACCCGTATCAGACTCCAGACTGCACAGCCGTAGAGAACGCACGTCTCGTCTTAAGCCGTGGGCTGGCGGTGGGCTGTTGCAGCAGCCGCAGGAAACGCAAACGTGGCCGCAGTGGGGAGCGGGTCCCCAGCGGGCGGGCGCGTGTCCTCCTGAGAGTCTGGCTTTAAACGGGAGACCCTCGGACCAAGGCGGGGGAGAACAGGACCGAGTGAGGGCCTGAAGAGAGAGACAGCTCTTTCAGGGGCGCTCTCACTCCAGGGGTCGGCGGGGAGGGGAGGACAGGGCCCCCCGGAGTCTGGCTGGGGGAGAGATGGGGGAAGGCAGCTGGTGTGCTCTGTCTCGTTTCCATCAGGAAGCGTCTGCAGACAGAGGGGAAGGTGTCAAAGCAGGGACAGGAAGAGGGGGAGAAGGTGTAAAGAGAACCGGCTCTGGGGTAGAAACAAGAGATCCGTGGACACACGGAAAGGCCGTTATCAGGAGTCTGGGATGAGTGAGATCAGCGTGCTTTGGGTTTGTTTGTTTGTTTTGCACAGAAATTGAGGTGACTTCCCTCTGGTAAGAAGTCGTGTCTCTTGATGTAGCAAGAGGGGACGTGAGGCCAGACCCCGAGAGCGGAGAAGATGTAGAAATCACACAGCTCAGGAGAAACAAAAACCGAGGCAGCCCGATCACAGAGCCGAACTCCTTGAGGAGGGAAGAGAATTTGGGCAAATTCAGTCAGCAGGGACTGCACCGTGAAGACTGTGCTCCCAGGGCGGGCGGTTACAGCTGATCGCTGGTCGGGGAGCTGAGACCCCGCATGCCACATGGTGGGCCTGAAAACCAGAAACCTCAGTCAGCAGCTCCCCCCCTCCAGAAAAAGAGCCACTTGGAGCAATCGCCTATCTCTAGCCACGTCTGTCCTCACAAAAGGGAAAGTGGCTCAGTTGGGTCCAACTTTCTGTGACGCCATGGACTACACAGTCCCTGGGATTCTCCAGGCCAGGATACTGGAGTGGGTAGCCTTTCCCTTCTCCAGGGGATCATCCCAACCCGGGGATCGAACGCAGGTCTCCTGCACTGCCAACGGAATCTTTACCAGCTGAGCCATCAGGGAAGTCCAACACGGGTCTCTGTCGAATGGTTTTGTGCAGTTATTGAGTATCATTGGATCATTTTTTTCTCCATTTGTCTTATCCTCAACACTCCGAAGTTAGGAGGGGATGTGAAGTGTTGGCAGAGTCAGCGAGGTAAATGGGAAGTTTGAAGTTAAAGACAAGACAGAGACTGGATCCTAGTTGCCGACTGTAACCACCCTCTCGTGTGCCTGGGCCGTCTCTGCTGCTCAGCCGGGCTTTGGTAGCCTCATCTGCCTGTTGTGTTCACTTCGCGACCCCATACACTGCAGCATGGCAGGCTTCCCTGTCCTTCACCATCTCCTGGAGCCTGCTCAAATTCATGTCCATAGAGTCAGTGATGCCATCTAACCTCTGCTGGACTGCTGGACTGCAGCACACCAGGCCTCCCTGTCCATCACCAACTCCTGGAGTTTACCCAAACTCACATCCATGGAGTTGGTGATGCCATCCAACCATCTCATCCTCTGTCATTCCCTTCTCCTCCTACCCCTCAATCTTTCCCAGCATCATGGTCTTTTCCAGTGAGTCAACTCTTCGTTTAAGGTGGCCAAAGTATTGGAGTTTCAGCTTCAGCATCAGTCCTTCCAATGAATATTCAGGGTTGATTTCCTTTAGGATTGACTGGTTTGATCTCCTTGCAGTCCAAGGAACTCTCAAGAGTCTTCTCCAACACCACAATTTGAAAGCATTGATTCTTCGGTGCTCACCCTTCTTTATGGTGTCACATCCATACATGACTACTGGAAAAAACATAGCTTTAACTACCTGGACCTTTGTCAGCAAAGTGATGTCTCTGCTTTTTACTACGCTGGGTTTGTCATAATTTTCCTTACAGGGAACAAACATCTTTTAATTTTGTGACCAGGAAGGATCAAACCCATGCCCTCTGCACTGGAAGCATGAAGTCTTAACTGCTGGAGCACTAGGGAAGTCCCCCACTTATCTGTGTTTTTAATACAGACTCTGATATAGAGCTGAGACTGAGAATTATTGTCTTAATTTGGATTTTTCCTTACCGGGAGGACAAAGGGGAGATTACCAGGAAAGATAAATGGAAGGGAAGGTGTGAATCAGATTTCTGGACCTCAGTTTAGTTACCTCTAAAATGAGGATAATAACCTCTTCTTCCTTGGATTATTATGAAGCTTAAGGGAGGCAATAAATAGCAAACATCTAAGACTGGCTCCTACAGAGTGAAGACACTTAGTGCACACTTTCTGTCACTTAATAGTAAAAGCTTCCAGCTTCATGCAGTATTTAATACAGCTGGTTTGTGTGATCTTTAACTTAACCACTATACTCTACGTGAAGGGTGTGTAAGTTACACCCTGACTGCCCTGAGCTCTGGATGCTGAAGAAAGCTGTATGGAAATTACTTCATCACTCAGTGGCTTAACCTTGAAGCACTTCTCTTTCTGGAAACGTGGAGCTTTTCAACATTGCTGACTCAATTTACAGAATGAGCACACGAAGAAGCACAACTTAATCACATTTGCAATGCAGAGAAGAGTGCAGGGGAGGGTTTACATGCGACTTTCAAACGCACCATCTTATCCAATCCCCCTGAAGCCACGTGAGGGAGAAGTTAATGTCCCAGTTACATAGATGTGGACGTTGAGTCCCAGAAGAACTTAGATGATTTGCTAAAAGTTACCTAAGTAGGAAGTGGCAGAACTGCAAATTGAACCCAGTTAGTATTAGTATGATTTCATGCCTGATGCTCTTTACCTTCACCGCCAATGATTCCAACAATCATCTGTTCATTTGGTCAGAGGGTAGAGACATCCATGCTGATCAGGCAACATTTTTTCCTGTTCACAAACTATTCAAGATACATCTGCTTCACTGGGTAAACTGCACTCAGCATGTGCTCTTTCTTCTACTGGCTTACATTTCCCATTGGCAAACTCCTATTCAGCCTTGAAGACTCAGGCCTCCCTAAACATCTTCAGGTAGCTTTCCCAGCTACCTATGACACCCCAGCTAGCCAGACATATTCTCTTCCTTTTTTCTTTTTTTTAAAGCTCAAGGGAAAACAAGCTGTTTCTATGCAATCAATTTCTTCCTAGGCCTAGAAATCAAAACAGCTATAAAACGATGACTTGCTATCTCTGCAGTGGAGCAGCACATTGGATGGTGAGACAAGGCTGCTGTCTACAGGGGGTGGCAGGATGGAGACAGGATGACCCTTCGCTGCCTTTCACTGTCTCTGTCCAAAACTAAATTTCCACCATCTCCTTTATTTGCTCTGAAACTCACAGGAAACAAAACCTTCATTTTAAAAAAAAAATGTCAGCTTTTTTTTTTTAATAGTAAGAAATTGGCTTAAAAGGCAAATGGTCCCCAAGTTCACACTAAGGTGGAAATGACTGATAGCTGGTCTTTTCCAAGAAGCAGATTTTCAGAGAGGGGAGGGCCTGAGAGAACTCTGTGTCCTGGAAGGGAGGCGCAGACACCATGGAGGTGACTGTCAGTCACACACAGAGGAAGGATTCACAAGCAGAAGCCGGAGACCCTGACAACAAGCATGGCCTTCTCCACCTCTGTACTGGGGCTGGACCTGTCATCTGGGATCCAAGTCCAAAATTCTGTTTCTTTTTTTTTTCCTTTTATGTGTGTATTTTTTTCTTTTTAATTTATTTTTTTATTGAAGGATAATTGCTTTACAGAATTTTGTCATTTTCTGTCAAACCTCAACATGAATCAGCCATAGGTACACAACACAACATTTACACAAACACTAGAGAATCGAGTTCACTAAAGTTTGGGATTCTTGTCTAAATCATTTCCCATTATGTTCAGGAGAAAGTACATTGATAAACCTTATAAACAAGACAGTGAATCAAAATAACTCAACACAGGACTTTCTCATTTAGGGAGAAAAGGAAGGTTTTTCACTGAAGATCTAATGCACAGAAAGCCATATCATGACTAAGTCGTGTACCCAGGGAGGGTTAACATGGAGAACGGCTTGAACCACTTGGAAAAAGTTAGAACATGGGGACAAGGACTGGATCCCACATCTCTGCACATCCACATTCCGCTTTCCTCTAAGGACAAGCTCAAATTCTGCCTCCCTCAGGAAGCCTTCCCTGATTCTACCCACCCTGCACTTTCCGCCAGACTCCCACAGTATTTCACCTGAACCACTGTTAACTTGTCTCTAGTAACCTAGTACTCAGCACAGCACCTGGCACACAGGAGGTGTCAGGAAATACTTCTTGAATGAATGTAAGAATCTACATCGTAAACATTCATCTGCTCTCTAGATAGATTCTAACCCAAGCCATATTTCTTCAGCTTGTTTTAAAAGCTGTTAAAAGACTTCAGGAGGGAACTGAAGCACTTACCAAAGCCTCTCAAATAGAGATATTATTAACACGTTAACACATGCTGTACATGTTGACATATACATTTAAGCACAAGAATAGCCTGCCTTTACAATACAACTGACCCTTGACCAACATAGGTTTAAACTGTAGGCCAACTCACACTTGGACTGTTTTCTTCTTTATCCCTCATTATATTTTTTGGGATATAATCGTTTTCCCATGGTGTGTTAGTTTCTGCTGCACGGTGAGATGAATCAGCTATATGTACACACGTATTCCCTCCCCCTGGGAGCTCCCTCCCAGCCCACACCCCCAACCCCACTCCTCTAGGTCATCACAGGGCACTGAGCTCAGCTCCCGCGCCAGAGAGCAGGTGCCCACCAGGCATCTGTTTGATACATGGGAGTGTATGAATGTTGATTCTAGTCTCCCAGTTCACCCCACTAGATTTCTTCAATAATAAATACTAGAGTATGACAGGATTGAGCGTTGATTGAATCTGCTGACACGGAAGTGAAGATACAGAGGAACTGAGTATACAGAGGGCTGACTATAAATTACATGCAGATTTTCAGTTGCATAGAAGGTCAGCACCCCAACCCACCCCCTTGGTAAGAGTCAACTGTATATATCTGTGTGCTTTGTTGCTCAGTCATATCCAACTCTTTGAGACCCCATGGACAGTAACCCACCAGGCTCCTCTGTCCATGGGATTCTCCAGACAAGAATACTGGGGCTGGTTGTCATGCCCTCCTCCAGGGGATCTTCCCAAGAGGAATCAAACCCAGGTCTCCCATGTTGCAGGCAGATTCTTTACCATCTGAGCTACTGGGGAAGCCCAAGAATCCTGGAGTGGTTAGCCTAACCCTTCTTCGCCAGGGGATCTTCCTGACTCAGGNGTCTTCAGAGGCCAGTTGTGTTACATAAATAGACAAAATGACTGGAGTGAACGCAAAAGTGGGAGGAGAGTTGAGACACACACATCCCTGCTAAGGGGATTGACTTAAACAACAGCAATAGCAATCACAAAACAGTCCCAGCTACACCAGGGCCATGCATGTGCTGCTAGTGCGGGACAGACTGTCAGATGGGCTGATTCTCCAAGCCTGGACTTCCTAGAGTTGCTGTCAATAAAGGGCTCTGAGGAGTGGTTTTTCTGGAGGGCTTGGATTCCCTGGTGGCTCAGATGGTAAAGCATCTGCACGCCATGCGGGAGACCCAGGTTCGATCCCTCAGTTAGGAAGACCCCCTGGAGAAGGAAATGGCAACCCACTCCAGTACTCTTGCCTAGAAAATGCCATGGATGGAGGAGCCTGGTAGGCTATAGTCCACGGGGTTGCAAAGAGTCGGACATGACTGAGCGACTTCACTTTCACTTTCTAAGAAGTAGTTCATGAAACTCATTTGGAACATTCTAAATGTAATGAGACATTGTTCATTACATTGTAATTTGTTTTCTCCCATTGGTATCATGTCTGGTATGTGTTTCTCAAATCATTTTATTTTTGAATCGGATAGACCCTAGGGCTTCTGTTACTGATGGTCCTTTTTTCCAGATAGAAAATTTAGAATTGAATCTGTAACCCTCTTAAAGACATGAGATGTTCTGGCATACATTTTTGTATTAGACACATTCCAGTTCTACATTATGTCTTGTCCATTTCATATCTTTGTATCACCTTTCTTACTTGGTCCTCCAATAAGAAATGAACTGATCACTGACTTGCTCAGGCTTTTAGGTATGAATGACATCCAGAATAAATAGACCAGTTGCCCACCCCCACTTTTTATCCTACTAAGACCCTCCAACTCAAAGGTGTCGTGTACTGTGTGATAGTCATTGGGAACTGGGAGAGAAATATAAGTGGGAGAGAAATACAGCTGGGATCTAACAGAGAGGGAAGGGCAGGAAATAGAAGAGGTTGAAGAGAAGTTTGGAAATAAGTGGCAAGAGGAGTAGAGCTTTGCTCATAGCATAATGAAATGACTATTCTCCAAGAATGGGATCACCCCTCTTATTATACAAGATCTGACCTCATGAAGTACAAAGAACATTCCCCTGGTGGCCTGGATGACCACAGCTGATTTGCACAGGTGTGTTAAAGGAAGTGCAGCTTCTTTGCTTGGGTTGTTTGGGAATATCTAATGGTCTTATCTCACATTCAAGTTCTGGAGACCCCTCTGGTTTCCTCATGACTCACAAGAGTAGGGGTCCTGCCTGTTTGTGACTGACTATACTGTCTCAAGACTCATTGACTCTTAGAGGGCTTTCCATTTTTCATTTCTCAGGCACTTCATTTTGTGATCAGGGCAATAACATCACATGCCTGAGCCACTAGCTGGGTGGGCACAGCTATAAAGCTGACAGCAACCACCCCGGTGAAGTGAGCAAAAGAGAAGTAATTATTGCTTCTAATCTGACTTTATCCAGGAAATGCCCCAGTATTTCCCGATCTATGATTTGCTAATTCATTTATTGTGAGGGCAGAGTAAATGTTTAACCTTGCCTGTTTTATCAATTAGTACTTTTGTTTACTTTTTTCATTGGAAGATAGCTGCTTTATAATATTGTTAGTTTCTGCCATATTTCAACGTGAATCAGCACACAGTATCAGTATTTATCTTAATGACTGTGTTGATTGTGTGTTTACTTGTTGCAAGAATATTTCCTCATCTCCAACCCACAAGACTGTACTCTGAATATTGTCAGGAAACCCTTTATGAACTTTAGCATCTGCACAACTCATGTCTAACCTTAAACTCTTACCAATTAAGTGAACAGTTCTATTATCTCACTGAGATGGTTTTCTTCCTACTTTCATCATGTAACACCCCCTGCCAATTTTAAAAAGACCCTCCCNACCCTTCTCTACAATAGTGAAAAGAAGATTAAAAAAGAGAATCTGTGTTGCTGCAACTAATACTTTAAGAAGTCAATAAGTGCTTATGCTGTTTTGTTTCCTTTTTAATAAAAATAAGAAGGCAGTCTCCTAACTGTATGTTAGCATTTTGCTTGAGATGTCTATCTTACCCCTCATGAAATACCAATTTTATGAATAATAGTAACTGCAGCACTGAAGGGATGAACTGTTCTTTCCAGTAGGCAGTTTTCTTTCAAAGTCAACCAGCAAGTTTGTGCTTTTACCTTTGTGGTGATCAGGTTATTAGCCCTGGTTTGACCTCTGTAATAACTTGAAAAGGAATGCAAAACCCCAGAGAACTGAAGGCAATTTCACAGCAAATCCCTTATATGTTTGTCTTTTTCCAGAATTACCTGGAGAAGTTCTACCAATTGCCAAGGTACAAATATAAGTCTGAAAAGAAGAACAAAACTAACGTGATTGTGGAGACACTTAAAAAAATGCAGCAATTCTTCAGGCTGAATGTGACAGGGAAGCCAAATCAGGAAACCTTGGAGATGATGAGAAAGCCTCGCTGTGGAGTGCCCGACTCGGGCAACTTTATGAGAACCCCAGGAAACCCCAAGTGGGAAAAAACTAAGCTGACCTACAGGTGATATTTCTCGAGTTTCAGAGTTTATTCACTGAGCCAGTGTTCACTGAACTCTTACTGTGTTAGACACTGATACAGAATTTGGAATCCACTAGAGACAAGTAAATATCCCTGTTCTTACACAGTTTAGATTCTAGTGAATGAGTGAGAGGATAAACTAGCAAAGAGCCCATGGGTTCTTGTCAATCCAAAGCCTGCCATTTTTGGTCTCCTTTCTCTAACAGTCTAAAGAGGACTGTGGCAAAGTTAGGCTGTCTGTGGTTTGTGGTTTAGTCACTAGGTTATGTCTGACTGTTTATGACCCTGTGGACTGTAGCCCGCCAGGCTCCTCTGCCCATGGGACTTCCTAGGCAAGAATACTGGAGTGGGCTGCCATTTCCTTCTCCAGGGGGTCTTCCCCATCCAGGGATCAAATCTAAGTCTCCATTGCATGCAAGTGAATTCTTTACCACTGAGGCACTAGGGACCCCCCAAAAGACTTAATCATTGCTGGAGAGAATCTAGCCTCACCTTTCATCCATTTTGAAGATAATAACAGTAATAATGATACCCGATATTTATTGAAGACTACTATTTGCCGAGTAGTGAACTAAACGCTTTATATATATTTACTCTCACAAAAACCGTATGAGAGGGGTACTATTTTACCATCCTCACTTTATGAATAAGGAAGTGGAGTTTAAAGACATGTAGTAACTTGTTCAGAACCCAGGTCTGTCTTCAACCCTAAGTCCTTCAGCCCCTCCTTACTCACTGTTCAGTGGTCGCATATCACATGTGCAACAAACTCCAAACTAGAGCAATTTAATCTCCCAAGGGACTGCTGTTCTAAAGACTGATGTGCCTTCTCATTTTGAAGGATTGTGAACTACACCCCGAACTTGACAAAGACAGATGTGGAAGCAGTTATTGAGAAAGCCTTCAAAGTCTGGAGTGATGTGTCACCCTTGACCTTCAACAGGACCTTGGACAAAGAAGCAGACATCCAGATTTCTTTTGCCCGAAGAGGTGGACTCAAAGAAGTCAGGCTCGATTTTGCTTTCTCTGGCCAAACTGAAACTTGGCTAATATCTAATACAGATTGTTTTATTTCAGATCATGGGGACAATTCCCCATTTGATGGACCCAATGGAATTCTTGCTCATGCCTTTCAGCCGGGCCCAGGTATTGGAGGAGATGTTCATTTTGATGCAGAAGAAACATGGACCAAAACCTCTGAAAGTAAGTTAACCAAGGTTATGTCCACATGGAGCTTCTAACTGAGCTTTCCCACATTAGAATTTGCTCGCCTACATGCATACACACACACACACACACACACACACACACACACATTATTCTTATTACCTCAAAATACTAAGTTAATTTAGGTTTAGAAAAAATTTTAAAAGCTAAACCCTGACCTTGTTTCCTAAGGCAGGAATCAAAACAACAAATCATGGCTAAGTCCTTCCTGTTCCAATTTGTATAAATGAAATTTTATATACCACAATATCAGAGCTTATGGCTTACAAAATCTAAAATATTTACTATCTGGCCTCTCATAGAAAAGTCTGCTTACCATTGATTTAGCGCATATATTTTAATATTGTGAAATTTTATGATGTTTGAAAAGATTTCTACTTTTGGACATTCAGAAATAATTAGGTTTATTTAGAAAACTGTCCTACTTAGGAAAGAGCAGCCATCTAGATATTCTTGTTTATCTAGTCATTTCATCTCCATAGAGCTATTTTTTCAAAGATATGTTCCCATATAGCAAACTACCCCTTTCAGGAGAAGACTCAGGGTAAGAATAAGATCACCTGGAGGGAAGAACTGAGTGGTGCTTTAAAAGGTTATAGGGTAACAAGAGGCCATAGGACACTTTTTTGAAAATAATAAGAAAGGAACATTTTATCTTCGCTTGGGACCTGTTCCTCCCACCATTTCCTCAACATCAGTGATCTAAGTATTTATTATACCTAAATCCCTGTGCTTGGAGCTGTGTGTTCACAAAGATAATAGACTCTCCCTGTGACTTCAGATTCTTGTTGCCCTTCCCACTAAGTCAGATGGTCACTACTGCTCACGTGATCCAGAGTCTCACCTGGACTGTTCACCTCTGGTCTCTGTCCCTCTGACTCTTCCCAGCACTGCAGGGAATTTTGTTCTTGGAAAGCTCCCATCCACATTTGGAAAGCCTGGTATTTACATTTTCTAGGCCAGATATGTCCACTTGACACTGAAAGTTCTTGGGGATCGTCCAGCATCATCTTTCATGGCTTGTCTTCGCCTTTCACACAAAGCAGCCACACTGCAATTCACTGTTCCCAGATGACAGCATCTGCTTTCCAACTGCCCTACACTGGCTCACCTTGCTTCCTCTTCCTGAAATGCCCTTGCTCATGCCCAAAGCCCCACCTTTTTTCCCATCTCTCTTTTCCATACTATACCAATTGGTATGGAAACACTCCATTTGTCTTCTTCTCAGAATCCTAGTAGCCTTTGTTTTGTCTTCTCTGACTTCCCTCCTCATTATTCTGCACATTTAAGTTGTCTGCACATGTCTCCCTGGCTAGTCTATGCATCATGATAAATCCCCCAGAGCCCCGTGCCCAGTACTTCAGGCACTCAAAGATGTTTTTTAAAGCATTCATGAATGCAAGATGGAAGGATGTGATGATCAAGAAAGTAAGTTTTGGAACATGGGTAGAACATTCAAGGCTAATTATCATCAGGAAGTGTTGAACACTGTGGAAAGAGCACAGTTCTTGCTATCATAACTGGGTTCAACCCCAGCTCTACCACTTATTATTTGCAAGACGAATAACTTATTATTATTTGCAAGGTTCCAAAATCTCTGGGCTTCAGTTCCTTTCCTGTAGAAGTATTTCTAATAATACTTCATAAGAATGTTGCTAAGATTAAATATTATTACAATGACTAGCATATAAGAAAGTGCTCTACAACTATGATTTTTTTTTTTTAAGTAGGCAGTGTTAGAAATTGCACTGTGTGTTTGTGAGATGGCACATAGACCAGCTGGAGGGAAGGGTTCGCATCAGGAATCCAGTCCTCAGACGTCTGCCAGAGCCGAATGCAATAGTCTTGGACTTGGCAAAGGAGCTTGGGCTTTGTTTGACAGGAAGTGCAAGCCTTGAAAGTTTTTCAGTTCCTAGTTATGAAAAGCACTCATGGAAGTCAAAAGACAAGAGTAGGAACCAATAAGGGGCGGGGTTTGTCTCTTTCTGGTGGAAAATTCCTGATGCTTCCTGGAGAGCTCAGAATCAAGAAAGAGCTGGTGCTAGGCTCTGGGTGGTCAGGAAACCAAAGGGAGTCAGCCCCACACGGGCCGATTGGCTTCTTTCTATGCGCCTCTTTGCTGCGACTCTGCTCCAGGTGCTGTGGGTCTGGGAGGCTGGCGAGGACCAGGTGTGGGAGAGGGCCTCTGAGAGTCTCGAGACCTGTGATGGCCTAGTCTTCATTTCCCTAAACCTCAGGTCTGTGAATTACGAGAACTGGAAGAAAGGCAGTCCTCTTGGTTCTAAGACCTGATGAGGCACTCATTACTTCTAATCACAACTTATGACTCCTACCTTGTTTCCCTCCAGCCTCTATTTCATCATATAATGAAGAAGAAAGGGAGAAGTCAGGCGGTTTGGGCCTGGAAACTGCATTCCTCATAATCCTATTCCCACTACCCTTCAATCCACTTCAACCCATTCACTGCACATTTGCATTTCAGATTACAACTTGTTTCCTGTTGCTGCCCATGAATTTGGCCATTCCTTGGGGCTGGCTCACTCCTCTGATCCTGGGGCCTTGATGTATCCCACCTATGCTTTCAGTGACCCCAGCAGCTACTCACTACATCAAGATGACATCAATGGCATTCAGGCCATCTACGGTAAGGTGGTCTGAAGTACGTGGTGATGCCTGGGCACATCAGGGATGCTCACTGCAGTCTGCTATGATGATGGTTGTTGGAGGGCACCTGGGAGCGCATCAGGAGAATACACAGGGAAAATGTGGTGGGTGCAGGGCATACAGTAATGTGCAGCCCTGAAAAACTCTGAATCAGGTGGACACAGATGAGTCTTTCTGAGATGGAAATGGCAACCCACACTAGTACTCTTGCCTGGAGAGTTTCATGGATGGAAGAGCCTGGTAGGCTACAGTACATGGGGTCACAAAGAGTCAGACACTACTGAGCAACTAATACACACACACACACAGATGAGTCTTTAAAACATTGTGATTCTTGGATAAGAAACAGAATGATACATATTATACAGTGTACAATATGCAATATGTTGGATCCATACAAATTAAGAATGCATACAGACAGACAAAGCAAAGCATTTTCAAGAAACATGCTAGCAAATATTTACATACATATACATGTTGAACATATCAAGATTGTTGTCTGTGACAGAAAGAAGTTGGATGGAGTATGAAGAGATATAAATGTTTTTTAAAGCTGAGACTGACACTTTTCAGGGAGGAATATAGAGGTCTTTGGCTCCGTCTAAGTGTGGTCTCTGAGACCTCTCCACCATACCCGCCCATCTTGGGTGCCCCATGGGCATGGCTTAGTTTCATTGAATTAGACAAGGCTGTGGTCCTAGTGTGATTAGATTGACTAGTTTTCTGTGATTATCATTTCAGTGTGTCTGCCCTCTAATGCCCTCTTGCAACACAATCATCTTACTTGGGTTTCTCTTACCTGGGACTTTGGGGTATCTCTTCATGGCTGCTCCAGCAAAGTGAAGCTGCTGCTCTNATTATCATTTCAGTGTGTCTGCCCTCTAATGCCCTCTTGCAACACAATCATCTTACTTGGGTTTCTCTTACCTGGGACTTTGGGGTATCTCTTCATGGCTGCTCCAGCAAAGTGAAGCTGCTGCTCTTTACCTTGGATGAGGGGTATATCCTCACTGCCACCCCTCCTGACCTTGAATGTGGAATAGCTCCCCTAGGCTCTCCTGCGCCCATGAAGCTACTGCTCCTTGGATGGGGGGTCATGGTAGAGAGATCTGACAGAATGTGGTCCACTGGAGAAGGGAATAGCAAACCACTTCAGTANTTATACAGTGGAAGTGAGAAATAGATTTAAGGGACTAGATCTGATAGATAGAGTGCCTGATGAACTATGGACAGAGGTTCGTGACATTGTACAGGAGACAGGGATCAAGACCATCCCCATGGAAAAGAAATGCAAAAAAAGCAAAATGGCTGTCTGAGGAAGCCTTACAAATAGCTGTGTAAAGAAGAGAAGTGAAAAGCAAAGGAGAAAAGAAAAGATATAAGCATTTGAATGCAGAGTTCCAAAGAATAGCAATGGCAACTCACTCCAGTGCTCTTGCCTGGGAAATCCCATGGACAGAGGAGCCTCGTAGGCTGCAGTCCATGGGGTCGCAAAGAGTTGAACAGGACGGAGCAATTTCATTTTCACTTTTCACTTTCATGCACTGGAGAAGGAAATGGCAATCCACTCCAGAATGCTTGCTTGGAGAATCCCAGGGACGGGAGCCTGGTGGGTCACCATTTATGGGGTTGCACAGAGTTAGACACGACTGACGTGACAGCATAGCATAGCGAAGAATAGCAAGAAAAGATAAGAAAGACTTCCTCAGCAATCAATGCAAAGAAATAGAAGAAAACAACAGAATGGGAAAGACTAGAGGTCTCTTCAATAAAATTAGAGATACCAAGGGGACATTTCATGCAAAGATGGGCTTGATAAAGGACAGAAATGGTATGGACCTAACAGAAGCAGAAGATATTAAGAAGAGGTGGCAAGAATACACAGAACTGTACAAAAAAGATCTTCACGACCAAGATAATCACGATGGTATGGTCACTCACCTAGAGCCAGACATCCTGGAATGTGAAGTCAAGTGAGCCTTAGAAAGCATCATTATGAACAAAGCTAGTGGAGGTGATGGAATTCCAGTTGAGCTGTTTCAAATCCTGAAAGATGATGCTGTGAAAGTGCTGCACTCAATATGCCAGCAAATTTGGAAAACTCAGTAGTGGCCACAGGACTGGAAAAGGTCAGTTTTCATTCCAGTCTCAAAGAATGGCAATGCCAAAGAATGCTCAAACTACCGCACAATTGCACTCATCTCACACACTAGTAAAGTAATGCTCAAAATTCTCCCAGCCAGGCTTCAGCAATATGTGAACCCTGAAATTCCAGATGTTCAAGCTGGTTTTAGAAAAGGCAGAGGAA
>SJYW01002888.1:10713-26274 GCA_006410735.1 Raphicerus campestris | reverse complement strand
TCAGAATTTTCCACAGTTTATTGTGATCCACACAGTCAAAGGCTTTGGCATAGTCAATAAAGCAGAAATAGATGTTTTTCTGGAGTTCTCTTGCTTTTTCCATGATCCAGCGGATGTTGGCAATTTGATCTCTGGTTCCTCTGCCTTTTCTAAAACCAGCTTGAACATCAGGAATTCACGGTTCACATGTTGCTGAAGCCTGGCTTGGAGAATTTTGAGCATCAGTTTACTAGCATGTGAGATAAGTGCAATTATGCAGTAGTTTGAGCATTCTTTGGCATTGCCTTTCTTTGGGATTGGAATGAACACTGACCTATAGTGAATAATAATGTGTTTTACACTTTAAAAATTAAAAGAATAGATATTATGTTATATCCTTATGACAATTTGGAAAGTTCTTTTAAAATCATCTCCCAAGCATTTTTTTTTTTTTGCAAATGAGGTCATGAGCTGTCTTGCTACAATGTACAGAAACACCTAATCAGTTATCGGAGACAGACTTTTGGGTGAAACAGAAAATAACAGCTCTGTTGCTTTGCTGGACAAAGGAGGACAGAGCAGGCTAAAGCCCTCAAAATTGTGCCCTAATCAAGAGGGGATAATGAGATAATCTATAGCAATGGTTCAAAGAGTGTGTGGCCAGTTCATGAACATTATTATGATTGGTTCTGGTGATGTAAATGGAGTCATCATCCTCAACCTTTTGGTTTCACTGGTCTGGGGTCTATGTGCTTATAGACTGCATACCCTTAACTTCTCCCACATAGTGCGGGGTTCAGTATCTACAGAATAGCTCAAAGACTATTGTTATATGTAACTCTCGTGGGGAAACCAAGACCTTGCCCCAAGGCTGCACTACTGTTTCTTAACTTTTCCTTCCTTGCCTTTGCATCCCCTCCTTTCCTTAATTAGCAACCATCTGAGCTTGTTTCTTGGAACTCAGTGGAGGTCATAGAAGCTGTTGTTCAGTTGCTCAGTCATGGTCAACTCTTTGTAACCATGGGTTGCTGTACACCAGGCTTCCCTGTCCTTCACTATCTCCCAGAGTTTGCTCAAAGTCATGTTCATGACCCCATGAATTGTAGCCTGCCAGTCTCCTCTGTCCCTGGTATTTCTCAGGCAAGAAAACTAAAGTGGGTTGCCATTTCCTTCTCCAGGAGATCTTCGAGACCCAGGGATTGAACCCAGTTCTCCTGCACTGGCGGGCAGATTCTTTACACTCACTGAGCCACCAGGGAAGCTCTTCATAGAAGCTGAATGAAGCCTATTTCCTGTAATAAAAAGTGGGGAGTACAGAAAGGCTTTTATGCCCAGAAACCACAGAGTCCTGCTTGGTATCACTATCATTAATATCCATTGCAAAGACCATTTTTTATGTTGTTCATAAAGCTGGATGCAAAGAGGAGGATTGGAACGCATAGACTTTCATAATCATGCATCCTTATATTCAGGTGTGTTGGGGACAAATCTCCCAGGTAAAGATACTGATTTTTACCTTTGTCCCTGTATTACTGGAGAAGGAAATGGCAACCCACTCCAGTATTATTGCCTGGAGAATCCCATGGACAGAGGAGCCTGAGGACTACAGTCCATGGGGCAGCAAAGAACCGNCAGTCACTTTATTGGGGACATGGTCCCAGGAAGCAAGAGTGAGGTTGAGCAGGCAGAGTGAAACAGAAAGAGGGAAAGTTCATTAATTCAAGTATGTATTGCTGAGGTTTCTGCTACAGGAGCTGGGGCTCAATTCCAGCAGGACTTACTGAGAAACTTACAGAACTCCTTTCAGTGGTTCACTTGCTCTCCAGTGGGTGGGAGGCTGGAACATCCGTCCTTCAGCTCCCTGCCCCACCACCAGGTAGCTCCAAGGAGTTGACCTGTCAGTTCCCATGGCAGCTTAATGCCCTGAGCAAAAAGCACAAAGACACTCAATGAGTGGTTAAGGGTGGGCTGTGTAAAATGAGTTACGCAGACCTGTCCACAGCTGCACAGCTAAGCTCAGAGGTATGCTGGGAGACTGTCACACAGGGCTCCAGAGGCACCTCCTATAACTTTGTTGCTGGGANAGTTACGCAGACCTGTCCACAGCTGCACAGCTAAGCTCAGAGGTATGCTGGGAGACTGTCACACAGGGCTCCAGAGGCACCTCCTATAACTTTGTTGCTGGGAGATTAAAGTGGGAAATTGGAGATGTCTTCTCTGGGGAAACTTACTCACCTGAGAAAAAGGATTTGCAACTACCCGACCTTTGCCCCTTCTCTGGGGCAAAAACTTATCATTTAGCTCTGTTAACATGATTCCCCTCTTCTTTTGCTGCAGTAAATTTCATCTGAGGTAGCAATGCAGCTAAAAGACGGTTTGTAGCCTCGCTTATGGCTAGATTGGCCATGTGTTTAATTTCTTGCCAAAAAGTGTAAGCAGAATACTGTACAGGCTTCTAGAAAGGGACTTGGCATGTACTTTCTCTTCCTTCCTCTTTCCTGCTGCCTGTTTGTGCTGTCACTTCAGTTGTGTTTGACACTGTGCAACCCCATGGACTGTAGCCTGCCAGGTTCCTCTGTCCATGGAATTCTCCAGGCAGGAACACTGGAGTAGGTTGGCATTTCCTTCTCTAGCTGTCCGTAATGCAGATGCAATTGCACAAATTTGAGGAGCCACCTGTACCATGAGGCCCTGGCCCTGAGAGATGCTGTTGCCAGGTGTCTGCTGCCTACATCCCTGGTGATGTGGTCTTGTCACACAAGCCCTGGACTACAAAATCTGGACTTTTCTCATGTGAGGGAGGAAGAAATGTTTCTTAGTCATTTGGTACTTGGATTTTTCCTGTTACATTTCAACCAAGAAGTCCA
Source organism: Raphicerus campestris (assembly GCA_006410735.1). NCBI lineage: Eukaryota > Metazoa > Chordata > Mammalia > Artiodactyla > Bovidae > Raphicerus > Raphicerus campestris. The sequence goes on along the minus strand of SJYW01002888.1, from coordinate 23,428 downwards.
ACTAATATATTATATGAAGTGTCTGGAACCCGCCCTACCGCCCTGCAGGAAAGGTCATGGAGCAGCAACTCTGCCAAAGCGCACATAGCTTCCAGTCAACTTTCTTGTCTCTCAGCATTAAACAGATTGCAGATCACATCTCCAGACATTTTTTAAAAAGCTTCTAATATCAAAAACAGACACCAAAACAGAAATTTTGACAATCCTGAAAGCAAAAGAAAATGTCAAAATAAATGAAAAAATACTTAACATTCTTTAAAAATAAGACATAGCTTATATCCAAAAAAATTAATGAANATTGCAGATCACATCTCCAGACATTTTTTAAAAAGCTTCTAATATCAAAAACAGACACCAAAACAGAAATTTTGACAATCCTGGAAGCAAAAGAAAATGTCAAAATAAATGAAAAAATACTTAACATTCTTTAAAAATAAGACATAGCTTACATCCAAAAAAATTAATGAAACACAAAGAAATAAAAGGATACTCAGAGAACTAAAAAAAGCTCTTGGACATTAAAAATATAACTAAGATCAACTCAATAGGTGAGCTGGAAATAAAGTTGATGGAAAGTAATAAAGGATATGTTGGAAACACAGAGATTCAACCCAAGAGTTCCAAAAGCTATGTATTCCAGAAAGAAAAAGAGGAAACTAGGTGGAAAGAAATTATCAAAGAGATAATAGAGAAAAATTTCCTTGAAGTTTTCATAATGAGAGAGCTCTCTTATTGCCAAGCAATGTACTGCAAAAAGNTTGGAAACACAGAGATTCAACCCAAGAGATCCAATAGGTATGTATTCCAGAAAGAAAATGAGGAAACTAGGTGGAAAGAAATTATCAAAGAAATAATAGAGGAAAATTTCCTTGAAGTTTTCATAATGAGAGAGCTTTCTTATTGCCAAGCAATGTACTGCAAAAAGACTCACGTTAAGAGATATCTTTATAAAATTTCAGAATACCTGGGTAAAGAGACTTTCAAAATTGTTCAGAAATAAAAAGAAACATACCAAGAATAAAAGGCTTTTCAACAACAACACTAGATTCAAGAAAACAATGGAACAGAAAATTCAGAATTCTAAGGCAGATTGATTTCAGCCTGATATTCCATAACCAGACACACTCTCTGTAGAGTATGAAGATGGAATAAAGGGTATGCTAGACTGAAAAGACTCAAAACATGCACTTTCCTTGCAGCCTTTCTTAGACCCCCACCCCCATTGCCCATGGCTGCAGACACGTGTATTCTCTCCAGTCCAGTCAGACCTCCTACAGCTCGTCTCTGCCGTGGTCCCTGCTGCCTCTCATTGCACCCTTTCTTAGACATGGCTGCCTACACGTGCCTTTGCTCCAGTCCAGTCAGACCTCCTACAGCTCATCTCTGCCATGGTCCCTGCTTCCTGTGGCCTCCCTCCACTCATATGCCTTCTCTTTTCCTCTTTAAGAACCAATCCTACACACTCTTCAAGAGGCAGTGCAAGCTCAACCTGCTTGAAGCCTCTAGATCACACTCGTCTGGAGTGATCTCTCTACCTTTGGGGCCATTTCAGCCTTCAGAATCTTTACTGATCATTTTTCTGCTTTTCTTCATTTTACCTGGGGTTAGTCTATGTATATGTCTGAATTTTCCAACAAGTTTGGACCAGTGTCTTATTCTTTCTTCCGTTAATAATGACAGGCAAAGAGTGAGTGCTCAATAAATATCTAGTATTTACCCAGTTAATTAGGATAAGCTGATTCCTAAATCAATTGTGTTTTCACGATACCATGTCTTTGAAAACTTTGTTTTTTGAAAAACAGGCATGCCTTGTTTATTAGAAGACAGGAAGTAAAGAAGTATCTGTATCAAGAGCAAGGCAACAGGTGAAATCATATTCCTCAGAAGAAGCAAAAAATTACAATTTTGCAAGCATAACAGGTGATTGCAACAAAAGATAAAATTTTTTACAAAGAAAATTATCTTATTATACAAATATTGTGGGCTTTCGTTCAAAAGAAAATTATTCAACTCCCAAGAATTTATGCATAGGAAAGCCTCCAACTTTGCAAGAGCAAAAGTAGCTTGGAGCCTCAGTTCATATTATTTTAAATTCAGTAATAACAGTGACTGTATTTACCAAACAAATCGCAGATCATGATTGTGAAATCAACTCAACCTAAGGAAAAAAAAAGCACATCATGACACACTCCATGGCAAATGTCCTTTTCTGTTTTTAATTAAAGGATAATACAAGCCAATTCATGCCACGTCTCACTATTATTTTCTAAATTCTATGCAAACAGAACAAGGCTTCAACTGGAGAGAGAGGAATGAAGAACCTTCTTCTGCTTTTGGTCTTTGTAAGACTGTCCTCTGCATTTCCTGCAGACCGAAGGATGGAAGATGAGGAGAACCTCCAACTGACTCAGGTACTGTCTCAGTAAATGTCACTTGTGGCTATGCATAACAATTTCACTTTACTGATTGTCCGAGGACCTAAAAAGACACCTCATCTTACCAAAGAGTGCTAAACTTTTTTGTGAGGAGCTGATTTTCCTTTCCTTGGCCCTAAAGACATGAGGAATGGTGGGGCGTGGAGAGTGAGGTGGGCTGGGAAAAAGGCAGGATTTGGTATTTAAGCACTGGATACGAGTGAAGAGAGAGTGAGCAGAGACAGGGTCAGCTCTGTGAGAACGGAGATCTCCATAAAAGNCAAGAACCAATCCTACACACTCTTCAAGAGGCAGTGCAAGCTCAACCTGCTTGAAGCCTCTAGATCACACTCGTCTGGAGTGATCTCTCTACCTTTGGGGCCATTTCAGCCTTCAGAATCTTTACTGATCATTTTTCTGCTTTTCTTCATTTTACCTGGGGTTAGTCTATGTATATGTCTGAATTTTCCAACAAGTTTGGACCAGTGTCTTATTCTTTCTTCCGTTAATAATGACAGGCAAAGAGTGAGTGCTCAATAAATATCTAGTATTTACCCAGTTAATTAGGATAAGCTGATTCCTAAATCAATTGTGTTTTCACGATACCATGTCTTTGAAAACTTTGTTTTTTGAAAAACAGGCATGCCTTGTTTATTAGAAGACAGGAAGTAAAGAAGTATCTGTATCAAGAGCAAGGCAACAGGTGAAATCATATTCCTCAGAAGAAGCAAAAAATTACAATTTTGCAAGCATAACAGGTGATTGCAACAAAAGATAAATTTTTTTACAAAGAAAATTATCTTATTATACAAATATTGTGGGCTTTCGTTCAAAAGAAAATTATTCAACTCCCAAGAATTTACGCATAGGAAAGCCTCCAACTTTGCAAGAGCAAAAGTAGCTTGGAGCCTCAGTTCATATTATTTTAAATTCAGTAATAACAGTGACTGTATTTACCAAACAAATCGCAGATCATGATTGTGAAATCAACTCAACCTAAGGAAAAAAAAAGCACATCATGACACACTCCATGGCAAATGTCCTTTTCTGTTTTTAATTAAAGGATAATACAAGCCAATTCATGCCACGTCTCACTATTATTTTCTAAATTCTATGCAAACAGAACAAGGCTTCAACTGGAGAGAGAGGAATGAAGAACCTTCTTCTGCTTTTGGTCTTTGTAAGACTGTCCTCTGCATTTCCTGCAGACCGAAGGATGGAAGATGAGGAGAACCTCCAACTGACTCAGGTACTGTCTCAGTAAATGTCACTTGTGGCTATGCATAACAATTTCAATTTACTGATTGTCCGAGGACCTAAAAAGACACCTCATCTTACCAAAGAGTGCTAAACTTTTTTGTGAGGAGCTGATTTTCCTTTCCTTGGCCCTAAAGACATGAGGAATGGTGGGGCGTGGAGAGTGAGGTGGGCTGGGAAAAAGGCAGGATTTGGTATTTAAGCACTGGATACGAGTGAAGAGAGAGTGAGCAGAGACAGGGTCAGCTCTGTGAGAACGGAGATCTCCATAAAAGCATCTGAAGACCAGCGAAGGGGACCCAAGTGTAGTTTGGAGCTCCTTATCCTCCATGTATGAAAACCAGGCTGCTTTGGAGAGTCCCTCTAAAAATCAATCCAGTTACTTCGCCATATTTGATGGAATTACTTAAATGTGATTACATGTGAATAATCATATTTTCTCCATAATGTATTTCAAGGAAACACCAAATGAAAGTAACAGTAAAAATATGTGTGACCAAGATCATCCAACACATAGAGGAAGCATGCTTCTCGTCTGTTCAAGTTTGGAGTTCCATAGCTCTCTGCGTGTAGCCAGTTCTGGTCGCACACAGTTCAATGAGCTTTTAGAAACTGAAAGAGGGGGTGACTTCTCCTTCCTCTTTGTTTTCTTCCTCCCCCTTCCTTTCCCTTGTTGTTTATTTCCTTTTCCCTCCTGCTGCCGGAAAGGATCTCGGAAAGCTTGCTTATCTTGAGATGGAGGTCCGCTCCCCTGTAGTCCATGCCTTTTTTTGTCTTTTTGGTCAGGCGTATCTCAACCAGTTCTACTCTCTTGAAATAGAAGGGAGTCATCTTGCTCAAAGCAGTAACAGAAGTCTCATAGATGGCAAAATCCGTGAAATGCAAGCATTCTTTGGATTGACAGTGACTGGAAAACTAGACTCAAACACTCTGGAGATCATGAAGACACCCAGGTGTGGGGTGCCTGACGTGGGTCAGTATGGCTATACTCTCCCCGGGTGGAAGAAGTTCAACCTCACCTACAGGTAATGCTCTTGCTCTTAATCTAAACGAACGTGAATATTATCTCTAAGAAGCAAAGATAATAATGGTGTATTTTACCCAGCACTTTCTGTGTGCTTAGCACTCGATAGGATTTATTTATTCCACCCTCTCAAAAAACTTGTGACATAGGCACCCTTGTTATTATCACCTTAAACACAGGAGAAACTGGAAGGAAAAAAAGCTTGTTTAGCATAGACCAGTTTGCACAGCTCTTCTCACCAGACTGGCTCTGCAAATATGCTCTAATCTCTAGCCTCTGCCACCTCCTTAAAACTGAGGACCAGAACCTCTATGGTCTGACTGCAGATGCTTAAAGGTACAATTGAAGTGTGCTCAAGGGAAAATGAGAAAATGGAGTACAACCAGCTCATGCTGGAGGCATGTATGAGTTAGACTGTCAAATCTCAGGTGGACCTTGGATATCACAAACAGGTGCCGGCTTATCAGCAGAAAGAGGTTGAAGGTTGCCTGTGACCTGAGATAGAGGCAGTGGCCTTAACCACTGCTCCAGAGCCCTCCTGGCTGGCCTTAAAAAGTCTAATATCCTTCCTTCTTCTTCTTGAGCCTTAGGAATTGAGGTAAAAGTAGATTTAGCAAAATAGAGAATATAAACAAAAGCAAGAGCTTTTCCTAAGAAACAAACTCTTTGTGGCTCTCAAGTGNCCAACACATAGAGGAAGCATGCTTCTCGTCTGTTCAAGTTTGGAGTTCCATAGCTCTCTGCGTGTAGCCAGTTCTGGTCGCACACAGTTCAATGAGCTTTTAGAAACTGAAAGAGAGGGTGACTTCTCCTTCCTCTTTGTTTTCTTCCTCCCCCTTCCTTTCCCTTGTTGTTTATTTCCTTTTCCCTCCTGCTGCCGGAAAGGATCTCGGAAAGCTTGCTTATCTTGAGATGGAGGTCCGCTCCCCTGTAGTCCATGCCTTTTTTTGTCTTTTTGGTCAGGCGTATCTCAACCAGTTCTACTCTCTTGAAATAGAAGGGAGTCATCTTGCTCAAAGCAGTAACAGAAGTCTCATAGATGGCAAAATCCGTGAAATGCAAGCATTCTTTGGATTGACAGTGACTGGAAAACTAGACTCAAACACTCTGGAGATCATGAAGACACCCAGGTGTGGGGTGCCTGACGTGGGTCAGTATGGCTATACTCTCCCCGGGTGGAAGAAGTTCAACCTCACCTACAGGTAATGCTCTTGCTCTTAATCTAAACGAACGTGAATATTATCTCTAAGAAGCAAAGATAATAATGGTGTATTTTACCCAGCACTTTCTGTGTGCTTAGCACTCGATAGGATTTATTTATTCCACCCTCTCAAAAAACTTGTGACATAGGCACCCTTGTTATTATCACCTTAAACACAGGAGAAACTGGAAGGAAAAAAAGCTTGTTTAGCATAGACCAGTTTGCACAGCTCTTCTCACCAGACTGGCTCTGCAAATATGCTCTAATCTCTAGCCTCTGCCACCTCCTTAAAACTGAGGACCAGAACCTCTATGGTCTGACTGCAGATGCTTAAAGGTACAATTGAAGTGTGCTCAAGGGAAAATGAGAAAATGGAGTACAACCAGCTCATGTTGGAGGCATGTATGAGTTAGACTGTCAAATCTCAGGTGGACCTTGGATATCACAAACAAAGGTGCCGGCTTATCAGCAGAAAGAGGTTGAAGGGTGCCTGTGACCTGAGATAGAGGCAGTGGCCTTAACCACTGCTCCAGAGCCCTCCTGGCTGGCCTTAAAAAGTCTAATATCCTTCCTTCTTCTTCTTGAGCCTTAGGAATTGAGGTAAAAGTAGATTTAGCAAAATAGAGAATATAAACAAAAGCAAGAGCTTTTCCTAAGAAACAAACTCTTTGTGGCTCTCAAGTGAGACTTAATATATGACACATACATAAAACTGATATCTGTAAGCTGTTTGAGAAAATGAATCTCAGTTCTTTTCAGAAGATACATATCATACAGTCATATGCACAGCAAATTCTGTGCATAAAATGAATGATCTTCCACTTAAGACATGACCTTAGGGAAGTCATTTAACCTCTTTGAGCTTCATTAGTCTAAGTGCAATCATACTACCTGATGAATAGCACAGATGAAAGACTGAATTATTAACATATAGCATATGTAAAAGTACCTAATTTAAATGGTAAAGCATTGTACAAATGTAGCAATAGCACCATACCAAAACTTAACTACAGCATGTGATGGATAAGACAGAAATTGTTTTCTTTTCCTAGTATGTGTGTTACATGCTTGTATAACAGCCAATTGATATATATCTGTTAATTTGTAAGAATTGTAAACTACACTCCTGATATGGCTCAACCTGATGTGGATGAGGCTATCCAGAAAGGTTTAGAAGTGTGGAGCAAAGTCACTCCACTAACATTCACCAAGATTTCCAAAGGGGTCGCTGACATCATGATTGCCTTTAGGACCCGAGGTAAGGTTTTCAGCAGAGAAAGCAATATAGCCATTTTCATCTTGGGAGCTTTGATGAGGCTGATCTTCTCCCCCTCCCCCATCCTGTTTCCCAGTCCATGGTTGGTGTCCTCGTTACTTCGACGGCCCCTTGGGAGTCCTCGGCCACGCCTTTCCCCCTGGTCTGGGACTAGGTGGAGACACTCACTTTGATGAGGATGAGAACTGGACCAAGGATGGAGTAGGTAAGCCCAATTTTCTTTATGAACAAAATGTTACTATTCATCAAATCCCTGAAAGGAATAGCTTTGCAATTAGTTGCTTTTTATTTCTCAGTTTCCCTATGATGTTTCATATTCCAGATGACGTTGATGAAATTGTTCAGTATCTATACAGACAACTGTGCTTGTATGGTTCAGAGCTTTATCCACACAGCACTTTCATAAAGCTGCTAATCCTGTTACGATCAGAACATTCTTCCCTTACTCATATGTTCATTCGTACATCTGCAATGCTTGAAGTGTCACTATGTGTCTGGAACTATGCAAGGTGTCATGTAGACCACAAAGTTGTTCTAGAAAAGTCCAGAGCTTCATGATATTGGGTGATGTATAAGGCCTAGACCCACTCACCACCACACAAGACGGAAAGTACTGTGTAGGCAGAAGTCATCTCTAGCTTGAGGATTGAAAGAAAACTCTGGGGGGTAGTAATTCCAAGTTAGTGATTGAAAGATGCTATGTGGGTACATGGCCCCTAGGCCGTCCATTTATATATATGAACCTCTTCATCTAACTCTTGTTTGTCTGCCAAAGAATTGGAACCTGGTCTTTATATTTGACTTATTTCTTTAGGCCATGGGCAGTGATTTTATTTCTCTTATTAGGCCTCCCTGGCATGAAGATAAGAGATATTTTATTATGTTTCAAATTTAAAAAAAACTTTTTTATAGAAAAAATATGTACCTCTAACAAAGGAGCAGTTCAGTAGACTCTCAGGTTCTCCCTACTCTTTTTTTTCTGTCATTGACCACAGTCATCATGTCTCTGGTATCTGGTTTCCAGTCTGAGTCAGTCATAGTTTCTGCACAACTGAAAGCCAGTGACTCAAAATGATGCATGGCCTCTCCTTGCTAAGTTTGAGCACATGATGGAAGTGTTCTTCCAAGAACTAGGAAACAAAGAGGGGAAAGGACTCTGTGCTGGTTGGACTTCAGGGGGAGTTTAGAGGTGGTGGCTGCATTGCCACAGAGGTAACATTACAGCCAAGAAAGTGAAAGAGGTAGGGTGACCCCAGGATCCAAATGACAGAGGAGTTGAAGGGACCGAGTCTGTCTCCTGCTGAGATGTGTTCCAATGTTTTCCTGGATTTGGCCTGAAAGTCATGTGGATATATCCAATCAGGCAGGTATAGGCAATACTCTAGTGCTCATCAAAGTCAGAATGACTCCCCTCACTCAGCCAGGCTTTACTGGCATATCTAGAAGCAGAGATTAGTCTCAGATTTCACTATCATTTTTTAAAAAATATTTATCTATTTATATTTAGCTGCATTGGGTCTTAGTTGCAGCAAGTGGGCTCAGTTGTTCCATCACACGTGGGATCTTAGTTCCCCGACCAGGAAGTGAACTCATTTCCCCTGAACTGCAAGGCAGATTTTTAACCACTGGACCACCAGAGAAGTCCCCTCATTATCACTTTATCCCTATTAGTTCCAATTTGTTGCTGTTTGTCACTAAGTTGTATCCGACTCTTTTGCCACCCTGTGGACTGCAACCCACCAGGCTCCTCTGTCCGGAGATTCTCCAGGCAAGAATACTGGAGTGGGTTGCCATGCCCTCAACCAGGGAATCTTCCCAATGCAGGGACTGAATCTACATCTGCTGCACTGGCAGGCAGATGCTTCCCGCCTGGGAAGCCCATTAATTCCACCATTTAGTGATAACAGTACTGTTCCCCATACTGCAACTGGCCCCTTGCCAAAGGGGATGTGTGGGATGGGTTATGAAAAAATCCAGAGGGTCCTGGACCCCAAGTTAGCAAAACTTGCCTGAGCAAAGCAGAGGATAAACATAGCACTCCACCAAGTTCTGGGTGGATAGCCAGGCAACAATACTAAAAAGGTGTGTTTTGTAACTGCTTTATTATAATACATTCCCTCAGGGTTGAAATTATTGGACCTGGGGGAATCCCTAATCTTGTAACTCTCAGCTTTCTGACCTACACAGGAAAATGTTTTCCTGTTCTCTAATAAAAATGTAAAATCTCAAGCATCTGTAACCTCTAATCAAACAGATTTTTTAAATAGAAAATTTGGCAATAATGTATAATATACCTTTTTACGTATATGTGGGCTCTCTTTATGCAAAGGGCACAAAAGTCTTAGTGCAACTCCGTTTAAAGCAATAAACAGCAGTCATCTGCTAATCCCACTGCTTCCTAAGGGTTTGGAAGTCACTGCATGGTGATATCAGAGAGATCTGAACACATGGTGAGGGTTTCCTGGGCATCTCCCAAAGTGAGGCTAGTTTCAAACCTGTATGAAAAGGTACATGCTTCACAACCACCTGCACTGGCACCAGGCAACTGAAACAGCCCTCAGAGACCACTGCAGACGCAGGGCAGGGATGGAGAAGAGCAGTGGTCTGTGGCATGGGGGAACTGACATGCAGGAAGATGACACAGCTTATTGATCATAAAGGCAAAAAAACCTGCAAAGCACCAGTTCTTAGCAAACATTCAGGAAGTGATAATTATCTTGGTGATTATTAATACTAATGATAATGGTGATGATTCAGTGATTTCTAGGAGAAAAAAAATATTCACAAAGGTACTGATGTGTAATGCCCAAACTTATCTATTTAGGTGCATCTCCAAGAAGGCAAAAACGAAATCTTTTTTCTACTGTCATACAGCCTATAATATTGTCAGTACATGAAAAATGCTCTACAAATAATAGTAAATGAAGCCTTTCAACAATCCTTTACTCAAAATCTACTCTAATCCACGCTTTGTAATAGAAATGGAATATACAATAGTGTACAAGACACAGACTCCGCTCTCCAGGGGTTTACAGTCTAGACGGCATACTCTATAAATGGCATTTAAAGTTAGTATGATCAACCTTTGGATAAAAGGAACTATGGCAATGTAATAGGAGCACCTAAAAGAAATTCCAGACCATAAACAGAGGTCAGGGAGGAAGTGGCGTCAGCCTGAGACTTGAAGGCTCTGCAGGAATTCTGAAGCAAAATGGAGTAAAAAGTGTTCTAGACAGAATAACCCAACCAACTCAAGTATTAGAATTGTAATGGAGCAGAAGGCTAAAATGGTGTAGATTAGAATCTGATACAGAGGGTCTTGAGAGCCACAATAAAAGTTTGCACTTCGTTTAGATGATCTGAATTTTAATTACTTTTTTAAAGAGTCATTTGTCCCATCTCTGTCCAAAAGCACACACAGTGATATTGCCAGCCAGAGAAGGGGAGGCAGCAAAAGCCTAGAGCAAAAAGCATGGAAGTCCATGAAATAATTATTTGCCTTTCCATGTTTGTTTTATGCAAACATCACTGGACAAGGCTCCATCACAAAAGGCTCAGCATTTTCCTTAGTATCCATAGGTTTAGCTGCAAGTCCAAGGACAGTCTTTTTGATACTCTTAGAAGCTTACAGACTGTAGGAGAGGCAGATAAATAAAAAGGCAATTCCAACCATGCATGGTACAACTTCTGGTGTGGATAAGTACAGAGTATTCCAGTCTTGTCCAGGAGGAGCATCTAACCATCCTTTCATCCAAATAAAAGCCTGGATATCCATCACCTATTACTAAACTGTTTATCAGTCCCCAGGAAAATGATTAAGACATGGTCTCTGAACTGAAAGGGTGCACAACTTAGGGAAAGAAAAAAAGAATGCAGTACTTATTTGCAAAGACAAAATTAAGCTCAGTCTACAGAAGCAGAGAGAGGTGCAATTAAGTCAACCTGGATAGGAGCTGGGGGAAAGAAGTCTTGTGAAGATGACTTTGGAGGGGGTCCCTGAGGCGTAAATAGGACAGATGGGTGAAGGGGGTGAGAGAAGTAAGACTCCAGGCAGAAGTGATGGAGATATAGAGACACAGATGAAAAAGAACATCGCATAGATGAGAAATGCAAGTGATTCCACATGGCCAGCTCAAGGAAAATGAAGATAAAATATGAGGCTGGGGGGAAAAAGCAGGGACTAGTTCATAGAAGACCATGTTTAGGTATTTGGATTTGATCCTACAACCAGTAGAGAATCTCTGAAGAATATAAGTAGGGGAAATATGATCATGTACAGATGCCTAACAACAACCCAAAACTGGTGGCTTTTTTTTTTTTTTTTTCACTACTATCCATTTTGAGACACCTGTTTTCTGCCATCTGCTTGCTCTGGGTTACATTTCTCCATGATGTGACTAATACCAATTATCACTGTTGAAAATTTTCCGAGATAAATGATGGTTCATGTGTTATAAGAATTGTCTGTTTGACAAGCCTTTTTTTTTTCTTTCAGTTATTCCCTAATCTCAGATGCAATCATTCTCCTGATTGACTAATGTACTCTTGTTTTCCCTGTTTTTGTTAAGGATTCAGCTTATTCCTTGTGGCAGCTCATGAATTTGGCCATTCACTGGGGCTCTCTCACTCCAGTGATCAAACAGCCTTGATGTTCCCAAACTACGTCTCCTTGGATCCTAGCAAATACCCACTTTCTCAGGACGACATCAACGGAATCCAATCCATCTACGGTGAGCAACAAATCTGAATATATGTGAACTGAATTGAAGGCTTTCCAGGAAGGACATTGAGAAAAATCACTTCTTGAAATATTATTATGAGGAAAATATTCTCTTGGGAAAGATCCTTCTGTAGGTATTTCCACATGCCTTCTTAATTCATTGAGGTATTTCTTTTCTCATCAAAGCAGGGCCACCTAAGGTACCTGCTAAGCCAAAGGGACCCACTCTACCTCATGCCTGTGACCCTGATTTGACTTTTGATGCTATCACCACTTTCCGCAGAGAAGTAATGTTCTTTAAAGGCAGGTAAACCCATTCCCTTAAACACCTCAACTTCCTGTGAAGTTTTTCTTTTCAAGAGATTTGGGGATAAGAGAGTTGTTGGGATAGTGAGAATGTGTCTTTGCTTTTTGTTTTATAACTGTCTACATTGCTTGAATGTTTTACTCTGTGCACATACCTCTTATCTGTTTGATAAATTTTTTTTTCAAATGGTAATTATCTGCTTAGTGTTTTGAGTAACTGCCATTCCACTTTCCATAGAGGTAGCACCATTTTACATTCCTACCAGCAACAACAAATGTTCCAGTTTCTCCACGTCCTCACCAATACTTGAGCTCCATTTTTTCATCCCTGCTAAATGTCACCTCTCGGAGAATGTGTTCTGTAGCCTTTCTGTCTACTCTCCCAGGTTGAGGTGAGCCGCTCTTTCCTCTGTGATATCACTGTTTTCATTTACACCCCATCCCATCCCCTATCAGTCATTCAGTAGGTCTTGTCAAGTCCTACTGCAGACACATCGATGGTCTACGTCCACTCCCT
>SJYW01002887.1:29664-45003 GCA_006410735.1 Raphicerus campestris | reverse complement strand
CAAGTTATAAAACTGCTTGGTTTTACATAAAAATTAGACAAAACCGTAACAATTTAATAGAAACACTAGAAAGTTATTTAAAACTTTGAGGACTGATTGGTAGGACTTCTGATCCCTGGTTCCACATATAACCATCATGGAAGTCATCACTCTGTCCTAACAACAAATAAAAAGTTTGAATTCACTAAAAAGGTCTACGACTTTTTGTGGATGCATAAGACAAGAGGATATAAGGCACTGAAGGATAATTAAGGAATATTATATAACAACTCTATTTCAAAATTTTATGACCTCAAATGAATTGATTAATTCCTTGAGGAACACATCCTGTCAGAACTCACATGAGAAAATGGGAATTTAAATAAGCCTGTATCTCTTTTAAGAAACTGAATCAGCACTTATTAACCCTCCAAAACAGAAAGCACATTCCCAGATAGGTTCACCCCTGAATTCTATCAAACATTTAAGGAAGAAATTACACCACTTCTCTATAATATCTTTCAGAGGATAGGAACAGTGAGAATACTTCGTAACTATCTTTTGAAGCTAGCCTTACCTTATTGAGGCTTCCCTGGTGGCTCAGATGGTAAAATGTCTGCCTGCAATATGGGAGACCTGGGTTTGATCCCTGGGTCAGGAATATCCTCTGGAGAAGAAATAGCAACCCACTCCAGTACCCTTGCCTGGAAAGTCCCATGGACGGAGGAGCCTGGTATGCTACAGTCCATGGGTCACAAAGTTTTGGGCATGACTGAGTGACTTCAATTTCTTTTCCTTTACCTGATTACCCAAACCAAAGGCATTGTAACAAAACAAAACTACAGACTAATAACTTTCATTGAATACAAATGCAACATTTCTCAGCAAACTATTAGCAATTTAAATCCAGCAATATATAGAAAAAAATTATATTCCATGACTACGTGGTTTTTATTCCAAGTATGCAAGTCTAGTTCAGCAAACATTAAAACATCAATCAATCAATCAATACAATACAATACACAAATGGGCTTTAAAAATTACATGAACATACCTTGATGAAAGTGAAAAAAGAGAGTGAAAAAGTTGGCTTAAAGCTCAACATTAAAAAAACTAATATCATGGCATAAGGTCCCATCACTTTGTGGCAGATAGATGGGGAAACAGTGGAAACAGAGGTTGACTGTCTTTCTGGGCTTCAAAATCACTGCGGATGGTGATTGCAGCCATGACATTAAAAGATGCTTTCTCCTTGGAAGGAAAGTTATGACCAACTTAGATAGCATATTAAAAAGCTGAGACATTACTTTGCCAACAAAGGTCCATCTAGTCAACGCTTTGGCTTTTCTAGTAGTCATGTATGCATGTAAGAGTTGGACTCTAAAGAAAGATGAGCATCAAAGAATGAATGTTTTTAAACTGTGGTGTTGGAGAAGACTCTTGAAAGTCCCTTGGACTGCAAGGAGATCCATCCAGCCCATCCTAAAGGAGATCAGTCCTGGGTGTTCATTGGAAGGACTGATGTTGAAACTGAAACTCCAATACTTTGGTCACCTGATACGAAGAGCTGACTCATTGGAAAAGACCCTGATGCTAGGAAAGATTGAGGGCAGGAGGGCAAGGGGACGACAGTGGATGAAATGGTTGGATGACATCACCGACTTGATGGACATGAGTTTGGGTAAACTCCAGGAGTTGGTGATGGACAGGGAGACCTGGTGTGCTACAGTTCATGGTGTCGCAAAGAGTCAGACAAGACTGAGTGACTGAACTAAACTGAACTGATCAACAGCTGTAGAAAAAGCATGTGCATAATCCAGCACCCATTCATGATATAAACTGTAAGTAAACCAGGAATAGAAGGAAGCTCCCTCAACTTGATAAAAAAGACACTACTAATATGATGCTTAATAATGAGCTTTCCTGCTGAGATCAGGTAAAAGGCAAGGATCTTCCCTCTCACCACTCCATTTTAATATCACACTAAAAGTACTAGCTAATGCAGTAAAATAAAAGAGATAACATATATACAGGCTGAAAAGACATAAAACTGTCTTTACTCACAGGTGACATGGTTTAATATGTACAAAATTTGAGAGAATTGACTAAAGCACTCTTACAACTAATGAGAAATTATGGCAAGATTGTGGGGACACAGGGTTAATACACAAAAGTTAATTGCATTCCTTTATATTAGTAATAACCAAGTGGAATTTGAAATTAAAACCGTGATAACATTTACATTAACTCCCCGAAAATGAAACACTTAGATGTAAATCTATCAAAATATGTTTAATATCTATATAGGAAAACTACAAAGCTCTATATTTAGAGTTATTATTTCTTTTGTCAGCACCCTTTAGTGAACAAATCAAGCAGCAACAATTGTCAGGTAGTTATATTATTTTTCTTAGGATTTTAGTATTATTTAGTTCAATATGTATTTAACCTACCTAGAAGAATTCTTCAATTTTTGTGGCGGATGTGTAACATCTCTTTTGTTTCTACTTCTAACTCATGTTTCTTTCTTAATGGTGTTTTCTGTTAGTCCTTTCTTTTAGTTTTCAGTTGATGGTGACTGGGGATTTGATTGGCAGAGGACGAGAAGAATGTGTATGCTCACATTGCTCTTGTCTCCTTGAAGACTCTTGGTTATGTCCTCATGGAGAGTATTTTATCAAATTTGAAAAGCCAACAGAATGCAAAAGGCAAGTCAAGTGTGGTGTTGAGAATGTCACTCTAAATTTGATTATTATATCTTTAGAAAGCCTTCTATAAAGTTTGAAGCTGAATTAAGTACACTTTATATCTTTGCACACAATATAGTTTGTGAATATGTGTGTATTTGTATACTTATGTGCATATGTGTGTGTATATATATAGGTGAATAATTTACTATGTTGCATTAGAATTATCCCTTATTAGACGTGAACACTCTGGAGGCAGAAACTNTTTATCTTAGAGAAATCTTGAGTATGGGAAAAGCCAAAATTCCCCAAAACTCTTGTTGCTGTAGCTGTTTGGAAATACATCATTTGTTTCAAAATAGTTGAAAAAGAATATAAATAGAAAGAATCAGTTTATATAAAAATAATATTTTTATTATTTTGTGCCATTAGTGTTTTGTTTAATTTTAATCATCTGAAGCAATTTTATTAACTTTCTGGACTAAGAGATAATCATATATTGTATATGTATTTTAATATTTCTACCCATTTTCCAGATCTCAAATTTATCATTAAGTTCCATTTAATTATGCTTTCTGTATGTGTTGCTAGCATTAATGAATGTTAAAATTTTATCTCTGACAAAAATTATACTGTTGAATACAATTTTATAATTGGTAGAAATTTTGACATATTAAAAAGCTGAATAAAGGTAAAATAGTTTTTTTAAAAGTATATTCTCCAAGGATAAATTTAAATAAACCTCCCAAACCAAAAATCTTAGAAAAGGATAAAATTTTCCTGAAAACACTAAACAAGTTATAAAACTGCTTGGTTTTACATAAAAATTAGACAAAACCATAACAATTTAATAGAAACACTAGAAAGTTATTTAAAACTTTGAGGACTGATTGGTAGGACTTCTGATCCCTGGTTCCACATATAACCATCATGGAAGTCATCACTCTGTCCTAACAACAAATAAAAAGTTTGAATTCACTAAAAAGGTCTACGACTTTTTGTGGATGCATAAGACAAGAGGATATAAGGCACTGAAGGATAATTAAGGAATATTATATAACAACTCTATTTCAAAATTTTATGACCTCAAATGAATTGATCAATTCCTTGAGGAACACACCCTGTCAGAACTCACATGAGAAAATAGGAATTTAAATAAGCCTGTATCTCTTTTAAGAAACTGAATCAGCACTTATTAACCCTCCAAAACAGAAAGCACATTCCCAGATAGGTTCACCCCTGAATTCTATCAAACATTTAAGGAAGAAATTACACCACTTCTCTATAATATCTTTCAGAGGATAGGAACAGTGAGAATACTTCGTAACTATCTTTTGAAGCTAGCCTTACCTTATTGAGGCTTCCCTGGTGGCTCAGATGGTAAAATGTCTGCCTGCAATATGGGAGACCTGGGTTTGATCCCTGGGTCAGGAATATCCTCTGGAGAAGAAATAGCAACCCACTCCAGTACCCTTGCCTGGAAAGTCCCATGGACGGAGGAGCCTGGTATGCTACAGTCCATGGGTCACAAAGTTTTGGGCATGACTGAGTGACTTCAATTTCTTTTCCTTTACCTGATTACCCAAACCAAAGGCATTGTAACAAAACAAAACTACAGACTAATAACTTTCATTGAATACAAATGCAACATTTCTCAGCAAACTATTAGCAATTTAAATCCAGCAATATATAGAAAAAAATTATATTCCATGACTACGTGGTTTTTATTCCAAGTATGCAAGTCTAGTTCAGCAAACATTAAAACATCAATCAATCAATCAATACAATACAATACACAAATGGGCTTTAAAAATTACATGAACATACCTTGATGAAAGTGAAAAAAGAGAGTGAAAAAGTTGGCTTAAAGCTCAACATTAAAAAAACTAATATCATGGCATAAGGTCCCATCACTTTGTGGCAGATAGATGGGGAAACAGTGGAAACAGAGGTTGACTGTCTTTCTGGGCTTCAAAATCACTGCGGATGGTGATTGCAGCCATGACATTAAAAGATGCTTTCTCCTTGGAAGGAAAGTTATGACCAACTTAGATAGCATATTAAAAAGCTGAGACATTACTTTGCCAACAAAGGTCCATCTAGTCAACGCTTTGGCTTTTCTAGTAGTCATGTATGCATGTAAGAGTTGGACTCTAAAGAAAGATGAGCATCAAAGAATGAATGTTTTTAAACTGTGGTGTTGGAGAAGACTCTTGAAAGTCCCTTGGACTGCAAGGAGATCCATCCAGCCCATCCTAAAGGAGATCAGTCCTGGGTGTTCATTGGAAGGACTGATGTTGAAACTGAAACTCCAATACTTTGGTCACCTGATACGAAGAGCTGACTCATTGGAAAAGACCCTGATGCTAGGAAAGATTGAGGGCAGGAGGGCAAGGGGACGACAGTGGATGAAATGGTTGGATGACATCACCGACTTGATGGACATGAGTTTGGGTAAACTCCAGGAGTTGGTGATGGACAGGGAGACCTGGTGTGCTACAGTTCATGGTGTCGCAAAGAGTCAGACAAGACTGAGTGACTGAACTAAACTGAACTGATCAACAGCTGTAGAAAAAGCATGTGCATAATCCAGCACCCATTCATGATATAAACTGTAAGTAAACCAGGAATAGAAGGAAGCTCCCTCAACTTGATAAAAAAGACACTACTAATATGATGCTTAATAATGAGCTTTCCTGCTGAGATCAAGTAAAAGGCAAGGATCTTCCCTCTCACCACTCCATTTTAATATCACACTAAAAGTACTAGCTAATGCAGTAAAATAAAAGAGATAACATATATACAGGCTGAAAAGACATAAAACTGTCTTTATTCACAGGTGACATGGTTTAATATGTACAAAATTTGAGAGAATTGACTAAAGCACTCTTACAACTAATGAGAAATTATGGCAAGATTGTGGGGACACAGGGTTAATACACAAAAGTTGATTGCATTCCTTTATATTAGTAATAACCAAGTGGAATTTGAAATTAAAACCGTGATAACATTTACATTAACTACCTGAAAATGAAACACTTAGATGTAAATCTATCAAAATATGTTTAATATCTATATAGGAAAACTATGAAGCTCTATATTTAGAGTTATTATTTCTTTTGTCAGCACCCTTTAGTGAACAAATCAAGCAGCAACAATTGTCAGGTAGTTATATTATTTTTCTTAGGATTTTAGTATTATTTAGTTCCATATGTATTTAACCTACCTAGAAGAATTCTTCAATTTTTGTGGCGGATGTGTAACATCTCTTTTGTTTCTACTTCTAACTCATGTTTCTTTCTTAATGGTGTTTTCTGTTAGTCCTTTCTTTTAGTTTTCAGTTGATGGTGACTGGGGATTTGATTGGCAGAGGACGAGAAGAATGTGTATGCTCACATTGCTCTTGTCTCCTTGAAGACTCTTGGTTATGTCCTCATGGAGAGTATTTTATCAAATTTGAAAAGCCAACAGAATGCAAAAGGCAAGTCAAGTGTGGTGTTGAGAATGTCACTCTAAATTTGATTATTATATCTTTAGAAAGCCTTCTATAAAGTTTGCAGCTGAATTAAGTACACTTTATATCTTTGCACACAATATAGTTTGTGAATATGTGTGTATTTGTATACTTATGTGCATATGTGTGTGTATATATATAGGTGAATAATTTACTATGTTGCATTAGAATTATCCCTTATTAGACGCGAACACTCTGGAGGCAGAAACTTAGCATCATGGACTCAATGGACGTGAGTCTGAGTGAACTCCTGGAGTTGGTGATGGACAGGGAGGCCTGGTGTGCTGCAATTCATGGGGTCACAAAGAGTTGGACACGATTGAATGACTAAACTGAATTGAACTACCACTTATTCACTCTTCTAGATTTATTTCCTATTTATATAATTGTCCATGTATTTGCTTAATCATTTAATGTGATTGATATCAGTGACAAGACATAAATGTGAGATATACTGTGAATTCATCACATTTTCAGCATACTTTGGGACTAGATTTTGATAATGTGCATCAGTGCACTATTATTTAATATTAGTATTTTTTTGAAATTTTTTATGTTTATATACTATTAGGTATAATCATTTTGTATATTTGACACTTTTTATAGTCAGACATTAATGGTACTAACTACCATTTATAACGTTTTTGAGTAATCTTTAATTTCAAAGACTGACTTGAATGTTGTTTTTAAAATTCCTCTTGTCGATGATTAATATGCAGTAATANAGAGATCATGGCATCCGGTCTCATCACTTCATGGGAAATAGATGGGAAAACAGTGGAAACAGTGTCAGACTATTTTTGGGGGGGCCTCCAAAATCACTGCAGATTGTTATTGCAGCCATAAAGTTAAAAGACGCTTACTCCTTGGAAGAAAAGTTATGACCAACTAGATAGTGTATTGAAAAGCAGAAACATTACTTTGCCGACTAAGGTCCGTCTAGTCAAGGCTATGGTTTTTCCCGTGGTCATGTGTAGACGTGAGAGTTGGACTGTGAAAAAGGCTGAGTGCCGAAGAATTGATGCTTTTGAACTGTGGTGTTGGAGAAGACTCTTGAGAGAGTCCCTTGGACTGCAAGGACATCCAACCATTCCATTCTGAAGGAGATCAGCCCTGGGATTTCTTTGGAAGGAATGATTCTAAAGCTGAAACTTCAGTACTCTGGCCACCTCCCGTGAAGAGTTGACTCATTGGAAAAGACTCTGATGCTGGGAGGGATTAGGGGCAGGAGGAGAAGGGGACAACAGAGGATGAGATGACTGGATGGCATCATGGACTCAATGGACGTGAGTCTGAGTGAACTCCTGGAGTTGGTGATGGACAGGGAGTCCTGGCGTGCTGCAATTCATGGGGTCACAAAGAGTTGGACACGATTGAGTGACTGAACTGAATTGAACTACCACTTATTCACTCTTCTAGATTTATTTCCTGTTTATATAATTGTCCGTGTATTTGCTTAATCATTTAATGTGATTGTTATCAGTGACAAGACATAAATGTGAGATATACTATGAATTCATCACATTTTCAGCATACTTTGGGACTAGATTTTGATAATGTGCATCAGTGCACTATTATTTAATATTAGTATTTTTTTGAAATTTTTTATGTTTATATACTATTAGGTATAATCATTTTGTATATTTGACACGTTTTATAGTCAGACATTAATGGTACTAACTACCATTTATAACGTTTTTGAGTAATCTTTAATTTCAAAGACTGACTTGAATGTTGTTTTTAAAATTCCTCTTGTCGATGATTAATATGCAGTAATATATGTGAAATTAATTATCTAATTATGTTTCCAAATGCTGAAGTCATGCTAAAATTGTAATGACACTAACTAGAAATGGCTTACTGGGTTATTTTTAACATATTACTAAATAAGGAGATCAGGATAAATTTTTAATTGGTTTAGTAGCTTACAATGCAGTTTGAATTAAATCTGACACCCATAACAAAAATAAAATTGGATTTGTTCATTTTCTAATACAATACCAAAAGCAGTCTTAAAATGTACATGAAAAACACTGTGATACTGGTGATAAAGGATTCAGTGTCTATAAGAGTATGCATAGAAGCAATCTCTGTACATTAATGCAAAATGTGCAGCTAAAATGAATTAGAATGGAATAAGACATAACGTATAACTACAATAACGAAAGCCTATTCATAGAAGTAGTCAAAATGACCTTTCTTTATTCAGGCCTTTTAGTACACNGTATGCATAGAAGCAATCTCTGTACATTAATGCAAAATGTGCAGCTAAAATGAATTAGAATGGAATAAGACATAACGTATAACTACAATAACGAAAGCCTATTCATAGAAGTAGTCAAAATGACCTTTCTTTATTCAGGCCTTTTAGTACACAGAGCTTCAGTGCCAAAGAAATAAGTGAATTCCAGTTGATGAAATCCATCCCTCCTCTCAACTTTGTATGTTTTCTATTTGTGAGAATAGATACAGTTAGAGCAGTAATCTCAAATATTTTTTGACNGACTAAGGTCTGTCTAAGAAGGCTGAGTGCCTAAGAAGTCTGTCTAAGAAGGCTGAGCACCGAAGAATTGATGCTTTTGAACTGTGGTGTTGGAGAAGACTCTTGAGATTCCCTTGGACTGCAAGGAGATCCAACCAGTCCATTCTGAAGGATAGCAACCCTGGGTGTTCTTTGGAAGGAATGTTGCTAAAGCTGAAACTCCAGTACTTAGGCCACCTCATGTGAAGAGTTGACTCATTGGAAAAGAATTTGGTGGGGGGAGGGATTAGGGGCAGAAGGAGAAGGGGACGACAGAGGATGAGATGGCTGGATGGCATCTCTGACTCAATGGACGTGAGTCTGAGTGAACTCTGGGANGTGTTTTTTGGAAGGAATGATGCTAAAGCTGAAACTCCAGTACTTAGGCCACCTCATGTGAAGAGTTGACTCATTGGAAAAGACTTTGGTGGGGGGAGAGATTAGGGGCAGAAGGAGAAGGGAATAACAGAGGATGACATGGCTGGATAGCATCACTGACTCAATGGACATGAGTCTGAGTGAACTCTGGGAGTTGTTGATGGACAGGGAGGCCTGGCATGCTGCGATTCATGGGGTCACAAAGAGTCAGACATGACTGAGCAACTGAACTGAACTGAACTAATGATGAAATAAAGTTGGTCTTTTTGAACTGGACATTAAAATTGTCTGCTGAACAATAGGAAAACAATTTAATTTCTATCTTTTAAATGTCTCATTTTATATTCAGTTTAAATTATATTGGAAATGTTTATGGAAGCACAATTCTTAACTCATGTATTTGAATATGGTAGAGTTTTAAGGGTGACTTCTATGTTTTCCTAATTAGACCCAGGGAATATTTGGTGCCCCATACATTGATAAGCAGGGCTTCCCTCACAGCTCAGTCAGTTAAGAATCTACCTGCAATGCAGGAGATCCGAGTTTGACTACTGAGTCGGGAGGATCCCCTGGAGAAGGAAACGGCAACTCACTTCAATATTCTTGCCTGGAGAATCCCACAGACAGATGAGCCTGGCAGGCTTCAGTCCATGGGGTTGCAAGAGTCGCACACGACTTAGTGACTAAACTGCCACCACATTCATAAGCATTCTCTTTGCATATGTGATTACTGTTCATTTTACTTTCAGGACATTTTTCTGAAGTTGTCTCCAATTTCTGAAAATTAACATTATAATCCTTATCACGTAGATTACATATTACACTTTCTAAAGAGTGAGAAACTTTATGTGATGGCCACTTTCAAGGTCATCTATCCTTGCATATATATTTAGTTCTTATTTTAAAAAGTAGTTTGTCTTGAATTTTAAGGTGTACTGGTCTTCCTTCTCGACAAGAAAATGCAGCGTCCTGGCAGATTTAGGAACACCCTTGCCTCTGTGGTTTAACACGTGGAAAACTCTGTATCTGAATATTTTAACCCAAGCTCTGGTCATTCTTTCAAAAGTACACAGGCTATGTACATAATCTAAAACTTAAATTAGAATTGATTTAAAATTTCAGACAACAAAANGCATATATATTTAGTTCTTATTTTAAAAAGTAGTTTGTCTTGAATTTTAAGGTGTACTGGTCTTCCTTCTTGACAAGAAAATGCAGCGTCCTGGCAGATTTAGGAACACCCTTGCCTCTGTGGTTTAACACGTGCAAAACTCTGTATCTGAATATTTTAACCCAAGCTCTGCTCATTCTTTCAAAAGTACACAGGCTATGTACATAATCTAAAACTTAAATTAGAATTGATTTAAAATTTCAGACAACAAAAAACTTAGACTAACAGACTTAATTAATAATAACCTGAGTTAGAGAAGGATCCACTATTGAACAGAATAGGACTTTGTAAAATGCTATAGGATACTGTGTGCTCCAATGTATTGCAGAGACTTAAAAGCTATCTTATGTAAATACATTTTTAAAATGTAATTTATTTGTCCAAGCCGTGGCTAACTATGCAGGTGTATTTTAAGCATATGAATTTTTTTTTTTTTTGGTTAGGTTACATTCGTTGAGATAAAAATGTTGGTACCTTGTAAGTAAACAATTTAGATATGCCAGCTGCACTGATAGTGTATCATGAAGTAGAGATGTTTGGTACCTTTGCTGCAATTATTTTTTATGAGATTTGGAGAAAGATGAAGTAGGAAGTATTAGACATAAATTAAGTCTGAGCCTTTTCTGTAATCTTTTGCATTCTTACACAGTTTTGATGATTGGCCTTATTTTAAGACCAACCACCTGGGGAAGAGTCATTCACATTTATCTTGACAAACACAGTCCAAAGCCTTATTTCATTAGCCCCACCTGTCCTTAAGCACTAAATTGCTTTCCATTTACCAAAGACAGTCTGAATTAATTTATATGAGTTTTTTCTAAGGTGCTTTTTACATTTGTGTGCATTATTTTGTAATCTTGGTTATATTGCTAAATCAGAGGAAGAAATAGATAATAGTGTTGAGATACTCCCCTGGAGGAGAAAATGGCAACCCACTCCATTATTCTTGCTGGGAAAATCTCATGGACAGGGGAGCCTAGTGGACTATAGTACATAGGGTCACAAAGAGTCAGACATGAATGAGCACACACACACAAACAAACTGATAAATTTTATTATCTGAGTTTTAATACCTAATTCTTGTCAAGAGAAGAAGAGTTTGACATTTTGCCTTGCTTTTAAGCTTACAAGCGATCCTGCAACAGTTTCTTGGATGTTGAAGAAGACATGATACTCCTGAATCAGAGACAAAGGACTTTAACTCTGACAACACAGCGGCAGCTCAAATGTCCTGTTAACTTTAGCCTTCCTTGTCCCCAAACACCACAATAGCACAGGAAAGGCCTCCCGCTGGATGTCACACATACAGTAATTCTGCACTGCAGCTGAGGAGGATTAAACTTAGGCTTTAAACTTAGGCTCCATAAAATCATTTTTAAAGCAAACTTCTCCAAACTTTTTCCTGGAGGCTCACATTAGCTTTGATGCACTTGGTTGTAAACATGCCTATAGTCCCCTCTGGAAGGTACTACTCTCTATATCTTCTAAAATTCTTATACAAACATCCTTGAAAAATAATCTGGAAAGAAAAAAGATGTCCATGCCTCTTCTTGCAAGATTTGCAGAAAAAAAACAAGAAACTCATGGAGAAATGCATCCCAACCATACCTTATAAAGATAGTTATTTTTCCCTTTTAACTTTTTAATTGACAGATAATTATTTTACAATGCTGTGTTTGTTTCTTCTATACAACAACATGAATCAACACACACATACATATATATATATATATACACACACACATATCACCTCCCTCTTACCATCCCCATTCCACCCTTCTAGGTCATCACAGAGCAGAGCCCTGGGCTGAGCTCCCTGTGTTATATAGCAACTTCCCACTATCTAGCTATAAATGCTGACATATATATACACACATAAAAGTGAATATATAGCTTCTCAGGTGGGAATAGTGGTAAAGAACCTGATCACATTCAGGGCATTTAAGAGATATGGATTCAATCCCTGGATCAGAAGATCCCCTGGAGAAGGAAATGATAACCCACTCCAGTATTCTTGCCTGAAAAATCCTATGGGCAAAGGAGCCTGGAGGGCTGCAGTCCATGGGGTGTATAGAAGTCAATGCTCTTTTCTCAATTCGTCCCACCCTCTTCTTCCCTGTCCTGTATCCCCAAGCCTGTTCTCTACATCTACTTCTCTATTCCTGCTCTGCAAATAGGTTTATCAGTACCACTTTTTAGATTCCATATGTATGCATTTATGTATGATAAGTGTTTTTTCTCTTTCTGACTTACTTCACTCTGTACAACAGCTTCTGGGTTCATTCGTCTCACTGCAACTGACTCAAATTTGTTCCTTTTATGGCTAAGTAACATTCCATTGTATATATGTAACACAACCTCTTTATCCATTCATCTGTCATTGAACATCTTGGTTGCTTCCATGTCCTGGCTATTATAAATAGTGCAACAAAGAACATTGGGTTACATGGGTCTTTTTTGAATTATGATTTTATCAGGGTATATGCCCAGTAATGGGATTGCTATGATAACGGCAATTAATTTTGCAAGAAAAAAATAGTTTTATTCCTAGTTTTTAAGGAATCTCCTTACTGTTCTCCATAGTGGTTGTATTAATTTACATTCCCACCAAAAGTGCAAAATCTCTATATTCCTTCCAGCATTTATTGTTTGTAGATTTTTTGATGATAGCCATTCTGACTGTTGTGAGGTGATACCTCATTGTAGTTTTGATTTGAATTTCTCTAATAATGATCAATGTTGATTTATATTTTTGTGGTACCTAATCAGCAAAATATTGTTTATTTTAGATATAACCCTGAGATTCTGAACATACAATTAAACAATTGTGAGGTCATATATAAAAATAGCACTCTCTTTGGCCCCCACACTGCAGCAACCAGCTTTGGAAGTCAAATCACAACCTCTGTGTAATCCAGCCCCAGATGGACAGAACTTAGCCTATGACNCCCTGAGATTCTGAACATACAATTAAACAATTGTGAGGTCATATATAAAAATAGCACTCTCTTTGGCCCCCACACTGCAGAAACCAGCTTTGGAAGCCAAATCACAACCTCTGTGTAATCCAGCCCCAGATGGACAGAACTTAGCCTATGACACTCCGCTTTCCTGTATGGCTTCCTGCTTCCAGCTCAGGACCAGGTAGAGAAAGAAGTTTGTTCCCCAAACTTATCACACAAGAAGCCCTGCTTCTAGTTTAAACTTCTTCCAACCTTCCCATCCAGCAACCTCCAATCAGGTACACCTGAAATCTTTCTTTAAAAAGAAAAAAAAAGGCCATTAAACTTTCCTACTCTCCCAGCTATTTGAGTCTCTGCCAAACACAAGTGATGGACAAACTCCCTTGTGATAGCAAATTCTGAATTGCCTCTGTTTTCATTTCAATGTTTCTCATTTATTTCCACAATGTACATATTTAAACAAATATGAAAATTAGAACTGGATCCAACAGCAATTTAATTTCAGTAAAAGACACCAAATTAAGACATTGTGGCTGTATGTGTGAGTGTTTTAAAATATCTGAATAGAATTCAGGGAAGAAAACTAATCTAAATGGTGTAATCTTTGTGGATGTGTATATATTTTTGATGTAGTTTGGATGCTTAATATTAATGAAAAAGCAAAAATCTCAGTTTTTTTAAATTACAGATTCAACCCCTAGATACTTATAAAATGCCATGTAGCTAGACATACTATGAATAGCTTAAAAAAATTCCTTCACTATATAAAACTTTAAAATCTATTAAAATTATATTGCTTTTTTAACCTTACTAACTATGAAATGGTTTAGAGTTGATAACCTTCCATGCTGCCTTTCTTTAGCACAAAGGAAAGAGGAATTTTGCAAGTAGTAGCTGGCATTATCAACACACAGGGGGCATTTTGCAGTAAATGAATCCTTATAAAATGTGCAAACTGAAAGTTAAAAGCCACCAAAATATTAAAACATATCCTTAGTATAAAGACCAAAGCAATGCGGTGCAGAGTTTGCTGCTTTTATGTTTTGTCTGTGTCTAGCAGATATTATGCACTCAAGCATGATTGTTTAACACATGAGTGAGAATATTTTTAGAAGCAGCATCTCACTGCCCTCAATTTGTCCTTGTAAGATTGACCACTGAGGGGACAAGAGGAGGCACATGGCTGGCGATTAGTACCTTATCCGTAGTCCCTTGACTTCTATATGCAGTTCATTGGAGATTTCACATATATCAATATGATCACCTTTTTTAAGCACAAACACAGGTAACTCCATTCTGTAATCTATAAGTGTTCCCACCCCAAAGCAAACATTTTCATGTGAAAGTAAAGCTACCAAAACAATTGAGCTCAGAAGAATGACATTCTAACTAAGCATCGACTAAGGGTGGGCTGAAGAAAGAGTAAGATCAGAGAAAGGATACCGGAGAGAAAACTGACAGAAGTTGATTCAAGAAGAATGTTGAGAAACAATGTCTTTGTGCTGATTAAGGATAGCTAATGATGGAATTGTATATGGTACCTGGGAAAGAACTGAACCATTCCTCCCTAGACTCACCTGAAGCAACATCACAAAGGGCCTCTGTTAGAGACTGTGGCCGATGGTATAGACAAAGTTGACTCTGTTTCTGTATTAAGGCAATTTTTGAAATTCACCTAAAACATGCCTATAGTGATTCTAGGGTAAATTTTGTTTTCATATAGTTTATATTCCCCTGTTTCTTATTATCTGTGAAAAGAAACAACCATTTATCTCGAAAAAAAAAATGGCAGTGTAGGAAATAGAGGTTACATTTAGAAAATTAAAGAGTTAAAAAAACTGATATATATAAAGAATAAAAATACTCAATTTTAAACTTATAGAAGAATCCATTGCTATTTAAAAACCTTGTTCTAGAGTAATAAAAGTCCAAGTGGCAGATAAAAGTGCTAATTAAATTGACCTTTAGCTCCAGCACTGTGAAGTTTGAAACAACTGTGGACCACTCTCTGTCACATCAACTTAACCTTCAGAGCATCAGGGGAAAATCAACATTCTTAGGAGTTTACTGCAGGTTCTCGTCTACTTTTTTTTTTTTTTTTTTTTTTTTTTATCATTTTTAAAGGA